>JAJJWW010012803.1:0-574870 GCA_023531295.1 Papaver armeniacum
ACAACTACCTTCATTGCTTAACATTCAAAATACTCAGCCCCAAATTCTTCTTCCACCTCCCATTACAGCTGTTGATGGTGGTTTTTAACTTAGGGGTAAAGTCGTAAAACCCTAGTCAGACAGTGACGTCACAGAACTTGAGTAATAATGTCCCAACCAAGCACATTTATTGAACCCTTTAATTTGTTTGCGAGAAATTACCAGGGTACCTTTTTTCTAATTAATTACTAATTAGGGTTTCGATAAGCCAAAACCCTAATTCCCACGCACCCTTGTGTCAATGGCAAACCGTGCCAGCCACATCCACCGCGCCAAGGCATGCCAACTATGCTAGCCGCACCCTTGTGCCAATGGCAAACCGTGCCAGCCACACCCACCGCGCCAAGGCATGCCAACATGGCTAGCCGCACTCTTGTGCCAATGGCAAATCGTGCCAGCCACACCCACCGCGCCAAGGCATGCCAACCATGCTAGCCGCACTCTTGTGCCAATGGCAAACCGTGCCAGCCACACCCACCATGCCAAGCCGAACCGCACCTTGCCTTGGCCCTAGCCATGCTAGCCGCACCTACCAAACCCTTGGCCTCACATGCCAAGCCAAACCGCACCTTGCCTTGGCCCTAGCCATGCTAGCCGCGCCATGTGCCAACGGCATGCCAAACCCTTGGCCCCACCATGCCAAACACACCTAGTCGCGCCATCATGCTGGACTTTCCTACGCGGCTACCAAAAACGAAGGCATGCGACGATCAACGGTCCCCCTTCAATCTCAGGAGAAAATCCTAGCCATCCAAGGTTACCAGACGACGCATGGTAACCTTTTGGCCCGAAAAACCTAAGTTTGGCCACGCTAAACCATGCCATGCCAATGGCATGCCAACCTAGCCGCGCCACCATGTCGGGCCTTCCTACGCGGCTACCAAAAACGAAGGCGTGCAACGATCCCACGGTCCCCTTCAATCTCGGGAGCAATCCTAGCCATCCAAGGTTACCAGACGATGCATGGTAACCTTTGGCACGAAAACCTAAGTTTGGCCACGGCATGCCAACCTAGCCGCGCCACCATGCTGGCCTTCCCTACGCGGCTACCAAAAACGAAGGCATGCGACGATCCACGGTCCCCCTTCAATCCCATGAGCAAATCCTAGCCATCCAAGGTTACCAGACGACGCATGGTAACCTTTGGCCCGAAAACCTAAGTTTGGCCACGCCAAACCATGCCATGCCAACGGCATGCTAACCTAGCCGCGCCACCATGCTGGCCTTCCCTACGCGGCTACCAAAAAACGAAGGCGTGCGACGATCCACGGTCCCCCTTCAATCCCATGAGCAAATCCTAGCCATCCAAGGTTACCAGACGACGCATGGTAACCTTTGGCCCGAAAACCTAAGTTTGGCCATGCCAACAACATGCCAACCTAGCCGCACCACCATGCTAGCCTTCCCTATGCGGCTATCAAAACGAAAGCGTGCAACGATCAACGACTATCTTTCCTCTTGAGATGCAAAATCTCGACTGTCGAAGGTCACCAAACTAGCAAGTCTCCCCAGTGCGACTTGCCAGTGCAACAACAACATGCTACATGTTTTCCACAAAAACATTCGAGAAATCAACACATATCACAAACTGGGGGATCCTCTTTGGGTATTGGTTTGGCGGTTTACAGCGCGCGGCGTACACTACGCCCGGCATAAGGAAGTGTCATAAGGATGAGGCGGTTAGTAAATACATGGAGTTAATGGTGAAAAGTTATTTTTATGGAACATCAATTCCATGCGTTAACGGTTTTATGGAACATCAATTCCATGCGTTAACAGTTTTATGGAACATCAATTCCATGCGTTAATGTTACCACCTCCTCCCATTTATTCACCCATTTTTCCATTCCTTAATGAGACCGGAGTACGTTTCACTTCGAATTGTATAAATAGGTCTTACCTATATCCACCGAACAACAAGTTCAGTCAGGATCATACACCACTCAGAAAACGTTTGCTATCTTTTCATACGTTAGCTTCCCACTTTCTGATACAAGTCGTAATACAACTACTCTCTTAAGATCAACTATTCTGGTCTCATCACTTTCCTTGCTTCCCTCCCCAAAACCAACCCATTCTCCTCCACTTTGTGACCGAGGCAAGTCTGGAACGACCATTTCTTGGTTTAGGCCGGACTTTTACAGATTGATCTCTCGAATCTAAAGTACTCCCTTGCAGTACATTGTTTAGGGTTTAAATTCGTTTCTCAACCACACACCCGAAATTACCGAAATCGCAAAAACCATTGTCACCCACAAACAATTGGCGACCACGGTGGGAGGTTGATCTTTTGGTTACAATGTCAATTTTCAACCATCGATCTCATGCTTCGACCAGGATATCAAGATGGTGGAAAGCGAGCGATCCGCCCATGGATCGACTACTCGGTTACTGGCAGCGACCCGATTATAGTCATGACATGACAAGGGATGACTGGGGACTTCCCAGAAGGTAGAAGCAAACGATCCGCCCAAGAATCAACGACTCGGTTATTAGATAACTCAGTAACAACTGGGGACTTTCCACAATCACGGCGGTGCTTCCCATAAAACCCGGTTTTACACCCGGAAGGTTTCCTTTTCATCAGGAGACCTAAAAAACCAAGTAAGTCCTAATTAGACAAGATACGTGGTTTGCTTTGAGTTTTCACGGGAATGATAAAACCAATAGCCATGTTATGTTTCATCCCATGTCATCTACCAAACGCACAGTTCCATGGTTTTACTTGGATGCCTGCAACACTTTCAATCATAACCAAAAACAGCCTCATCCTAAAACGGTTCATCCCGAATAATAATTCAAAACCCTCATAGCTAACACTTGTCTATCAACCCAAAAAATCCAGAAAATCAAAACCATGAACTAGGTGTTTCATTTGCCTTTCATAAAAAAAAAATAAAAAAATAAGAAGTTCAGAAGACAGAAATGCATTCAAGGAAAGTTTTTCAATAATGGCTTACTCTTCTTAGCAAGAGCTTCCTTCGTGCTTTGAAGAGCTGCCCTTTTCAACTTCAGCTTCCTGGATAATTTTTCGATTTTCGATTCCTGCTTCTTCACTATATCCGCAGAAGGACCTTCGAATGTTTCGACCAGAAAATTCTCGACCTCAGAGAAACCTTCAACGAACCAAAGAACGTTGAATTCAAAGTTTACACATATGTCACGATGGAACCTCCAGCTCGAGATTACATCCTCGTAAACAAGATGACCAAATACGTTGCACATGTCGTCAATCGAAGACAAAGCTTCCTCCACCCGCTTACCGTGACGCGCATGCCGCACGCGCTACCAGACGCGCATGCCGACGCGATGCCGACGCGCTACCAGACGCGCATGCCGTACACGCTTACACGACGCGCATGTCGCACACATGCCACACGCGCATGCCAGCCCACAATACCATACCCCGCGCTAACGGCTTGCATCCTTCCAGTAGCTAACATCTTGCGCCCTTCCAAGACCATCTTCTCCGCTCCACAACCAGCCAAAGCCAGCGCCATCCTCACCCTTCGAAACAGCGTCATGGCTCCAGCACTTCGTGATCAAAATCGTGCCATCTCTGCGCGATACACTTACGATCACCAGAACCAGAGCCGCTTCCGGTACCCCAACGTTTCTTCAAGCATGATAGCTCCAACCGTCACCAAAGACGCTACTCCACCATCAGGGAAAGATACTGGAAGAGCCGGAAGAAGCCGACCTCCTTTTTACCACTGTTGATTTGATAAAAAGACAAAAGGCACTTTAGCAGGACGCGCGCTTATAGATGAAGAGGCTCGCGTTGCTCTTGAACTCCCAGTAGAAGGTAATCAGCAATCCAATTTCATCACACGTAAAGATCGGGAACGACTTCTCCAAAATCGAGGAAAAGTTATGTGAGATTCTATATTTATCCAAGGCGTAGCATCAAGACATATTTGCATCCCTCAACCGCACTGCATCAGGAAAGCAGTTGTTTCCAACCAGGGAAGTCGTTCCCAAACCTCAAACTCTCTTGGAAATCACGATCGATGGATGGAACTGGGGACTCCTAACCAATGTATTGTAACCGTCAAGGCTCTGAGAGTATCAAGGCGCCGTTTTGACGTTCTCTCAAGAAGTGGCTCTACTTCAACGTTCTCCAGTAGCGGCTCCGCTTCAACGTTCGCCAAAGCCAAGAATCGCTCCGCTTCAACGTTCGCTCAAAGCTCCGCTCCGCTTCGGCGTTATCTCCATAAGCTGCAACATTTGGCTCCTTAAGTTTCAACATCCTCTCCAAGAGCCGAAGCCGCTTCAACACCACTCCTTCCTGCAAAGGGTCGTGCCACCACACTCCCCACATCACGGATCATGATCACAGCCAGCCAATCTTCGTAGTCATGGTCACCTTTTGATCCATCCCGCCAAAACTCGTGACCATGGACAGTTTGCTCGCTTACGCATCCAGCCAACCCTTTTACTTCCATGGATGCCTATGCGATTCTAGCCAACCTACTTTGTTCCCACGACAATGTAGTCTCTTCGATTACATCCGCTACCAAGAAATGTTGCAGCTCATTTTTTGATACCGACGAGCTTCACCGCGTAGCGACAATCACTACGAAGGTAACCCGTACTTCTCCATATTTTAGTTTCACGTTGACGAAGTAACAAAATCACCAGTACGAACGCACAATGGTGATATCTTTATTATGGTCGACTCACTGACCATACAAGATGGAAATATGTAAACCATACTTGGGGACTGGGGATCTACACGAAATCCTTTCACTGTCAAAGCCCATAAGACACGATCAACCATCAGGTCACGACCAGAAAAACTGAAAAACGTACAGGAAGTGCCTTATTCAATTACTCAGGAGCTCTGAAGGGAATGGAAGATCGAACAATATATTCTAATGGAAGATTGAAGTCTTTCAAATAAGAAGTTTTATTCAAACATGTGAAACCGCAAGCGGGATGCTAATTGGCGAAACCCTAACTTCTCCATGAATACCAAGAAGATAACAATAAGTCCGCAAAAGCACCAAGACGTCTATACAACAAAGAAAAACGAAAAAAAGGGGAAAGCTGGTCATAGAAAGCGGATGCGCGAGTTGCCAACGCCTCTGTCGAGCTTCTTAAAGCACTTTCCCAAGAATTTCTCGGGCAAACAAAGTTTCCATCCGAAAGCATAACACTCTCGAAATTTGGATAAGGAAAGGATTTCCTATTTTGGCTAAGTAAGGAGGAAAGGCAATCGGTCCCGCGAAGACAAGCCACCACCGTGTAAACAGTCCGCACCTTTGCTTCGCCAACGCCATGTTTGGGCAACGCTTTGTCAAGCAGCCCACGCCCATTCCAAGCCAAATCAGTTCTAATGGGTCCTTTTCATGCCAAGTCTATGCTAGCAGCTCCGCCTCGCGTTCCAAAAGCCTAGCCCTGAAGACGCACAACCATACCGGGATTTACGCAAAGCTGCAAGGCGCAAGGATCGCAGATTCTACTTATCTCTCAGAAAAAGGAGGTACGATCGTTGCTATGAGATTCCATCACAATACCAAACCAGGGGGAGGAACGAGCTTTACCCTACCTTCACCAACGAACAACTGGAAAGAGGAAGATGATACAATTTTACCAGCAATATATGTATTGCACAAACCCTAAAAAGGGGAAAGGAGAAGTAACGCTCTCTTATGGGTGTAACGCTTCCAGATATTTGAATAAGGAAAGAATTCATTGTTATAGCCGCGCATGAAGAAAAGGCAATCGGTCCCACAAGATCAAGCCTTGCCACTCCCAAGACATCCGCGCTTTCCTTGCAGTGCTAGTCTTGCCAGCGCTCCACGTTCAGTTTTTGCAACAATCCGCGCCTTTCATGCTAATGCGCCAACACCAACAACTCGCGAGAGCCAGCGTCATGATGTTCCCTAACTTGACCCAAGATGATGCATAGCTAGACTAAGCCGACGATCTTCATCTCACCGCTTCACGGTCTACACCACAAATATAATCTATGCAAGGCTTCCAAACACGGGGATCATGAACTCTCCTTACCTCTCGAAAAAGTCGTCACCTTCCCACGAAACTGAAGCAAGTTGTTGTCTTCCCGAAGCCAACGCTCACTCCATGCCATGCCAACGGATTAGCGCCCGTGCCAAATTTACGCTAGAGGCTCCCATTTCAAAGACGATCCAGTGCTAACGGCTCCTTTCCAAGCCGCACGATACCTGCGTCTCCCATTCCAAGCCGATCCAGTGCTAACGGCTCCAAGTCCAAGCCGACCCGGTGCTAGCAGCTTCCCTTCACACCAAATCTGCACTAGTGGCTCCGTTCCAGCCTAACATGCAAGTACCACGAGCAGAATTTACGCAAAGCCGCCAAACACGGGATCATGAACTCTCCTTACCTCTCGAATAAGGTTAGTCGGACTTTCCTGACCATCTTGCATGTCCAACGTTTCGATTTTTTCCTCGTCTGTCACCATCATATGCTTATCTCGCAACAAGGCACATGTTCCGAGCTAAGCAGGGGACTTAATGTTGATGGTGGTTTTTAACTTAGGGGTAAAGTCGTAAAACCCTAGTCAGACAGTGACGTCACAGAACTTGAGTAATAATGTAAAAACCAAGCACATTTATTGAACCCTTTAATTTTTCTGCGAGAAAATTACCAGGGTACCTTTTTTTCTAATAAATTACTAATTAGGGTTTCGATAGGCCAAAACTCTAATTCCCAAGCACCCTTGTGCCAATGACAAACCGTGCCAGCCACACCCATCGCGCCAAGGCATGCCAACCATGCTAGCCGCACCCTTATGCCAATGGAAAATCGTGCCAGCCACACCCACCGCGCCAAGGCATGCCAACCATGCTAGCCGCACTCTTGTGCCAATGGCAAACCGTGCCAGCCACACCCATCGCGCCAAGGCATACCAACCATGCTAGCCGCACTCTTGTGCCAATGACAAACCGTGCCGGCCACACCCACCGCGCCAAGGCATGCCAACCATGCTAGCCGCACCCTTGTGCCAATGGCAAACCGTGCCAGCCACACCCACCGCGCCAAGGCATGCCAACCATGTTAGCCGCACCCTTGTGCCAATGGCAAACCGTGAGAGCCACACCCACCGCGCAAAGGCATGCCAACCATGCTAGCCGCACTCTTGTGCCAATGGAAAACCGTGCCAACCACACCCACTGCGCCAAGGCATGACAACCATGCTAGTCGCACTCTTGTGCCAATGGCAAACCGTGCTAGCCACACCCACCGCGCCAAGGCATGCCAACAATGCTAGCCGTACCCTTGTGCCAATGGTAAACCGTGCCAGCCACACCCACCGCGCCAAGGAAAGCCAACCATGCTAGCCGAACTCTTGTGCCAATGGCAAACCGTGTCAGCCACACCCACCGCGCCAAGGCATGCCAACCATGCTAGCCGCACTCTTGTGCCAATGGAAAACCGTGCCAGCCACACCCACCATGACAAGCCGAACCGCACCTTGCCTTAGCCCTAGCCATGCTAGCCGCACCTACCAAACCCTTGGCCCCACATGCCAAGCCAAACCGCACCTTGCCTTGGCCCTAGCCATGCTAGCCGCTCCATGTGCCAACGGCATGCCAAACCCTTGGCCCCACATGCCAAGCCAAACCGCACATTGCATTGGCCCTAGCCATGCTAGACGCACCTACCAAACCCTTGGCCCCACATGCCAAGCCATACCGCACCTTGCCTTGGCCCTAGCCATGCTAGCCGCGCCATGTGCCAACGGCATGCGAAACCCTTGGCCCCACCATGCCAATCCAAACCGCACCTTGCCTTGGCCCTAACCATGCTAGCCGCACCATGCGCCAACGGCATGCTAAGACCTTGGACCCACATGCCAAACACACCTAGCCGCGCCATCATGCTGGCCTTCCCTACGCGGCTACCAAAAACGAAGGCGTGCGACGATCAACGGTCCCCCTTCAATCCTGTGGAGCAAATCCTAGCCATCAAAGGTTACTGATGACGCATGGTAACCTTTTGGCCCGAAACCTAAGTTTGGCCACGCCAAACCATGCCATTCCAATGGCATGCCAACCTAGCCGCGCCACCATGCTGGCCTTCCCTTCGCGGCTACCAAAAACGAAGGCGTGCAACGATCCACGGTCCCCCTTCAATCTCAGGAGCAAATCCTAGCCATCCAAGGTTACCAGACGACGCATGGTAACCTTTGGCACGAAACCTAAGTTTGTCCACGCCAAACCATGCCATGCCAACGGCATGCCAACCTAGCCGCGCCACCATGCTGGCCTTCCCTACGCGGCTACCAAAACGAAGGCGTGCGACGATCCACGGTCCCCCTTCAATCCCAGGAGCAAATCCTAGCCATCCAAGGTTACCAGACGACGCATGGTAACCTTTGGCCCAAAAAACCTAAGTTTGGCCACGCCAAACCATGCCATGCCAACAACATGCTAACCTAGCCGCGCCACCATGCCGGGCCTTCCTACGCAGCCTACCAAAAACGAAGGCGTGCGACGATCCACGGTCCCCCTTCAATCCCAGGAGCAAATCCTAGCCATCCAAGGTTACCAGACGACGCATGGTAACCTTTGGCCCGAAAACCTAAGTTTGGCCACGTCAAACCATGCCATGCCAACAACATGCCAACCTAGCCGCGCCACCATGCTGGCCTTCCCTACGCGGCTACCAAAACGAAAGCGTGCAACGATCAATGGCTATCTTTCCTTTTGAGATGCAAAATCTCGACCGTCGAAGGTCACCAAGCTAGCAAGTCTCCCCAGTGCGACTTGCCACGAAACAACAACATGCTACATGTTTCCACAAAAACATTCGAGACATCAACACATATCACAAACTGGGGGATCCTCTTTGGGTATTGGTTTGGCGGTTTACAGCGCGCGGCGTACACTACTCCCGTCATAAGGAAGTGTCATAAGGATGAGGCGGTTAGTAAATACAGGGAGTTAATGGTGAAACGTTCTTTTTATGGAACATCAATTCCATGAGTTAACGGTTTTATGGAACATCAATTCCATGCGTTAACGTTACCACCTCCTCCCATTTATTCACCCATTTTTCCATTTCTTAATGAGACCGGAGTACGTTTCACTTCGACTTGTATAAATAGGTCTTACCTATTTCCACCGAACAACAACTTCAGTCAGGAGCATACATCACTCAGAAAACTTTTGCTAGCTTTTCATACGTTAGCTTCCCACTTTCTGATACAAGTCGTAACACAACTACTCTCCCAGAATCAACTATTCTGGTCTCATCACTTTCCTTGCTTCCCTCCCCAAAACCAACTCATTCTCCTCCACTTTGTGACCGAAGCAAGTCTGGAACGACCATTTCTTGGTTTAGGCCGGACTTGTACATATTGATCTCTCGAATCTAAAGTACTCCCTTGCAGTACATTGTTTAGGGTTTAAATTCGTTTCTCAACCACACACCCGAAATTACCGAAATCAGCAGAAACCATTTTCACCCATAAACAACAGCATAGACCTTTTGCTCCTAGACAGGTACCTGTAAAGTTTCTAAGAATTAGTCCCACACTTCCTTTTTTTAGTTTGTGGTATATAAGAACCATCAATATTGATTTTCACAAAATCCTTGTCTAGATGCTTCCAATTCTTAATCTGCAAATCATTAGTAAGAGAAAATTGATGGTGATTATTCAGATTAGTACACTGATTATACAAGTAATTAATTTTAGCAACAGTAATCTGCAAATTTGGTTTCTTGTCTTGAAAAACCACTAAACACTTATCTTTCTAGATGTACTAGACTGTATTCATGAACCTGCATATCAGACTTTCATTACTCAAACATAAAGCAGAGACATTATTAACTTCAGAATGAAACCATCCTATGGCACATTTCTCAAAATCAATATGTTGATCTTTGATAACATCAATGTTATTATTCATAGCAGATGGCCCTAATATAACTGCACTCCATGAAAATATGGTTCATGGTTTCCTTATTGTTTTTACAGAAACAACAATAAATTTTTATGCCTTGTTTATATTTAACAATTCTAGTTCTAATAAGAACTATTTCCTTAAGACATTTCCAGACTGAAAAGACTAGGGTACCCAAATATACCTCAATCTAAAACTTTTCCACCTATAAGTCCTTTCTCCGAAAGTGATTGTCTATGGACTGAGTCGAGGCAATACAACTAATTGGTTCACACTTCGTGTGATCGTCTATGGATACGAGATCGAGACAATACGACAACAAGATAACTTGTGTGATTGACTATGGATACAAGATCGAAATAATACAACAACGAAGTATGTTTACTTGATAAATGGTTCGGACTTAACCAAACACAATAGGATTACTATCAAGTAAATAGGAATTAACTTTTGTGTATTTTACTTCTAATTTTTAATTTTTAATTTTTTTTAATAAAAATGGCATTTCTGTAAAGATTTCAACAATCAATCAGTGGGTTTTTAAGGGAGTTGGTTGGGAGCCTTGCAACAAGCTGGGCTCCAACCCCCTTCTGAGTAACAAGTCATATTCTATGAAATAAATAATTTCCTACTTTTACATTGAAGTCATGACAGGAGATGAAGTTCTTCAATCTCTTCAGAAAAGCAATAATTTCCTCTCCAAGTTCTCCAATGGTGGAAAAGGCTAAAACACCAAAACCATATCCTTGAGCGTTGCATTTGTCCAAGTATTTATTGCGTTTGCGGGTGATAGCATTAGAGATAGCATAACCCAGTTTGAAAGCAGGAATTCCACCCCCAATGAAAGGTAAAATACCATTAACGTCCAAACAAGTGTACTTATCACTATCCCAGTTGTAGAAAAAGATATATGCTGGCCGCAAATTAGCACCATTATCGACAAGAAGCCCTAAGGCCACTTCTTTTCTCGCAGGGACCCCAGCCCGAAAACAAACATCAGCTAGTGTGTCACACATAAGGTCATGCCGAAATTTAAAAGACACAACAAGATTTTGTTAACGAGGAAACAACAAATGCAGAAAAACCCCGGACCTTGTCCAGAATTGAATACTCTCAGGATTAAGTCGTTATACAAAATCTAAACCAACTTCGTATAGTTGAGACCAAGCAACTAAACCTATAGTTCACCTAATTCCGTCCCTGCGCCTCCAACTTGTTAATAAGTCATGCACTTGGAACAATTCCTTTGATTCGTATCCCAAATAGTAAAGGAACAACAAATATGTTTGGTAACAACTCTTTTCAATCAAGTGATATGAGTTCGACAAAAGGCTCTTCCGTTTATCCCAATAAACTCCTTTGTCAGGTCCTTAGATCTATCTAATAACAACTACTAAAGTAATTGTCAAGATTTTGCAATCAATACTTTGAATCACAAAGAATTGTATTGATGCCGATCTACTCAACTAATCAATCCAATCTACCACAAGGATAAACCGATTATATTTGGATCCTCTTTAACCGAAAAAAGTATTGTGCACACCAAAGATTATAAACCCAAATCACAAATCTTCTTCGTCTTCATATGTAGGACGCCCAATGCGGCCATACCGGATGGGTTTTTGATTTGGAACGGATATCAATAATGGGAAGATCATAGTCACCGTGATGAATGGCCATCCGTGACACCGTTTTAAATGCAAAAGCATCCATAGTCTCCGACTCAGGTTGCATAAGCCACCCAAGGACACGAGGATAAGGTAGTACATGAGGGTGTAAAAGGCGAGGGACCAAAACATCATCAGAGGAAAAACGCGCTTACCATCACGGAGCTCCCTTAGACTCAGCGCACGTTTCAGATTGGGCCCGCTAGCAAACTCCACGATCGTAAATGATTTGCCGTCTGCTGGAGGAGGTAAAAGGATTTCATCTTTCTCCGAGTATTCGGTCTCCTCAGAACCCCCGTTCATGGTTCCTTCGGATTAATCAGACTCTTCAGACGAGCTCCTGGAGGAACTGCTAGACATGGCGAGTATATGGGTATGTTCAAGAGGAAGGAAGAAGAAGAAAGATAAGTGGAAAACAAACTGGCAGCTCTATATATAGAAAGCCTCAGGGACTGAACGTGGCAGTTATGCAGAGGGAATAGTAACCAGCAAAAACTGAAAAGAAGAGGAAAAATTTGCACGATGGAAGGTTAAACGTCGCCCACGATTATAGAGTCAATAAAGAGGAAAGGAATACCTACTTTAACTGCCTACAAAGGGAGGCACTTAGAAAAGATTCTATGACTATCGGGTCATTTAACAATTGACCCAATAGTCAGGGGACTAATGTTGATACATGAAAAATAACACCCCTTAATAGTGCAAGGGTGCCCATAAGATGAGAGGTAAGCCCAGTATGAGAGATGTGGACTTGGGGACTAAGACCAAGTCCAACAAGAAAAGACCCATAAGGGAAGAAGGACAAGGAAGGGATTAACGAATAAAGAGGAGGTTATGCTAGGAAATGGCATTAGATGTAATTAAGAAGGTTAAGGACATATATCATGATGACATAAAAAAAGGAACTTTTAAGAAAGTCTATATAAGTAAGGACAAAGTACAATGGAAATGCAACTCTCTCTCTTACTATTCCTAGAAAAGTGAGGTCACTTGGTGTAGCTAGGACGGTAGGACCATAAGTAAATTCACACCTCAACAACTCTCATCTTCATTTTAGTTTTCTCTTTCAGCTTTCCTAAGATTCCATATGTCCATTAATCCATAGCTTCATTGATCGTTTGTGATGAACCCACTGTTCTTCTTTGGTTAGCAGATAAATCAATATTCGCATTCCTTAGTTGTCTAGATAATTGATTGGTACGATCACCTTGAGTAGAAGATATGGTTTTTCCTGAGAGATAGATTTTCTGACTCTTTCTAAGAATATATTTTTTGGTTTGTGACTCTTCAATCTTTTTCTCAATATTAATATACCAATGAGTGTTGAGATAAGATTTGCGGATATTTGATAAACTAGTCAAGAATCTTTGGTTTTGGGAAACCCTAGATTCAATTAGATATGAGAGTAAACCAAGATTTAGATTGTAACCATAAGTAGTTCCATATTATCGGAGAGAATATCTTGGAGATTTTGAATAAAATGGTAACAAAGAATATGATTGAATTACTCTGGATTAATTGCTAAAATCTCGGAAGATAGTTGACTGAAACTTAAGAGCCAAATTTTTTTTGAATTTTCTGGTTGGGGTTACTTATTTGAAACGATGATTGAGAATGATAATTTTCCCATTGAAAATCTTGATTAGAATGGATAGTTGTAACCTTACTTGGGTTGTGAAACTAACTTGTTGAAGATTCATGCTTTGATAAATGCAAACAACCTTCTGAACTACTAATTTGGACCATCATCACAAAGAAGATGGTTAGCACCACTGCTGGCCACACCACTGTTATTTCCCAACTGAAATCTTCATGCTTTATCCACCACTGGTAATCCCACAGAATGATTGATCAGAGATCTTAAAATATCACAAACACATATTAGTAATGTTTTAAAAACAGAATTTGAAAAGCATGAGTTTTTAAATCAGAGATGAGGGATTAGAGAGATTTAAAATAGATTGATTCCACAACCATCAATCAAAAACAAATGAAAAAAAAATTGTTAATCATAAATTAATGAAAAGAAAAGATTAAAAATCAAAGAATCATGAGATTTCAAAAACCGATTTTCGGCGTGAGTTGACTCCGAAATCGCCCGATCCTCAGCTCGCCTTAGGCTACTCAAATCTAAAATTGATATTTTAAAAAGTTCATGTGAGTCAGTGGTTTGATCCCATGAGTCAGGGGCATTTTATTCCTGACTCAAATGGGTCCGAGTCAGGGGGTTACGTTTGAGTCAGATCGCGAGTCAAATCTGACTAAAAAAAAAAATGGTCTGACATCTGACTCGAGCCGAGTCAGAGCCCAAGTCAGATTCAGATGCCGAGTCAGCAAAAAACAAACACACTCAGTGCGTTCGGATATCAGAAGGAGAAGTCAAAAACAAGAATCAGAAGCGAAAATACGAAAACTTGACTTTTTTGCTTCTCGAAGTCATTTTAAGATTCTTTGATTTCTAACCTGTTTGGATACCATAGTAGAAGTCAGAAGTAAAAAAAAAATTTACTCTTGTTTGGATACCATTCCAGAAGTTGCTTTTTGACTTCTTGAAACAAAAAAGTCAAAAGTTAGTTTTGGATACACAATTTCAGAATGACTTTTAAAAGCCAAAAAGTTAACTTTTTATGAATCAAAAACATTTTACTTCTAAATTGTGCTTCAAGAATTTATTCTTATTGTGTTTCATTTTTGACTTTTTTATTTCTAGAAGTTAAAAAGTAACTTTTCATGGTGTATCTGAACACCAATACTGTTGTCCATGTAGCTAGTCACTTTGAAGTCCTTTCCTTAAGACATCTTCATAATTAAAATTTTCAAGATGAATTTTTCCTTTGTGCATGCTACAAGCGGTGAACACCAATTTTTGGAAAGACGTACGCGTTTGAGGGTTGCATGATGTATTCGGAGAGTAGTTGGATGAATCAGTAGCATCGAAAAGTAGGGAAATCATAACATGCATGTATCTTCATTTTGTTACTAATTTGCCAGTGTTTTTGCACATATGTCCTTGATGGGACTTAAAATTTAATCATTTGGAAACAAATATTTGGGGACAACAATGTAAGGTTTTACTTCAATATATTGCAATATCATATAGCTATATGCTTGGCCATGCCTGACTTGCTCCACATAAAAAAACACCCTCTTAGAAATTCAGCAATGGCCTGCATTATCACTTTCGTTGAGGTAGGAAGACAAGGAAGTGATCCTTTGTGGAATAATGCCTAAAAAGGTTGAAAGCTGAGATGGAGGAGATTCCAGCCATCAACAAAGACGCAACAAAGCCACAAAAAAGAGAACCACCAATCTGGAAACAAAATCTTGTGTATATGTTGCAAAGTTTCAGCCACTGGAAAACGTTTGCACCTGTTATAGCTAATAGAGAAGCTTGAGCTGCCGCGGAATTGGTTGCAAAGCTAACATACGCTGCTATCTGCTTAAGCCAACAGAAGACAAGAGTTACCAAATAACGTTTTTATACAATTGAAAACTGAATAAAATTTACACAACTTTTCAAGATATTTTTACTGTGATGTCATTTGTTTGGAATGAGCAAAAATGGAAAAATACCAAGGGAGTGATGGTGATGTAGGGAATAATCCTAGACACTGTCTGTGCACAAATAAGCAATGAGGCTTACTTGTGGGGTTTCAAAGTACTTGTCAACTGTTATAAACATTTATCATCGTTGTCTACATATCGTCACCAAGAATCGCAACCAACATTGATTGAGAGAAAGCAACATATACTGCACAGATTCACGTGTATATACATCAACCACCATTGAAGCTTTATTGGAAATTATCACATAACTCTACTCCCCCATCTCATTAACTCCTTAATGCATGGTTGGTACGCAATATCCCGTGAATGGGAATTGAGATAAGCACCACAACAACTTGCAGTTGGGTTTATGGGTGGTTGATAGTAAGTCATCTTAATTAACAAATGATCTAATTAATTAACCCGGCTCCGCCACCGGCCTCACTTATGGAGATTCAGGGAGGTGTACTAAAACAAGTTAATACAATTAAGGTTTAAATGATTTCACTCAATTGTAACTCAATTGAGAGAAGACGATATGTTGATAATCACACGGATAATTCGATAAAATGTTTAGCAAAGAAATTACCTGATCCAACAAGAAACACAACCAAGCGAGTTTTGGACTAGTCTTGAAGGAAGTTGTTATGAGGAAACATCTAAATAACTGAATGAAATTATAACCAGCAGCAACTGCTTCCACTATCACCAATATCCTGAAAAAAACAGCAAATTAACATCAATATAAACCTACATGACACACACACAAAATATATATACATAGACAAAGTTTATGACCGGAGCACCCGTACGTACCCGAGAGCGTCAAGGTCTTTGACAGTAGCTTTCCGATGAAGAACACCAAAAACCAGCTCAGTTTCAGTGTCTAATGCAACAAGACAAGAAGTTATAACTAATGCTACTATACTCACTATTCTCAACAGAATCTCCACTTTCAGAATCACATCCTCATTGCAGTTCTCGTTTCCCTTCAATATTCTCATCTCTACGATGATATATCTCTTTCTCTCTAGATCTTGCTCTTCTATGAAATGATGAGTTGAGAGTTCTTATTATGGAAGATTTTGTGTGTACTGGTATCCTTTTAGCAGTGAGATGTCCATCAAGACTCTCTAGCACAATAAAGCAGGCCAAAAGAGACAGCTGATAAAGCGTACGGGATACAAACAGTTGGGGAGATTTAAATATATTTAGGTCTCACCAAAATTTTGTGTCATTTAATTTTTGAAGAATTTTTCAGTTAATTTACTCTTTCATGAAGAAGAAGAGCCCATACCCACTGTTTCATTTTGGATTCAGTTAATAATGAAGAAGAAGATAATGAAATCTACTGCTGCAACTTGAATGCATTCTGATGTCGATATATATGGTTAAGGTGTCATGTCTTGTCTAGTCTAGCTCAGTTTTGAACTAGTCTTTTTTCCGACTGAACCATGATTATTGTGATCTAAAATGAAGCCCTGCTGAACGGGTAAAGGACTATAATAGCACATGGAAATGACCTAAGGTCCCAAAAGCTAATCAATATATTATAGAGTAGGTCACTTAATAGTGGGACGGAGGGAGTATCAATTATTTGACGGCCATTGATTGATGAAAGAAATATACTGTTTCCCATAATGTAAAAAAATAAATGAAAAAAGAAAAGATGGTTTGTTAGAAGTTAGATCTGTTCAGGCCAACTCGTGTTTGCTATTGATGCACCTACTGTCAGTTATGGACCTTATGGTGTTAGTTTCAGTTGTCCCCATTACTTTTCTGTGGGGGTGGTCCAATTGGTGCCTACTAGGAGATTGTCGTAATATGCAAGCGTTCAGCCGTCTAATATGGCTAAGCTTCAATCCCCTAGCTCAAAAGGTCCTCAAAACACCACAGCTCTTATTGTTGCGACTTGTGAGCCAATTTCTACAATCAAGGATAATCTGCAGAACTCCATAATATAATCAGAGCATATATCAAGACTTTGACAAAGCAAATGAATTATAGTCAAAATTAGTCGCCAGTAGGACTTATCATCACCCATATGTGGGGATCAAAAATTCATAACAGAACATATTCATGTCATTCATCTACTTCTTTTACCTACTTTTGATTCTGAAACTATAACAGTCTATCGATATATTTTAAGAGAAAAAAGTGATAGCTAAAGAGGAGTAAGAATCACAGAATAAATTTCTAAGGCTTGAGGGTAAGAGCAAGACCGAATTTGGTTGGGTCGATGTTATTGCGGTCGTACTCTGATGAGACTGTAACAAAAGACTTCGGCCGCCATTCGTGCTGGCAGAGCATTGAGATCTTTCCGTTGTCGCAGTAACGTGTTTTGACCACTGTATAAGGATCAAGAGGATAGGAGCTTCCAATGGTAAAACTGTTTTTGTATGTGGAAAACCTGTGGGTCATTTCAGCAGCAATTGTAGCACCAGTGGCAGGATTTACTGCATGAATATAAGATGCCCTCAACGCTTCTCCTTTGTCCGCCCTACATTTTAACAAAAATGAACTAAGACTCAAATTCAAGGACTATTTCATGATTTAATATGGTATAGTTCTATAAATCAGAAGTCACTCCCAATAGAATCTACTATCAACATTTGGGCAGTAAGTTGTAACTTGTGAAGATACAAGAACTATAACAAAATAACTGAAGAAAGAAGACAACAAGAATAACAACGGTAATGGTTTAAGAGTACAGATTACATACAGGACCAGACCAGCAGAGAAATCAGGGGTGTTCAAACCAACTGCGGCATTGTACTTGGTTAATGTGGCGGTTGTAGAATCAAACCCAACTTCAGCACCAATACAGAAATCCTTAGTTCCAAGAGTTGCTGCTAGCTCCAGTTGTGGGCTGGATGTCAAACCAATACTGGAATTGATAGCTGCGTGAGGGTGAAGGTACTGCATATCTAGCTGAGGTACCAAACGAAGAAAAGAACCAAGTAGTCAAAACTATTGTTATGATAGAGAGAAATCAGACAGAGAGATAGAAAGAGGGGGAATCATAGTTAATAGCACGTGGAAGGCTTATAATAGTTACTTGTAAATTGATCATCAAACTACTTACCTTGCCAGACTTTTGATCGGGTATTTTGAAGTTCAGTGCTACTTTGGTACATGGAAGAACCTCATTCAGGGTCACTGTTGTTGAGATCTGCAGCAAACAAACTACGTAAATGTCGTACTCTATGAAAAATGTGGCCACCCGGAAACCACTGCAGAATGAACCACAATATTCTCTAATTATTGTGAAAAGGACAAAGGATGGTGCAACTAATTATTTGAAAGCTTGGTTCTGGTAATGGAAGGTTGCAGGGCCTTACACTAGAGCCTGTGTCAATTTTTACATCCACCGTAGTACCACCGGTCTTGTATTGCGTACTTATATCACCCACAAAAAACTGATCTTTCTTCAAACCATTAGCTGTTAACCCCTGCAACAGAAAATGATTATATTTAGAAGGTGGAAAAAATGTACCTAATCAAAGATAACACTTTTCAGGAGTAAAATCTCAGCAATAGGTCTCAGAAGCACATGTTTTCTTTCTAGAAAAGTATTTTTATACAGAATAGTGCTTCAAAGCGTGAAAGGATGCTTGTGTGTTGAGCAGTTGATACCAGGAATCTAGGATGAAATCATTGTTTCTCTCTTCAATTGCTTCAAATCTCTAAGGGTTGGTACAATGCAATTTATGATTTCAAGGAACATGCAAGACCTAATTTTGAATAATATGGATATGCTATAAGTTAATTCAGGATTATCCCAACAGGTCCAAGCATCACATGATCATACTCCATCCGTCCCACTATTAGATGACCTAGTTGTTTTTTAATTTTGTCTAATTAATAGTTGATTTTATATAATTTGATATTCATGTTTATACTCGTTACGTAGGTGTTTTAAAATTCTTTCCAATGATATAAAATTTATAAATATCCGTGGTATGGTTTGAGAAATAAATCATTTTTAAATTGTGCTACTAGGTCAACTAATAGTGGGACGGAGGTAGTATTATATAATCCTCCTCCACATAAAGAAGCCATGTATCCCAGCGAACGGAATGCTGATCTACTACAAGGCATAGGCGAACATCAAAACACTCATGCAATTTGAAACCTACATAAGTTTAGGTGATGGGTCACCATCTACTAAGACAGGCATCTAGTACCAACTATGTCACTAGTACATGTAACTATGTATAGAAAAAGTAGAAAGATGTTTATATGTCAAGAAGCATGTTGACCCTACTACAGAACACAATTGGCACTTACTAATATATATATATGGGAGGTAATGTTTCTGGGCAAGGTCCCTGGCACATTGCCTCACCTCGCCTAGAGCACAGAACAACATTAGATACAGCGTACGATTATATTTAGTAGTCCAAGAATATGATGCAATTAGGAAATGTGAACTGTGACAGCGAATCATCGACCATTTTTATAGCCCATTCCAAGCATATACTATATTTTAAGCCACCACGCATTGTGCCATCAACAACTAAAATCATTTTATTATGTAAATTATGAATAACCAAAATCAGAAGTATAACTGCTAACAAATTATCATACTTGACAACTGCAGTACTAGTTCACATGGTGGATAGAGTAAAACAATACGAGCAGCAAACAATTTATCATACTTGACAGTACTAGTTCACATGGTGGATAGAGTAAAACAATACGAGCAGCAAAGTAACAGTGAAATACTGAACACTAGTAAAGGACAAGAGAACAGAATTAACTGCAATAACCATTCCTAAAGTTGAAAAAATGCTGCACTTACCATCCCATTATTGCTCGACATTGTTAGAGTAAACTTCTGATCAAAATTGTAATCTCTGGTTAAAAGATCTGCATTAGAGCAATACGAGTTCTCAACAACAAATAATTCATAAATTTTACTAATTCTGGAAACACCTATGACATAAAATCATTCCCGCTTCATTCATATTTCACTAATTCACAAAAGCATGACAAAAAAGCAACATACCCTTCGCTCTTTTACCGATATCTGAAAATGGTGCTGGCCCCATCTTTAAGAGTTGTGTATTCAACAAATCTGTACAAACCATATATAATCATCAGTACAAGACTCCCAGAATCACACTATAAATAGAACCCAGAATATAGACATTCTCATTTTCAATATACACCTTTGGACAGCATTCCCTTAATACCCCAATATAACCTTGTTTTGACATTAAAGTTGTTATCTTGATTTGAGCTGTATTTTTCAGTCTAAAGGTCCAATCAAACAAACCCCAAACCCAATAATAAAAATCAAATTCTATAGAACCCCAGTTTAATTCATAGAAAATCAAAGAATAATTTTGATGAAAGTAGGAATCTTTTCTCTTCTATACAGTAGAACTAACAACAGCATAAACTCTAAAAGATATGTAATAAAATTGAATGAACTGATAAGAGAAAATGATTAAACCCCCGAATCTTTAACTTACTTACAGAGAGAAGGAAGACGATTGATCTCTGAAAGCTGAAAGAAGAGGATTGATTTAGCAGCTTAAACCTTGAAGCTGCTAACTTAAGCAGGCGGATTGCGGCAGACAAAGAAGAAGAGGTGACTTCGAGAAGAAATCAAAATTATGACGGGATAGACTTAAGTGGGGTTAGCTTAGAATATGAATTACGATACTGCCATCATAAATTTGAACAAGGGCTATTTACGTCATTTCGTAAATCCGGTGATCCGGTGGTGCCAATCACCGTACCACCACTGAGGCACGGTGATCTAAGGCATGATGTAAATCCTACCGCACCAGCTAGTTAAACCTTCGCCTTACATGAGAAGTGAGAACCCAAGAAAAGCCTCAAGACCAGGGTACCTATAACGCGTTTGGATACATATCTGTTTCTGATTTCTGCTTCTCCAGAAGTCGAAGTCAGAAGCAAAACTATTTTACTTCACAAACAGTTAACTTTTCGACTTTTAGAAATCGTTTTGAAATTTGACGGGCATACTGACTTCTGATTTTTCGACTTCTAGAAGTCGAAAAGCCATTTCTGATGTGTTATCCAAGCAGGCTATTAAAGTTGAAGGGTTGCTGATAATAGAAGACCTTGGCCACCAACACTCCACGATTCCATCTCTTGCGTGTAACTACATGATAATGATTTTCTATGACAATCATGTTGGTTGTTTCAGCAAATCTAGTTGTTCTAACATTACAGCAAATGTATATCCGATAACAAAACAGTTTTTGAAAAAGAAAAATTACGTGTGCACTTTATCGAGTATTTTTGATCTCGCAACATTACAGTTAATCCATGCGAAATATGAATGGCATTTAAGTTGATTCAGACGAATATTTTATTTAAGGGTGCTTTTACAAGTACCATCATTATGCATAAAATGGTTGGTCATAATATTACTAGATAAAAAATGCTTGAACAACGCATAAACAAATTTTTTCCTTTCCAAATAATTCATCCAAAAAAATTGTATAAAACTCACACGAGAAAAATCACATAAAAATACAACTTTTTATTCATTTCTGCACAAAAGTTGATTATACATAGGCTCTTATTTGTTCTGTAATAATAGTATATAGAGTGGCTTTTTGCGCATGTATTGACCATCTAGGTTTTTCTCAAGAAGTTTTTGAACCATAGGGTAGAGGATTTAGGATATCTCTTCAATAAACCATCCTTATAATCTACAAAATTGATCCCAAATCTAACTGTGTAGCCAGCATTCCACTCAAAGTTGTCTAGCAAAGACCATGCAAAGTAACCCCTCACATCAACACCCTCCCTACACCATTTACAAAAATAAATAAATAAATAAATAAAAATTAACAACACAATTAATAAATAAATAAAATGTTGATGTTACTATAATACAATGGTAAAAATCCATTGGACAATAATACCAGTGACTTGAGTTCGAAGGAAAACATAATTCATTTCTATTTTGTGGAACCATGAAAAGTGTTAAAGTATCCATTCTGGCGGAACATAAAGTCTGGCTGGCTAGGCAAAAAGAGAAGCAGATATTTGAGTGTAGCTTACTTGATAGCTCTTTGAACTTGATAGAGATGTCCATGGTAGTAAGTGATCCTCAAGTCGTCCTTTAATGCTTCCTTCAACGGTTATGTAGGATCATTTTTCTCTGATATGAACCCCTAAAAACAACACAATAAATAATAATATAGAAAAATAAATCGAATACGCGCGCAATTACCACATATAACAGGACTACTGGAACCCATCTGATCATATAATACATCAGATGGAATTTATTTATCATTCTAAGTAATATAAATTATAGGAATCTTGTATTTTCGCTTTGTGTAATGCAATAGACTTCTTATATCCTTGTGGGTACACATACAACCTAGGAGAGCCCGACTACACATTTGATAATCAAACCATTAGTACTTTATTCCAATTAAGAAACGTTTACAACAAAAAGTGCATAATATATAAGATCAAACCTTAAGGCCGGTGGGAACGCCTTTTCTCTCGGTTGTCAAAATAAAAAGCAACACTCTATTAAATAAGCTAGCTACAAAAATGGTTTGTCCAAGTAGCACCAATATGTAACTCAGACTTACAACGAAATATTGAACCCGTAAAAACTACTTTCAAAGGAAACTTACTAGTTTGCTTAGCTTGCACATCAATGGTGTAACTATGATTAATATTGTTATTAGCGTTCAAAACATTTTCTGCATAATTTCCAGTGTATTAACTTAGTGCGAGGAAGTCGAATGAACCCTTGACCATGTCTGATTCTTCTTTACTGATTTTTGGTAGCCTCTCTCCAACTAGAGATTGCATGCTCAGTGGATATCGACCGAATGTTAATGGGTCCATGAACCTAAAAATAAATAAATTATGAAGTGCCAAAAAAACAATGGACGCAATTTGGATCAATTTTAGGTGTTTTGGAAGGTTATTGAGGGGTGGACATACTTACCAACCGTACATGAAATCTAGGGCTCGAAGCGCAGCATGTTTATCCATTTTAGCACTGGAAAAAGGGTACCATCCAGTGTGACACTAATGTGATTCCGATTTTTCCCCTATGTGTTGCATGCATCAATATTGACTTCCATGTAGGAGCTGTTTGGTAACCATTATTATAATTGATTATGAGCTCATAACCAATCATCCATCACATAATCAACTATACGAGTGTTAAAATTTATAATAATTGATTATTTTATTCATGATTAAAAAAGCCCATTATAACCATAAATAGAAAAACTTGTTTTTAAAAATTATCATAATCAATTATTTATTTTCTTAACAAAATTGATTTGGGTTTTTCTTCTTATTTTCTCTAAATTGATTTGTTTTATAATCAATACGGAGACAAAAAAAACAATGGCTTATTATAAAATAAATCCTTGGTTCTTGTTTTTTCCTCTCTTCTTGAGAGCGTTTCTGTAAGATAATCAATTATTTAAAAATGGTGTTTGTGAAAACTTATCATAGAAATGATTATATCAAAATCATTTATCTATTTATCATAAATTTTACAAAACAAGGTCGTAAGATATTTAAGCATGAAAATTCATCTCCACTACGCGGTTTCTTATTTGACTTCTGCTGACTTCCTTCGCTCATCCTGAACATTTGGTTTGTCTGAGTTTCCTAACTACCACTGTGATCCATTGATTTTTCCTTAGCTACAGTAATGGTAACTGTAATAAACAACTAGGAAAAAAGCGAGTTGTATAAACCTTAATTATGTAATTCATCTCCTAAATTTTAACCTAAATTATGATGCCCATGTTTGTAACGTTTCTTGGCGTAGAAAGTTCAGAAAAGGCTAGCAGCCAAAACGACAAAAACATAGAATCAACTTTCGTTTCCACATCATGTTGGTGAGAATGATAAAGGTATTTCTTATAACATTAAATCATTTGAATCTCTAAATCTTTTCCATAAATATGAATTGTACATATTTGTTCATCAATCACATTCCATTTAAAATTAAAAAGCAATCTATGTATATCACATGTATATGTTCTTCCACTGACATATTATCGTTTAGATAGGGGAAGGAATTGCACGCATTCCTCACTAAGAATCTTACCTGGAAGTTTGATAAGAAAATCCAAGAAGGTCATTTGTACTTACTCGCCAAACTACATGGGAACGCATGTCATCATTATCCCTAATAATAATTGATTAATGACCGGCTTTCTGGAATTGTTGATGACATCGATTATATCACCAAGCCAGGCAATAATGGTGAATTGGAAGAGGTCGATTTGTTTAACAACGGTGGCGGAATGGAAATCATTCTTTGGATAAATCTGTATTGTGTCTCTTTTTATATTTCGATTGTTTAATAGAAAAAAATGAGTCAAACGAAAATTATTTTTTGCATTTTAAAAAGAGGATTTAATGTTCTTTGTTTTGCAGATTGACAAAGGATAATTAATTTATTTGAAGGCAAGAATATGGCTTTTACATGTTGTAACCATAAATGTCCTTTTTTTTTTTTTTTGCAGGTTGATCAAATCTTTTGCATTCGATTTAAAAAGATACGAGTCAAAGGACTTTTTATTTATTTTTTAGAATAGAATAATGATTGTAACATTTGATTTTTCAATTAAATTTTTGTTGGGTTGTTGAGGAGATAATTATGAGGGTTATTGTAACACTCCGTGTTTTTAGCATGGTGCATGCTCAAAGATGCCTGGCTCAGGAAATGTTGAGCCATCATGGCCGGACATTGGAACTGGCCTGTGATCCAGAACTGAATGTACATCCATCACAGTCGTACATCGCATTCGCCAGGGTAGTCATGTGCAGCCATCACGGCCTTGGAAGTTGATGAATGATTTTTGCTCCCCTAATTTAAGTTGTAAAAATGTCAAGTTAACATATATAGGGAGGGGTAGTTGGTTGAAGGTGCATATGGGACCATGCACCAAGTAAGCTTCATAGCTTAGCTGAAAGAGTATAAATGATGTGTAAGCCTCATTTATAGTTGCGTAGCCTTGCCGTTGGAGCATATTAAGCACGGGAATCACTATGTCATGCCGCGGACTAAATATGCATTCCTTGGATGCATTTTGACGAAACGGCCTATACGGACTAGGTCATTACCATTATTGCTTGGCCACGGCCTTGCAAATGAGTTGGCTTAAGCTTTTGTCCCTTCAAGGATGAACTACGGTCTGTGATTGATCCCTTTAGAGTAGGGAAGGGTACGTAGGCAGTCGCAATGAGTTGCAGCATTGCCAGTCCATCACTTTGTCGCTCATATCATCTATTTGAGATATGATTGCGGCACATTGGCCTCTCATATCATCTGGCTCGGTAGCTCGACGCAGGAGATGATTGTGACCAAACTTGATGAGACAAGTTGATACAGATGAGCAAGTTATAGCCTATCTGGAGGCTAAAAACCCGAGTGTCGTAATTTAGCTCAAGACGGGTCTAAATTGATTGAAAACGGCCCAACGATCAAGATGTGATCCTACGTATCACGGTCTTGGAATTTTAGCCGAATTCCATCGTTTAGGGCCTTAAAAGGTCATTTTTGCGATTTAAGAAAGTTTTTGTTTTCTTAATAAACCCTTTGCGGAACATGGGTAAGTTGAGACGGTGTGGAAGCTAAGTTAGTTGCATCATGCTCCACGAGCATGCTTGCAAGGGAAGATGGACGTGTATTTGCCTAGCTTTAAGGCCCGGATCGTAGCATCATCATGGCGCATTGGGGGATTTATGGCCTGTGCGCCCTGGCGCGCTAGGCGTAATTTTTTGGTCTGTCACAGTTATCAATGCATATAGCCATAATTGAAGGAGGTTACAAATTTTATATCCGTCGGATGTGTATGGAAGGGATGAGAATGCATTGGTAGGATGTAACGTTTGTCTATGAAAATGTTATCCGAACGTCTAAAGCTCAAAAACCCCTTCTGTTTTGTGTTATAGATATTGAGGATTGACCTAAATAATAAATAAATAATTTCAGATTTTTATTATTATTATTGTCATTATTGGTATTAATTTGGGACCCATATATGTTGAAGACTCAATCAATTGGTATTAACTCTTGAGTTATGATGTGATAGCAAAGTACATAATTTCCATAGTTATTGTGGTGTTGACGAAATACAACAAAGGCTAGTTAATGTAATTATAAAGGAAGGTTACAAATCACATGACCGTTAGATGCCTTTGGCTGGAATGAGACCCGGATGGTTGGATATAAGGTTTGTCTCTCAAAATGTTATCCGTTTGTCCATGGCTTAAAAAAACATTCTGTTTTGTATTATAGATTTCTTGTATCTGTCTTTAAAAATTATAATTTGTTTTTAGAGAACAAATGAATATTCCTATGAAAATTTGTTGAGTCGGTGTTGCTTCTACTAGTTTCTTCATTATTTCTAACAATTTTTTATTTAGGGTTTAGAATATTTCTATTCCATACATATTTATTTCTCATTTCGAAATTTATGAAGTGGGTTCTCTAAAAAAGAATTCTTCTTAGGAGAGAACAAATATTTTCGATTAGAATTTGTACACGACATGGGATAACCCCATCTGACATTCGTAGTGCCAGGAGCCAGCAATAAATTCCTCTTGTCAGATATAACACTAGTAGTAGGTGGTCCCGCGAGAGGCTTATAGTTCAATTGGTTGAAACATACCACTCATAACGGTAATCTTGTAGGTTCAAGCCATACTAAGCCTATATGGATCCTTTACAAGTGTATAGCTCAACTTACGGAGAGAATTTTCAAGCGTTTGGTATCGGATATGGACCATCAAGAAAGTAGGCGCCAGGGCCGGGAACAAAGTGGGCGACCCCGGTAACAAAGAAGGAACCCATACAAACTTGAGATCCAAAACCATGATAGAATACTACCAGAGGAGCCATGGTGGTCCCCATTCGGACCGCCTAGATCCCACGAGATTCGAGCAGGAGAGATTATCTTTTTGTGCATAAGAAAGGGCGTCTAACCAGGAGAGATTATCTTTTTGCTCATAGGAAAGGGTGGCAACTAATTATTGTGAAACTGCAGTTTGATCCTAGATCGAAGTCGAATCCTTTCATTTTTTTCACAAAGTTTGGTAGGGTCTGCCAAGCTTGACTAATCTAAGAGGGGTATCGCATAAGTAGAATGCCAGTGAATTTCAAGAGGCTCAAAGAGACTCGACTGAAAGGAGAAGGCCCGTAAGGTACTCGACCACCGTCGACTCTCTGTAAAAATACTCATTTGGCCTAGGGATTCCAAAAAAATCGTAAGCTAAACCCGTGTCCAAGGTTTTTAAATCGTAAATCGAATCGTGACTCGTTTTTTTATTTTGAAGAATCAATTCGTATGTTGAATCGTGGATCGTCGATTCAGCCTAATTCTATAATTATTTATTATAATAAGTTTATGTATAAGTTAATAACATTTGATGTCTAAATTCTAGTATATACAAAACATAGTTGAATATTATCAGTAACCAAGTAGTTCAGTGGTTTAGGTATCTAAACTCCTAACCTAAGTGATCCGAGTTCGAACCTCACTTGTCCTCATTTTTGAATCAATGTATGATTTTTACCTTTATTCAGATAGGTTTGATTGGATTCTACGAGTCCGACTTGGTCAAAATCATTGACTAATATGAGTCACGAGAGATTCGATTCATAATAAGAATGACTCGACTCGAATTAATATTTCTTGACATGAATCATACGAGTTTAAAAATTATGCCCATGGCTACTAAGATGCATCTTAAGATCCTAATTGCCATGGTTTTTCAACATCATACCTCAAAAGTATGACAAAGCCGATCAAGCTTTTAGAAAGTCTTTCGTCGATGAAGTGTACACAGAAAATTTGCAATAGATCCCCGACTCAGGCCCTCTTTCCGTCAAATCCGATTTGAATTAGTTGAGGGACCATTCCAAGATATTTCGATGAAAAATCCAAACATCTAGATATAGAGGTAGAAATTTATCGAACAAACCGTACTCCTTCGTATACGTCAGGAATTCATTGACGAGGAGATACTGGTAGAGCTTGAACCCAATTCCTGACTGCGTCTTGACCCCTATCCAATTTTTGGGCCAATTCCCTTTCATACTACCAAAAATGAGATTCTTGCTGAATCTAAGTGTGTTGTTCCAACCACTACCAAAATAATACCTAAAGTTTATTGGGCCTACAATGTAACACTTTTTTATGGTCTTATTTATTGTGATAAGAATGCTCTCTTAGTTCAGTTTGGTAGAACATGGGTCTCTAATACCCAATGTCATAGATTCAAATCTACATAAGCGTGATTTTGTTTTGAATTACAGGTAAAATAACTCCACTATATTAAACATCAACCTTAATCGACCTCATGTGATTATGGCTTAATCAAAATTCAACTGATCACCGCATCTGTATTGTAAATATACGATTCGAATAATCCGCCAAAGTAATAGGAATTAGACCTAACACGATTCCAAATAGTAAAACTTCAACCATTTCGATTTGTTTTAAAGGGGAAAAAGAGAGGTTATACGGATATTTGATTATGGCTTTTCAAGACTTTTGGCTTGTTCAAAAACCTCATCTCTTTTATAAATTACCATCGCGCAACAATTATCTTATGCCTTGATACTTTAGTTGACTGCATTATTAACAAAGTCCTAGTCCCCTAATGGCCTCTACTTGTACAATTAGCTTTGTATCGGCACCATAGTCGTCAAGAGTCCATAATAGGATTTGCATTTCAAGCAAATTATGCACTAGTAAATATTTGTTTAGATTTTCAAGCAAAGTATGCAGTGGTCAACATTTATTTTAGATGCAAATCCATAGTCATGCATTATGGATTTGCAAGTTTATTAGATATATTGTAATAAACTGGTTGATATGTTAGTGTTATTGCTTACACTATTATTATTCACAATAGAATTTAAATAATTTTGTTAATTCCATTAGAAAGGAATAAATATAAATGTCTAGACGTTTTCTTACATGTTGTCTTATGATGTCATGGATTTCACACCTTGTGTAAATATGGCATTACTTTGCTACCGCGCCAATACTTGCTACTTTTTATGTCCTTGATTGGAAAACATGGTATCAAGGTGCAAAAACAAAAGTGAAACTACTCGCTAGTCTATATGAGTTAGAAATATTTGTTGTGATAAGATTTTTATATTTATTTAGTTTACACAATTTACACATGATAATTGGAAATAACTTGACCAAATTTTCTATAAACAAGGAAACAAATAAAGTAACCGGAAAACAAAAAAAAATGACTCATTTTCCAAAAATCAGCAGTACATGAAAAACGTGAAAATGGATAGGATTTATAGAAATGTTAAAATTCGAAGACAAAATAAAACATAATCCAAAATGCCCTTGAGTTTGATATTAAATACAATATTACCTAGAAAAATGGGTAAATACTTATTTTAAGTTTTTTTTTTATGTATAAATACGAATTTGAAGAATGTGACAGGCAATCGTCCAATTTTTATAAATATCAAATGACACTCTTAGAGGAGTGTTCACTCATCAATCAGAAAGAAAAGAATGTGTGGTTTGGGAAATTATTAACCCATTGAGGTAAAACAGTTGATCCAGAAAAGTTTCTCTATGTGATAGGTTGATTTCGGGTCATCTACATGCAACACTTCACCTTCTGTTTTCAGTTGATTTGGTTTCTGATTACTGTTTTTTTGTATCCAAACCAAAAATGAAACATGATGATGCATAATCAGAAAACCAAAAAGGAAATGTGAATATGCAAAGAAAAGTGCATGATGAAACTTTTTTGAAAGTGACAAATTAGTAAAAAAAAAATATATTATGTTCATTTGCGTATTCAGATCAGTTGACTGAGTTTGGGTAAACTCTAGTTTTGAAATATAAACTGTAAACACTAATTTGAAGATTCTTATTAGGATAACCACTAATTCCTACAAAAATTCTGAGATACTTAGCGTGTTTAATGTGAAAGTTGTTATAGGTTAAATCATAAGAAATTTGGGAGACACTACTTTAATTTTGTATTTTTAGGTTTCTCGTGCCTTGGTTTTCATAAGAATGGAATGAGGTTGTATAGTCTTAGATGCCTTGGTTTAAGTTTTAACAAGAATATGGACTAGAGTTTGATTTTAAGGAACTAGAGCATGTTGATGGTTGTTCCAGATATTTTTCTGAAAGGTTCTTTTAGTTGTAATCATGTCATTTGAAATGAGTGGAAACTCCCTATTGTATACAGGACATTAAGAATGTCGCTTAATTTCCTTTTTATTTATTGTTTATTAAAATCCGAATGATTGGTACCTTAGCTATATTATGTATTTACTGAAGATTTTGTCGATAAAAAACGTGATAGAATGCATGCTAAGACATAAGTGAAGAACAAATTTTGTATGAAGGTACAAGAGATACACTTGTAAAATAATACAACGAAAATGATCCTTGGTATCACAAAGACCTTCCACCACTTTATGTTGCGGAAAAACTGTCCAAAGCCGTACAATTTGCTGGTGGGAAACTCAAGAAAAGTTGTAAAGGATTAGTAGAGGATATATTATACCGATGGGATGTTTTCCTTTATCTAGTCTATCTTTCTGATTGTTGTTTATTTGTATTTATTTTCTGTTTTCTTTTCAAGACTTTGCCTTGTTCATAAATCTTGTGTCTTTTATAAATTTAGCATTGTGCAACAATTATCTTACTGCTTGATAATTTAGTTGATGTGCTTTATTAACATTGTCCTAGTCCCCTAATGACCACTACTTTTGCGGCTAACTTTGTGTCAGCACTATAGTCGTCAAGTGCCCACAATAGGATCTACATTTCAAGCAAAGTATGCAGTAGCAAACATTTTTTTAGATTTAAAAGGCAAGTATGTAATAGTAAACATTTGATGCTTATCTAGTTTACATAATTAACACATGTTAACCGGAAATAACTTGAACATATACCTATAAACAAGGAAACAAATACAGTAACCATAAAAAAAAAACGTGACTCATTTTCTAGAATAACAATAGTAAATGAAAAACGTGGAAAATGGATAGGATTTATAGAAAGGTTAAAATTGGGATACTAAATAAAACAAAATCCAAAATTATCTTGAGTTTGGCATTAGATACAGTGTTACCTAGAAAAATGGGTAAATACCTACTTTATTTATTTTTATTTTCTTTACTTTTTTATGTGTAAATACTAACTTGAAGAATGTATGACGGGCAATCGTCCGATTTTTAAAAAACAAAAGAAGTCATGTTAGAATCCCTTATATTAGCTAAGGGAGCTAATCATGACTTATATTTAAGGTCAAGTGTCTGAATCTCATTGATTTTTAGTTGTTCAATGTGCATAGAAACAATTGACGTTGTTATTTGCTTTTGGGTTGGTGTTATCTCTGTTTGTGATTTTATTTTATTTTTTCAAAAAGGAGGAAAAACCTCGTAGATTGATAAGAGACTTGGTTACATTGGTATTCCAGAATTTGAAATCCAAATTGCTTAAAATAACTCTAATATTTTCATCAGTCCATTGATGGTTTACATCATGTCGTTTACAGTAAGTTGATATATGAGCTCCCTCAATGTTATAAAATCAAAATGAAAGTATTTGCTCGGATACCAAAATCTTCGCTAATTTTGTATCATTTTTCACGAGCTTTCGCATACATTTCCATTAACAACATGAGGGTAGGTTTAGAATTACTTTGAAATATGATGGTGTGTCCACTTTTTGTGTTGTCCATTGGAAAGAAGCTTCCGTCCCTCTCATTTCTAGCTCCTCTTTGGACACTAGGAGACACCAATTAGAAGATTTGTTACAACATTTTTCTAAAATAGCTAAAATCTGGTAATCCTATCGGTGACAAACATTTTTTGATCATATTAATCTTGTGTTACTTTATCTTATAATATTGGTATTCTTAGAATGCCTTCGTATGAGGAAATCAAGGATATTGTTTTTCAAAATGAAACCTTGGACATCCCCTGGTCCAAATGGATTTCATATGGATTTACACATGTATGATGTTATTGGTAGTGACACAGTTAAAATGGTGCATGCTTTTTTCCACAGTAAGTTTATTCTTGAAGAAAACAACCATAATTTGCTTTAATTAATTCCTAAGACTGCAGCTGGTTTTAGACCAATAAGCTTTTGCAATACATCTCATAAAATCATCTCAAAACTCTTTTAAAATAGACTTAAACCTTCATTGAATTAAATTATTAGTACTTTTCAAACTACTTTTGCTCAAATCAGGCTCAGGACAGATAACATTTTTATAGCTCATGAACTTGTGGATACTTTGAAAAACATAAATAAGGTTTACTTGTTATTAAACTAGACATGAATAAGGCTTTTGATAGAATTGAATGGAGTCATGGTTTTGATAATGATTTTGTAAGATAATAATGCAATGTGTTAAAACTGTTTCTACTTTGTACTTCTTAATGGTGCAAGATAAGAGTAATAATCTTATTAAATGCATTTAAGTTGCTCCTACTAGTCCATCTGTATCTCTTTTTTTTTTTTTTGTAGATGATTTTTTGATATCTACAAAAGCAAACCTTAAGGAGGTAAGACATCTCAAATCTATTATTGAGAAATTTAGCAGCATCTCTGGCCAAGCCATTAACTTTGATAAGTCTGGACTTGCCTTTATTCCTATGACTTGTAATCAAGTGAAGACTTCTATTACTAACATTCTAACTTTTAGAAGAATGGGTTTACAGGAAAAATATCTAGGTGGTCCTATACTTCTACAAAGGAATAAATCTAAGAGTTTCTTAGGCATGTTTGAAAAATTTGGTGGTAGACTGGGCATTTAGAGAGCTAAACACCTTAATCAACCTGCCAAAACTGTTGTAACTCAAACTGTTTTAGCTTAATAGCTACTCACCATATTTTTGTATTTCTATGCCCAAAAGCATGTGGATATAATGGATGGTAATCAAAGAAGATTCTGGTGGGCGAAAAATAATAATTCTAGGGGTATTTATTTTAGAAATTGTCAAATGTTGCTAATTCTAAATTTAGAGGTAAGTCTAAATATTAGACAATCAGCTATTTTTAATCAATCCATTTTGACTAAATTAGATTGGATAATGTTGCATTTTATGATGCTTTATGGGTGAAATCCTAATGCATAATCACTTCCATAATTACTCTCCTCTTTAAGATATAATTAGTACTATTGGCAACTGGATCTGGAGAGGTATCTATCAAGGTTTACTGATTGTTAAACAACATTATTACTGGTAAATTGCTAATGGGAAGGATATTCACATATGGAAAGATATGTGGATATCATCACATCAAGATTTAGTGCCAACCGTAAATTGGTCCTTTGGTATTTAGTTTGTATCAGAACTCATTGACCATGATACAAAAAAATAGAAGCTAAACATGGCATACATTCTTTTCCCTGTTGAGATTGTTGAGAAGATTAGAAAAATTAGAATTCCTACGATAGGGAGAGATCAAGTAAGATGGAAGGGTACTATAAATGGTAAGTTCACAGTACATCTGCATATAACATTCTTTTGAATGCTTCTCAATCTGGTAATAACACAACAACATCTCTTTTCCCTGTAAAAGATTGTGGAGCATGAAATAACCACCTAAGATCCTCAATTTCTTATGGAGATATATTTGGAACTACCAAGCTACCAGAGACAAAAATTTCAGGTTTGTTCTTATTATTGATGATCTGTGTCATTTATGTGCTGGTTATAGAGAAAGTATGCACACCTTTTCATCAGTGTTTTGTTTCTCAAAGGATTTGGTTTGATATGGAATCTCTAATTCTTACTAAGATAGGTATAACCGGTCAGGATAGTAAAGCGCAAACATTGCGCAATACAACATAGCCGTACTAGTCAGTGTTCGGCCAAGATGGCGCGACACTGCATAGATTGTCAAGTGCTAAAATAGCAAGACCCTACAGAGCCAATGACGCGCAAAGGTGGCGCTACACTGTAAGAACATTGGCCAAGTAATGAAGCTTATTGGCCGACACAGTGAAGCTTCATTAAGGGAAAGGAAGGCAAGGCCAAGTTGATAAAATGCAACATGCGATGTTGGAATTAAGGCATATCCATGAAATTGAGTTAGCCCAAACTCAAGGATGGTGCAAGAAGGTAAAATTGGCCAATAGTTGGTCTATGAATTATTTCACGACTGTCCAAAGATTGAGTAATGCAAATAAGCTAGCAATGCAAGAGTGGCATTGTTATTGTCGAGCAAATTTGCTAAGTGAAGCATATTCCGCATGAATGACCAGAGTGATCTAAGGAAAAAGGATGAGATGATTGTAGCACAATGTTTTCTGTGCATTGGTTTAGTCCAAGAAAACTGCAGGACCATGTTGTTCGTGCATTGGATCAAGGCCAAGTTCAGTAAAGCGCAATAGTTGTGCAATATGGCTCAAGTGACGGTTAGGAGTTGGTTATTGGCTTCAAAAGCATGCCAAAGGTGCGAGACAAGATAAAACGGTTATAAAGTAAGTTTATAAGTGTAGGAGAGTGTTCATAACTGCTTGAGAACATGTGTTGGATGATGGCGCGAGTTCGAAGAGAAACTAGCCAAGTTGGCACAATTATTAGCAGTTATGGAACTGCTCCATGGGACATATGGTTGTCCCCTGCGTGTGCAACATTTGTGCACGGTTTTAGCTAGTAAAGCTGCTATATAAATAATTCTAAGGCATGGGAAAATCAGCAGGCTTGCATAGGAGATTGTGAAACTCAAATTGAGAGAGTTTTTGTAAGGCTAAGGCTTGGTTCAAGAGGAACAAGTCTGTGCAAGTCCCTAAGTGGGCACGTTTTGTATATCTTCCCTTTAATGCAATAAAATGAGGAATTGTGTCATGTATTAAGTGTTTATGGTTGGATGATTTTGTTAGTGAATGTATGGCATTGTTTGAATGCTTTATGGTAAGCATTTGAGAAGTAAATAGAAGAAGAAAAGAAGGCTAAAGACTTAGTTGTTAGGATTGTTGTTTATGGGTGAAAACTGTTTCTACTGGTTTTGGTAAATTTGGGTGTGTATGGATGAGAAACGAATCTAAACACTAAACAAATGCACTGCACGGGAGTGCTTTTGATTCGAGATATCAATCTATACAATTCTGGCCTAAACCAAGAAATGGCCGTTCCAGACTTGCTTGATCACAAAGTGAAGGAGATGGGGTTGATCTTAGGGAGGGAAGCAAAGAAGGTGTTGAGATTGTTAAGGTGTTGGATATTTATGACTTGTATCAGAATGTTGAACTGGCTTGCATAATGAAATCTATCAGTTCTGGGTGTTTTCTGGATACCGATGACAACACTTGGTTTTTTCTGTGTTCGTGAAAAATAGATTGGAGAACCTATTTATACAAGTCATTGAGCGCCACCCTCATCTCATAGGAAGTAGTGGGGTCATGTAGTAGTGGTGATTGTTACACGATCACACCTTTTCCCACTTCCCTCATCACTGTTAACCGTCCACCTTTTCCTGACACGTTCTTGTAATGGCGCGTTGCATGTTGCACGCTGTAAACCGCCAGACCAATACCCCAGTAAGTATCCCCCAGTTTGTAACATGCTTGATGTCTCGAATGAGCGGATCATGGGACCCACCACATGAAATAGCATACGGTGCTAAATTAAATAACTAAGTTATTTAAGAAATTGATATTCATGAAATATCGTATATACTCGATGCATGTAATGCATCGAAAACAATCAATACGTATGAAGCATCGCTGTTTTAAAGCTTAATCGAATAAGTCACGGATTAAGCGTCTCAAAATAGTATCACGTCCAACCATCTTCGATTGATTGTTTGGAGGCCGCATGGGCGAGCCATCCCCTGGTCGATCACTCACTGCGGAAGAGTGGCGGACGATGATCATCAAGGTGCTTTATTGGCCGCTTAACCCAAAACCTAGTCTGTCCGACCAAGCTGGCAAAGTTGGATGGACGAGATGGTTTACGGCATATATCTACGATCGTTTATGAAATTTGGGGTTTTTAAGAGGTGCGCAAGCATCACTCTTTGGTTGGACCGAATTCAAGCATGGGCGTTATTTTTGGTGGGACCGACCGGGCATGCGTGTAGACGGCCTGCCGGTGTACATGTCCATACCGCTTTGCCTTATGAAGGCTTTATCTAGGCCACTCAAATTGACTGGCAAAGATGAGTGGTCGTGATCGATTGCGACAGAAATCCATTCGCGCAAAGGATTTGGAAGTCGCGTCCTTCGGGCGTGCGTTTCGAGGCGCTCGTCCTTAGTTTGCCTAGGCCGGCCGGTCACACGTACAGGTGGGCCCACGGTAATCATGTCAACATCCTTGGGACCTCTTGAATCTATATCTACACCCTCCGTTTAGGATGGCGAAGATGGATGGACGCGATCAAACTACGACAGATATGCATCGCCGCAAACCCTAATTAAGGTTTTGAATTGGTCACGCGTACGTGACTTTGGCCAAACGGTTTGGCACATCGTGATCCTCCTTTGGAGAGATCGATCACATGGATCCCATGTTGGGCCGGTAGTGAACACATGCGTATCTTCCTGATGGTCCCAAATGCAATCTAAGCCATCCAAATAGGTTAGCTAAGTTGGATGGTCGTGATCGATTTAAGACGCTAGTGGACTTCCACGACCCTCGAAAGCATCACGCCCACCATGTTTTGAGCAATCGTTCATTGCTCCATGACCATGCCGTGATCAAACCGATTAGGTATGGGGAGATTGGGCCCGCCAACGTATGTGTTAGCACTTCCCTAATCATTCATGGAATGATCTAATCCGATTGACCGAGTTGGTGAAGTTGGACGATCATGGTCGTTTAAGACCGCCTTGAACGATCTTTTGTGTTCGATTGAATTTCTTCAAAGCATCGCCACCCTACTTGGGGTTGGCGTTTGGACGTTGCTAGGAGATGTTCGTGTGATGTCCGGCTAGGGCATAAGTGGGATCGGAGATGGTCATCACGACAATCGCCTATTCTTGCCGAGGGGTTTGCTAGGCTTGTTAAATTGCGCGGCCAACTTGTGTGGCCACGATCATTTACGAGGCGATATGGATAGTCTAGATTTCCCTTAAGGAAATTATGGATGCTCGATGGGGCTAACCAAAGCGCGTCGATGCGAGACGCTCTTTGTCGAGAGTGATATAGCTTTGTGTGGGTACTTCGTGCATGTCTCAATATGATGGCCAGAGGTTGCGGTGCAGTGTTGTTATTGGAGTAGCATTGGAGTTGGAGCCGCAAGTTGCAAACCCTTTGCAATTACAGGAAGAGAATGGATTGAATTGAAGGCTGGGAGGCTTTGATGGCAATGGCTGTGGTTCGATGCGCAAGTCGATGATGGCTTTGGACTCGGATGGTTTTGTGAAGATGGAATGGCTTTGTTCGATTGAATGCGGGGGTGGGTAGTCAATGGGCGTTGCGAGTGCGATTAAGCTCAACTGGAGGCAGGTGAGGTGATGAATCTTGGGATGTGTGAAGAATTAGAGGAGGATGGTGATTCAATGTGCAAGTAGTTTGCGAGCTTCCATTCGCGGGGAAGAGAAGCAATGAGGCTAAGATGAAATGACTTAAGATGGAGTTCTTTGTCCGAATGGCGGGGAATATGAGTATGTTTAGTAAGCGGTGAGGCCCAGTGAAGGCGAATGAGAGTGAGCGCAATTGCAGGTCATGATAATGATGGTGCTTTGGTGTGATAAGCGAGGTGCAATGGTGTATATGGAGCTACGGAGTGTTATTGGTCTACCGGTGATAAATGGACTCGAAATGGCGGGCCGGGGTCTTGGTACTTAGAGTTGGTTTGAGTTAATTCGAGAACGGTCATGGGAAGTGCAGGGCTGAGATTGGGTTGTGTTGCTTTGGTGATGAGTTGACTTGATTGGAGAGGCCACAATGTTGAGGCTTTGGGCTGAACTACGGTGTGCAAGTGAGCACTTGCGATTATGGTGGCATTACGTGGCATTGCGGTGTGCAAGTGGTGGAGGTTAAAGAAGAAGGCTAATTCGGGATTGGTGGTTTGAACTGAAGAGATGGAATCATAAGATGCACAGGCAAATGGCTACATGAGCAAGGCTAGGCTGAAACAAAATGAGACAATGAGCAGCTGCCAACAAAACAAGAGAAGAAAATGGACGGTCTGCATGGAAGGTTGCTGCCATGAAGATGGAGGCTGAGATCAGATGACGTGGAGTCATTTGGTGCGGCCAAGACAGCCAAGGGTCGTTACATTTTGTAGCCATGGTTCATGGGATTGGTGGGGAGACTGAGGTTGTTGTTTGCACTTGGGAGATGTAAAAAGCAAGAGCGGGTCCTGGAAATGTTTGGTGTATTAGGGGGTCTTATTGGGTGGTTCATTGGCAAAACAATTAGAAAGCGGTGTTGTGTGCAGGTGGCATGAATGATATGGCGAGTTAGCCGTGGTTAGGCGCTGAAATGTTGGTGGCTATTTTGGTGGTTTTGCAGTGAGTGGCGGTCACTGTGAAAGGCTGATTGTTGCCGCACGATGACCAGGGATTGACTTGCTTTGTGCAAAGAGTGGATGGAGCGAAGGTTCGGATCGATGTGCGAGTGGAGTCAGGTGCAATGCCGAGATAGTGTTGGTGCTTTTGTTCGCAGTCACTTGGTGATGGAATGAGGTTAAGTTCATGTCAGGTTTGCAAATAATGAAATGCTTTAAGTTCTGACTGTGCGAAAATGGGGCGAGTTGGTGAGCCGGTGAGCACGGATTTCGAGGTTAAAGTGTCACGGAAAATACTATGAGCAAATCATGGCTTAGATGGTATTTTGTGAATGTTTGAATTAATAATGCTAAAATACAGAATAATTGGGATTGTTCTTTTGGAAAAAATGACTTATTTTCACCATGGGCTTGGTGGACCAACTTGGAGATGGGTTTGAGAAGAATTAACCTAATTTTGAATTTTGTGTATTTATTGAATTGTTCTTCTAAACTTTCTATGATGATTTCAAATAAATAAAGTGAAGTTATGATTTTTATGAATTAGTTTTCTCTCAATATTATCATCACTACAATAATCATGATTGAATTGCAATATGAGTGAATGTTTGTTTAGTTAAGTCTAGAATTGATTTATCCATATCTATAGCTATTTTAGGGACGATAACCTTGAATACGAGTAGCATGATTAAATTTGGTTTTGACAATTTTATCCACGAAACTTAACTAAAATCCACCATCAACATTAAGTCCCTTGCAATAAGGTATTCTATGGCTTTTGATGATAAGCGAGATTAAATACGAATTCTATTCATACATTCATAAACTTGTTTACAATGGTTGCACTATTATGGGGTAGGCATTTTAGATGGATGACAAATAAAGATAAAACAAATTATGAGACGGTAATTAATAAGTTAGATGTTACCGGTGAATTTTGTGTATTTAGAGTGGGTCGACTTTATCCTTTGCGGGGACGTCGCATTAAATTTGGGAACTAAAATCCACCATCAACATTAAGTGCCAGGAGCACGTTGCACTATTATGGGGTCATTAGATGGGCAAATAAAGATCCAAAGTTAGATGTTGAGCGTTCCCCGTTTTGCATGATGTCGGTTGTCCCCGGGTTGATTGGGCATATGGTTGGTTGGATTCTCAAACTATTCATGACGAGGTCGTAATCCTCGACTACGATGAGGACGAGCCCTATCATGAGTAACATCCTTAAAAGGCTCTTTGAAGCAATTTCTGAAAAAGATGTTGAAGCAACTCCCAAAGAGAATGTTGATGTAGCTTCGGAGCGAACGTCGAGGCGGCTCCTGGATAGAGCGTTGAAGCAGCTTCTTATGGCGAGAGAGCTGAAACGCCTTCTTCTGGAGAGAGTTGAAGCGCCTTCTTCTGGAGAGAGAGAGATGGAACACCTTCTTCTGGAGAAAGAGTTGAAGCGCCTTCTTCTGGAGAGAGAGAGAGAGCTGAAACGCCTTCTTCTGGAGAGAGTGTTGAAGCGTCTTCTTCTTCAGTTATACTTCCCCTTGCGAATTACATGCTTCTTGATTGACCATCTCTCGTGTTGAAGAAGTCCTTGACTGATGGTGAAGGAATTTCATGCTGAGCCTCAGTCCCCAAGCATGAGTTATATGGTTCTATCTTATATGGTCGGTGGGTTTACCATAATAAAGATATCACCATCTCTCCTCAAAATCTTGGTGACTCTATTACTTCTCCATGGGAAAGAAAAATATGCAGAAGTTCGGATTACCTATGTCCGTAGTGGTTGTTGCTATGGTGGAGCTCGACGAGCAACAACGATTCTTGGCGGTTTGTGATCGGAAGATCTTGCGCGGGGAGAGGCATGGTAGCTACTTGCACGAACTTGGAAGTCTTCATATAATGGTAGAGATCGTCTCGTTATTAGAGGGAGAAGCTGATGATAGAGTTGATAGATTCCTTGATGTTTCCTCATGGAATGGAGAAGAGGGAGACAGTCCCCTGCCCACAAGTATCTATTGAGCTTTCAACTTGATATATGCTGTCACGCTGGGTCTCTGAAGAAATAATTCGGGAGAGAGTTGGAGTTGAACCCGATGTTGATGAGGATCGTACGATTTGCTGATCATGAGGCAGTCTTTGCGTCTATATTGCGTTTCATAGACGTCCAGGAATATCAATGATCTTTAATAATACGTCTGCTTTCCTTGAGTATGTCCTCGTCTTTGGACATCTTGGAATCATAATGATAGCGTGCTTGCATCTCTCTAAATTCACCATCTTTGAGATGGGCAGTGCTAAGCAGTCCCCAGTCACACTCCTTTGTCATTATCATCTTTGGATCGTGTCTTTGAGGAATATGGAAGTTCCTTCATGCGAATTACTTAACTAATAGGTTCTGCAAATATGATGAAGCTATTTTCATGGAGAATCTGTATGTACCTCTTAAGTCCCAGGTGCAATCTCCTTTGGTAACGCAACTACTTCTTCAACGGGGGACAAAATTCTGAAAGCGTCTCTCATTGATGTTTCTGCCGTCGATATAGATATGGAATATCTTGGACGTTGTTTCATCATTATGGCAGCCGCGCATGTGGTACTAGAGTTGGATATTTTGGAAGTGCAAGATGTTGTATCTCGGTGGTTTTCCTCTTGCTGCTTTAGCGAAACTGCTTACAGAAGGCTGAAGGTTGTATTGCCTGTTGGTGAGATGTATGCTTCCACGAACATCACGAGGCTCTTCATTACTAGCAGGCTTGTTCTTTCTAGCAGGGAAGGTGCTATTGCAACTGAGCGTTTAGCAGCTTCACGGAGTTCAGAGGATGTCTGAAAGCGCAGGTTCCTCGACAAAGCATGATAGTCAGGTACCATCCTATTGATACATAATCACACCACTTGTTGTTCAGTCACATTTGTATCGTGACCCTCTACTGCCTAAATTTGGGACCCTTGACATAATCATTTGGATGTTCGCTGTTTCGCTAAAGCATTCCTCTTAAGTCTGACAGAGTGATTCGACCAGGATTCTTTCTCGACATGATGATGCGGACATCGCAATCTTCTTGAGGCTTCTCCCTTGAGGTGTCGGCTCCAATAGATCTGAAGATGTCCCGAGCTCGCTCTCGTCCGGGCTGACATAATAGGCGAACCCTTTATGATGATTTGGAGATGAAAATATTCGTTGAATCTTCCAAAACGCTTCCTGTTGTAGTGCGGTCCAGAAGAAACTTGCTCCTTTCTTCACCAAGGGGGTAAATGAAGCAACAAGCTGGGATAGACCAGGTATAAAACGTCGAATGTAGTTCACCTTCCCTATGAAGCCTTGGAGTTCCTTCACAGTTCGCGGAGGCGGCATCATGAGGATAGCTTGGGTCTTGGATGGGTCCACTTTGATTCCCTCAGCAGTCACTTGGAATCCCAGAAATTTGCCTGAAGAAACGCCGAAAGCGCATTTCAAAGAATTCATCTTCAACTTGTATTCCGACACTCGAACACTTGTCGTAAGACTCATGTGTGGGTCGTCTGAGCTTTTGATTTGACTATTATATCATCCACGCAGCCTTCAACTTGCTTATGTTATGTCTTGGAAGATTGCGGTCATAGCGTATTGATACGTTGCACCGGCATTCTTTAAACCAAATGGCATTACAGTATAATAAAATTTTCCGAGGGGAGTTCGAAATGTTGTCTTACTCGTGTCATGCTCATACATCCTTATCTGATTGTAGCCGCTATATCCATCCATGAAGGAGAACACGGCGTGTCCCCGGTGGCATCCACTAACATGTCGATGTTAGGTAGAGGAAAATCATCTTTGGGGTGCATCTGTTCAAGTCTCGAAATCCACACGAGATCTTGTCCATTTTCTTTTCCAGGAACCACATTAGCCAACCAGGTCCGATGATGAATAGGTTTAATGAAGCCAGCAGCTAGCAACTTCTGAATCTCAGTTTTGATTTGCTCTTCTACTTCGTGCCTGAATTGCCTTGGAGATTGTTTGACCGGCTTGGATCCAGGTATGACATGTAGATGATGGGTGACCAATTTTTCATCTAAACCAGGCATTTCTTCATACGTCCAAGCGAATATGTCCTGGTATTCTTTGAGAAGTTCCACGAGCTTCGTGCGTTCATCCGTACACAAGGTTGAGCTGATGGATATAGGCCTAGGAGATTCCTCATTCTCGATGTTAACGATTTCGAGCTCATCAGTTGTGGAGTTGGTGCCATCTTGCAGTTGTCGTGGAGAATCTAACACTTCTTCTTGTGGCCCGTCGTTGTTGTAGCATTCCGTTGGGCGGAGGCGCTATGATCTCCCCGCTTTAATTGCTAACAGCGGCATCGATACACGGTTTTCCCTTTCTGGTCACGGCTTGCCACAAAAGTTCGTTCTCTCTTTGTATGAGCGTGGGTCGCGGCCTCACATGATGAAGAAGAATTGGAACGCCTTGTCAGCAAAGATGCATCGTGAGGCTTAGTCTTCAATGATGCAAGTCGGTCCTCCTCCTGGATTGACGCCCACGTAGGGAGTGGGATGCAATGAACTTTGTCTGATTCTTCGCGCGGAGCTTCTCTTGGTTCAAACGATTCCATTCCACATATTGGTGCGTAAGGAGACAATGATGCAGGTATACGAACGACTTCTTTATTCAGCATAGTCTTCAGGCATTGGTGATACGTCGAGGGGACGATCCCGTACGTGTTAGTTTGTTTTCCTTCAAATTTTGTCATCGTGGCAGGCTGTCGCACGATCTTGCTTGGGCGAACCTTGGCCGTCTGAGTGTCTTGAGAGTAATCACATTAATTTGAAGACGCTCCCGTGTCGATGAGGGCCCTCTTGAACTCTGAATCCTTGATGCGTGCAGTAACGTGTAGGGCCTGTTGTGACCTTCTTCCGCCATCATGTCTTCTTCTGTAAATGTAACATTATTCACAGACATCTCTGGTGTTTTTGAGGCTTCTGGACGTAAAGGAGTTAAATGCATGTCCAGGTCTATCCGGTTGATTGCATCAAATGTCTCCGCCCGCTGATTCTTCGAGAGGTGTAAAAGTTCGCATAAAGTTTCCACTAGAGAAGTCGCTTCCTGATCCACCGACCTCTGGTTCATAGTGAAACTATTGACTTGAGGAGGATCGTTGTGAGGATCAGTCCCCAGTGTAGAAATCTCCGTGACAGGAGAATCGCTCATATCTAATGTCATCTTAATGAGGAGATCGAGTATGTCGTTTATTGTTTCTTTGATCAGGTCCATGTTCTTCGTGTGAATCTCCTGCACCCGTGCTAACTCGATCAATGTTGGGATTCTTCCGGTTACACCATCAGATACGCCGTTGGGAATATGGGTATCTTCATTGGAGGAACTTCAACCGGGATTTGAAATTGTTGGGGGAGTCCTAAGACCAACCATTTTGAAATTAACCAAATGGGTTTGGGTATTGAAGAAATTGACTTCCGAGAGATTAATCTCCCCTTTGTGGTCTTGATTTTTATGGGTGAAAACTGTTTCTATTGATTTTGGTAAATTTGGGTGTGTGTGGATGAGAAACGAATCTAAACCCTAAACAAATGCACTACATGGGAGTACTTTTGATTCAAGAGATCAATCTATACAATTCTGGCCTAAACCAAGAAATGGCCGTTCCAGACTTGCTTCGGTCACAAAGTGAAGGAGATGGGGTTGATCTTAGGGAGGGAAGCAAAGAAGGTGTTGAGATTGTGAAGGTGTTGGCTGTTTATGACTTGTATCAGAATGTTGAACTGGCTTGCACAATGAAAGCTATCAGTTCTGGGTATTTTCTGGATACCGATGACAACACTTGGTTTTTTATGTGTTCGTGAAAAATAGGTTGGAGAACCTATTTATACAAGTCATTGAGCGCCACCCTCATCTCGTAGGAAGTGGAGGAGGTGAAGTGATGAAGTAGTGGGGTCGTGTAGGAGTGGTGATTGTTACACGATCACACCTTTTCCCACTTCCCTCATCACTGTTAACCGTCCACCTTTTCCTGACACGTTCTTGTAATGGCGCTTTGCACGCTGCACGTTGTAAACTGCCAGACCAATACCCCAGTAAGTATCCCCCAGTTTGTAACATGCTTGATGTCTCGAATGAGCGGATCATGGGACCCACCACAGGAAATAGCATACGGTGCTAAGTTAAATAACTAAGTTATTTAAGAAATTGATATTCATGAAATATCGTGTATACTCAATGCATGTAATGCATCGAAAACTATCAATACGTATGAAGCATCGCTGTTTTAAGCTTAACTGAATAAGTCGCGGATTAAGCGTCTTAAAATAGCATCACGTCCAACCATCTTCAAGTGATCATTTGGAGGCCGCATGGGCGAGCCATCCCCTGATCGATCACTCCCTGCGAAAGAGTGGCGGACGATGATCATCAAGGTGCTTTATTGGCCGCTTAACCCTTAACCTAGTCTTTCCGGCCAAGCTGGAAAAGTTGGACGGACGAGAAGGTTTACCGCATATATCTACGACCGTTGATGAAATTTGGGGTTTTTAAGAGGTGCGCAAGCATCAATCTTTGGCTTGACCGAATTCATGCATGGGCGTTATTTTTGGTGGGGCCAATAGGGCATGCGTGTAGACGGCCTGCCGTGTACATGTCCATACCGCTTTTTCTCATGAAGGCTTGATCTAGGCCACTCAAATTGACTAGCAAAGATGAGTGGTCGTGATCGATTGCGACAGAAATCCATTGCCGCAAAGGATTTGGAAGTCGCGTAACATGCCACCTTCGGGCGTGCGTTTCGATGCACTCGGCCTTGGTTTGCCTAGGCCGGCCGCTCACACGCATAGGTGGGCCCACGGTGATCACGTCAGCATCCTTGGGAACTCTTGAATCTATATCTACACCCTCCGTTTAGGCTGGAGAAGATGGATGGACGCGATCGAACTACGACAGATATGCATCACCGCAAACCCTAATTAAGGTTTTGAATTGGTCACGCGTACGTGACTTTGGCAAAACGGTTTGGCACATCGTGATACTCCTTTGGAGAGATCGATCACATGGGGCCCATGTTGGGCCGGTGGTGAACACATGCGTATCTTCCTGATGGTCCCAAATGCGATCTAAGCCATCCAAATAGGCTGGCTAAGTTGGATGGTCATGATCGATTTAAGACGATAGTGGACTTCCACGACCCTCGAAAGCATCACGCCCACCATGTTTTGAGCAATCGTTCATTGCTCCATGACCATGTCTTGAGCAAACCGAATAAGTATGGGGAGAGTGGCCCGCCAACGTGTGTGTTAGCGCTTCCCTAATCATTCATGGAATGATCTAATCCGTCCAACCAGGTTGGTGAAGTTGGACGATCATGATAGTTTTAAGACTGCCTTGAATAGTCTGTGTTCGATTGAATTTCTTCAAAGCATCACGGACACCCTACTTAGGGTTGGCGTTTGACGTTGCTAGGAGATGTTCGTGTGATGTATAACCGTCTAGGGCATAAGTGGGCCCGCCGGTGGTCATCACGATAATCGCCTATTCTTGCCAGGGTTTGGCTAGGCTTGTTAAATTGCGCGGCCAACTTGTGTGGCGACGATCATTTCGAGGCGATATGGACGGTCTAGATTTCCCTTAAGGAAATTATGGATGCTCGATCGGGCTAACCAAAGCGCGTCGATGCGAGACTCCTTTGTCGAGTGATATAGCTTTGTGTGGGTACTTCGTGCATGTCTCAATATCGGCACGGAGATTCATGCTACTCATTTGAGAGTGAACACTCGATCGTCATGTCATGCAAATAATGAGAGTTCGGCTGAGAACACAGAACGAAAAATACTAGGCAAATCATGCAGTAATTAATAATGCTAAAATACACAGAATAATTGGGATTGTTGCTGCATGCACCATTCTGGGTGAATTTTGTGTATTTATTGAATTGCTTCGAATAAATAAAGTGAAGAGGAAATCATCACTTATCAAACGACTTTATCCTTTGCAGGACGTCAGCGCATTAAATTTGGTTTTACAATTTTAGCCCTGAACTAAAATCCACCATCAACAACTGTAAAGTTAGTTGTTTGCATTGGTGCAAGCTTATAAGGCTGAAGTAGAGTGGGTGAAGCTTGATTCGCTGAACCACTGTGTTCTTAGGAGTTACACTTGCGAAGAAAATTTACAAGGTGCATTTTCAGGTGTGACAATTCGGGTATCGAGTTTGTGTTTGGTACACAGTTCAAGTGTATTTGTTGGATAATACGCTGGTACTTCTTTCTCTCTTAAGCTGTTTTCCTGTGAGTAAGTAAGTGGCGCATTATTTTCAGAGAATTTGCATTAGAATGGGTTCTAATGGCACTATGATCGACGAAAACTACCAGGTATGTTTGATCAATTATAGGAGTACTGATGTTTTTTTCAATTGAGTTGTAGTAATAGGTTCGTTGAGAATTGTGAAAGCAGATTTTTAGACTTAAATTTTTAAAGCCACAATATAACAAACTCAAAATACAAAATGTTGTGAAAATTATGGAGACGTTGGAGCTAGGATTTCACCAATTTTTGCACTCATGTGGTTCAAATATCAATTCTAAACAGTAATAGCTCATGTGATAAACTTTCATTGACTCTAATTCATTGCCTAAGGTATATTTTGAAAGTAATGTATGTAAAACTAAAGCATGGGACATCAAAACATCTAAGCTAAGTATGACCCATCAATTGTAATCACAACCATTCAATGAAAATCATAATTCGATTAAATAATTGTGCAATTAGTCATAAAAAGAATTAATAGAATTACCACATTCGTGAAATTTGGCTTCCTCCGTCGCCCCAGAGGATGGGTTTAGCTCATCATGTTGGAAACACGCTCAAAAGTTGATTTCATTGCTCAAAAATGGTTCACAAATGATGAAATGGGAGAAAAACAATAAAAACTAGGGTTTGTAACACTTATATTTGTTACAAACCAGTTGTTCTGGAGAACGATAATGATGAGCTTGTTGTTGTTGTTGTTGTAGCTCTGCGACCCACGCTTGGCGATCGTTTCCCCGTAGCATGAACGAGTTGTCTCTTGTGCGTCTTATGTTCTTCGTGTTCTTCAGCAGCAGCAGAAATGGCAGTTCTCTGCACTTGATTTTTTTTCTGCTCTGTGGTGCTCTGAACTCGCCCCAAACTCTCCTCCTTTCCTCTGAATCCCGTGGAGCCTTTTTATACCCAACAGCCCCTCAGAATATCTCGACTAAATGCAAATAATTCTCCTCATAACTGCTCCGAATCTTCTCTTTTATTTCTTTACAAAATACGGGAATAATTTCCCTTTTTAATCTCTGCATGCGTCTGTTGGAAGTTTCGATCATCCAAACATGAAATATGCACGTGAAAGATTGAGCAGAACACTCTCAGGGCACATCCAAACTCCAAAAATAACTCGGAGAAAATCCCCGAGAATATTTATCCTCTCTGTTTCATATGTTCGCATGTTATATTCCTTCTTTCGAAACAAACCTCGTTACCCACACGATTAGGTGTAACGGGTTGATAAGAGTCCCATTCAAACCAAAATCGAGAAAATCTCGGTCAAATCCATTCCAGCGAGTTTCGCAGCGAGTGAAAAATTTTCCCGCCAAAACAATTTCAAACGAAGGGGATGAAGGTGGTGTCCCCTTAACCACTGCTGGGGTGCGAATAGCAGCAAGCACCCCTTATCAATTGAGTGCCCCCTTAACCAATAGTGAGAGTCCTAATAACACGAGTCCTCCGGGTGCCAAAATCAACTTTTCGAGCCGAATTTTCCAACAAAGTTTATTTCCAAAAATACCTAAAAATACATAAAAACACAATATTAGTACAAAAATCGAGTTCCAACACTATAAAAATTGAGGACAACTTAGACACAAAAATGTGTCTATCAAGTACGATGATCTTGGCAATCTGACTATTGACGAAGAAAATGGCAGGCTACATTTACTAGAAGGAGGAACATTAGATTGGTTTAAATAATTTGACGAAGAGTAGGTGCAGTGGAGTACAAGGTGTCTGATGCAACCTTGTTAAATTGTGAAACCAATGCTGAAGTGACTGAATTGAAGGGGCAATTCAGTAACACGAAGACCATAATAACAGGCCATGCGAAGCAAATGTCCGAGGAGATGACAAGCCTTCGCAGGTTAATCAGTGATATTATGTTTGCAGGGGCAAACATGAACGGAGAAAGATCTAATCGAGTCTTCGAGCCAAGGATTTATGTTGGTTCCAGAAATGCTAAATAAATTGAGAATTTTTTATATGACGTTGAGGCATACTTTGAGGCGAATGGAACCGGGGAAAGACAAATGGTAAATCTCGCAAGAAATTACCTAGGTGGTGATGCCAGGGATGGTGGAGAACTAAGCTGCAAGAAGATGGTTGCTGGTTATGCCAATCCAATGTCTTGGAATGACATGAAAGAAGGACCGAGATGTCGGTTTTTGTGAGTAATGGTGCTTGGTACGCAAGAGAAAGTTTACGTAGGCTAAAAATGACGGGTACATCACAAGCCTATCTTTGAAACTTCCTTGTATTGGTGCAAGAAGTGCGTGGCATGAGTGAAGAAGGTCATATGTTCCAATTTCTATCGGTGTGAGTTCTTAGGTCATTGTTGAACTCAAGAAGCACAAAATTCAGAATATCCATATGGTTATTCAAGCGGTAAGAGATCTTACCAGTTGCACACAAACTGAGGATGTGTAAAGCTGTGAAGGTAAGGCCAAAGGAAAAACAAATCTGTTGGAAGTAAGTGGAAGCATGAGCCAAAGGAAAATGATCTATTCCCTTCATCCCGGAAGTATATGGGATGTTTTATTTTCAAAGGCTTATACTTCGCTAGAAATTGTCCATTCAAGGCACAACTTAATGCATCAATTGGGGATGACTATAGGAGTCATTCTAGAAAGACTCGTGAAAGCCAAAGTGAAGGGAAGAGACCTCGCAGCGAAGTTGTCGCTCACTTTGACAAAGGCAGAAACTAAGCTAGAACAAGGAGTGTTGTTGTCTCTGAGAAGACGAGGGTACCCAAATACACCACAATCTTTAATTTATCCACCTATAAGTCCTATTACCGAAAGTGATTATCTATGGACAAAGTCGAGACAATACTACAAATCGGCATTCACACTTTGTATGATCGTCTATGGATGCGAGATCGAGACAATACAACAATCAAAGTGTGATTACTTGATAATAGGTTCGGACTTAACCAAACTCTATAGGATCACTATCAAGTAATACGGAGTTAACGTTTCTGTATTTTACTTTTAATTATAATAAACGATTATAATTGCGGAAATAGAAAAGTAAAAGAAACATCAAGATTTTGTTAACGAGGAAACTGCAAATGCAGAAAAACCCCGGGACCTAGTCCAGAATTGAATATTCTCAGAATTTAGCCGTTATACAAAATCTAACAAACTTCGTATAGTTGAGACCAAGTAACTAAACCTATAGTTAACCTAGTTTCTTCAGTATCCATGCGCTTTCGACATTCAATAAGTGCACACACTGGAACAATTCCTTTGGATCGTATTCCAAACAGTAAGGAACAACAAATCTATTTGGTAACAACTCTCTTGATTCTTTCAGATGAAGATATCTCAAGTCATAAGCAAAGGCTCTTTCCTTTAACCAATAAACTCCTTTGCCTGGTCAGATCAATATATCCAACAACTATCGAAGTAGCAGAGTTTAGATTTACAATCAATCAATATAGAATCAAACAAGAAACTATAAGGTGATGCCGATCTTACACAACTAATCAATCGAATAAATCTGATTCTAGTTGGATCCCAGCCAATCAAGGTTTGTGCACAACCAAAGATATAAAAACCAAATCAGAAATCTTCTTTGTCTTCAAATCTTCTTTAATCTTCAATAAACACCTGCACAACACCACTTGGACCTCTTGTGATCAATCATGCACCGAATGGAGTCTGTTAACAATGGATTATCACAAGACGTCTTTAGATCTACAAACAGTTCTAAAGATACCATTGATACTTCGATCTAGTTTGAGTGAATCTTATATCAGAAGAGAAGATTCTCAAGAAAAAATAAACTAGGTGCAATCAAAGTTAAACAACCGTCAGTCAATCAAATCAATCGAAAAGTAAAATAAACTGCAATTATCCAGTTTCCCACCAACGGTACTCGTAGATCGCTTCTTGATCCCACAGAAGTCTTTAAACGAGCGGTCGTAAGAGATTTCTCCTAATTAGGGTACTTTCCTCTCCGAATAGGCGGCTCCACCGTAAAAACAACAAAAAGATAAAGTTTACCTCGGCTCTTAGGATAGTTTGCTCGAAATGCAAACTTGGGTATTTATAGACCAAGGATGTTTGGACACCAAGGAATTTCAAAACCGAATTATTCTTAAGATATGCAATAAATGCCCAAATCGGTTTTCATAATTCCGGAAATGCTTTGTCCAATATTTCGAAATCTCACTAGAAAATCTCCAATTAGTAAATGCACATTACCAATTTTTATTTTCGAGAGATATGCATTTAATTCTTTGGTAATTAAAAGCATATAAAACTAACAACCTTAATTAATTTATTTCGGTCTGGGATCTCCTTGAGTTATTAAGGAATATCTTTGAACAATAAAATATAAGAGTTACTGAACATGTTCAAAGTATGTCGACATCTTTTGTTTGTAAATCCTTTTTCATATTTACAATCTTGGAATCGATTATACCACACTTCCAAACAAGTTTAGAATTGGTTCATTTGTATTCCAAGAACAACCATGTGATTGATCAAATATCAAATCACTAGTCATGGGTTTACGGTTCTACCAAACACAAGGATCGGTTCTACCTTAACATGGTTACTGGGACAGGTTACATCAGTTACCAGGATCGGTTACATCAATTACCAGGACCGGTTACCATATTCTCATGGTATTACTTGTGATCAGTTACGCAAGTCACTAGGATCGGTTACACCAATTACCAGGATCGGTTACACCAATTACCAGGACCGGTTACGCCAATTACAAGGATCGATTACACAACTCTTTTGTGATCGGTCATACCAATTACTAGGATCGGTCACACCAATTACAAATATCGATCATACCATATTAGGTGATTATTACTTAGGATCGGTTACACTAATAAAAGTCATACCAATACATAATTCAGACACTGTGATTAGTTTTACCAAGATACATAACAAGTTATGATCGGTTCTACTAACTCACATATTGGTAATCCAAATATATGCAATGAATAACAATACTAATAAGCCTAGCGATTTCCTTTTTCGATTCATAAAACAAGTTTATGAATGTACTTCCTTTAAAAAAATGTAAACATTGTTTCCTATGATGAAATCTTCACCTTTACCCATACACATAATCAAAATAGCATTCATACGATTATGCCGATGTCTTATATACGAAGTTCAAAAGATAAGCATTATACTTAAGTATTCTAATCTTTTAACACTATGATCATGTGATCATGTCTCACTACTAGAGTATAATCATTCATGACTTTGCATTTATGTTTTCAATATAGCACGACTTGAAATATACGTTAGGAATGAAAGCAGTTCAAGTCAAAATATTACTAACCTCAAGAGGAAGGATGATGTCGTCGTTATAGCTTGTTACTTCTTTTATATTCTTCAAGTCTCCGAGTAATACTTGTATGTCTCATAATCCTAATATTTATAATCTAACCTATACGAAGTTGTCTCTAGTACATAATCAAGCGACTCTTTAAATGAGTTTTGATTCACTAAAATATGAAAACCAAATTTGACATACCAACGCTTGGTGGGTTCGACCGAGCTATGCTCTAACAGTCTCCATTGGCAATACTTGGGAAGAGTGTTTTCTGAGCTTGTTTTATTTAGTTTTAGTTGTTGGTTGTTACAAACTCTGTGTGTAGAGTTAAAGTTGTACAGACTTTTATTTGAGTCTTCAAGTTTATATAGACTTTGCTTTGGTGTAAGCAATTTGCTTTGTTAATAAAGTTTTAGCTTTCCAAAATGATCAGAAGATCAATCACGTAATGGTACATGGTCTGACTATGTGAGAGCAGTAATGAATGAAGGTGTTTTCGTTTATAAAGTCTTTCATCTTTATTTACGATGTAAAGCTAGTTCATGGGGAAGTGCTGCAATAACAAACTTAGCCTAACGTATGCAATAGTGAAACAAGGTGAAGGCTAATAAGAAAAGCATAGGACAAGGGTCCTAGTTGATGGGAAAATGATATTGTTGTTTGGGAATTGTAATATGGCATGATGGCGGATGGGCACCGACAGTGCAAGCAATGCAGTAAGAAAGAAATCATTCTATCAGCGAGCATGAGTTGGGTAGAACTCATGGCCTAGAGAAAGGCACACTCTTTCCAGGCAATGTAGAAATACAATTCAAAGAAATAGTTGGAGACATGTTGTCTTTGAAGGCATGGCGTGGCGTATGGACAACTAAAGAGTTAGTTATGTTATGTCTAAAGATAGTTATACAAAGTTGCGTATATGAGCTGCGCAACTCAATAGTTTTGCTTTAGCGAGTTAGGCAAAGCAAACTCGCATATTTTGAATCGGGTATGCAAGATGGCACATTAAGGATAAAGAGTTTATACTTAGCTGATGAGCACGAAAGTGCGACGCATTTTCACCCATAAATACATTAGTGGGCCTCATTTTATCACTAATAAACTTGTTTGTAGGTGTTTTTGTGAAATAAGCTCTTATGGAGAAAGTTTGTTCAAAAAAGTGGTATTTGATCTAGAAAAGTACTAAAAGGCACCCCAATCTTGGATAAGGGCACCCCGAAATGTGATAAAGGCACCGGAGGAGTTGATAAAGGCACCTAGGAGTTTCCTATTTGACCCAAAATTACTCTTTGTACCCCATAATTACTATTCGCACCCCATGAATTGCTATTTATACCCCAAATTGCTAAAGGGACACCATAACGGGATAAAGGGCAGTCATCTTCTTCATTTGAATTTTGAATTTTGGCGGGAAAATGGTACGAGAATTAGGGTTGAAGATTTGGAGGTGTTTGAACGAGATTCAATGGCCGACATCAAATGGGTTTGTTGCTAGGACCTAAATGGGGGATGGTAATGTGCTTTGTTTCGATTATATTTGGTTGGATAATCAAAGATTGATGAAAACGACAAGAACAAAATTGGCGGGAATTTCAGCGCGTCAACGAACCAGATTAGGTTTCGAGTTTTGGAGTTATTCTAGGGAGATTAAACCGGAGAATATGGCTGGTATGGACTTGGATTGACTAAACAGAGCTGATATGGGTCTTCTTTTCAATAAAAATTGGCTACAATTCGAATGGAAGAAAAAAGCAGTATTTGCACACGTACATGGTTATCCGCGGAATTTCTATTTTGGAGTGCTAAGCGTGGTTTGGACGGAGTTGGACTCGTGCGATTGTTTACTCGGCAAGTTGAGAGTGTGTCGACATCACCGTACGCTTGAAGAAGGATATAAAAATCTTTTCGGGGAAGGAATATTTGACAGAGAAATAATCTGAGTTTATTGTATTTTTGGGAAGATTTCATGAGACCGCCTGAAACTTAACTACTTTGGGCGTGTTTCAAACATATTGGAGCAAGTCAAGTGATCAACAACGCGTGAAGATATAAATCGGGAAGAAAATTCCGTATCTTGCATGGGAATATTTTTATTAGCGGCGCGATTATTTGGAGTTAGAGGATTTATTTTCAGTCCAAATGGGTATTTATATATCTTTGGGATCACGGGAGAGGGGATAGAGTTGGGGGAGAAGAACAGAGAGCGGCGGAGCAACTTCTCTGCCGGGTGCGGAGAAGAAGAAGACGAAGAACACGAGACGACTAAGTAGGCTCGTCGTTTATCAGCGATCGCATGTTCACATCTTAGTGACCGTTCATCTCGCGAGGTTTCCAAATATAGTTCTTACCGTAACAAAAGCAAGCTGTTACGATAGTTTGTAGCGGCCATTAACCGTTGCAAATTCCCGGTTTATTGTATTTTTATCTTCTTTTCTTCATTGTAAGCACCATTTGAGCTATAAAAAATATTTTGAGAGTGTCTACAATATGAGTAGCTAAACCCCTACGTTGGGTCGACGGAGGAAACCGAGTTTCGAGCGATAATTCTTTGAAGAATAATAATTGAACCTATTAATATGAATGCGGTGGAATCCTGACCCAGTGACTCTCGCTTTTGTTTATTATTTTCGTTAAACCTTTTAATTTTATCTCAACAACATCCGAGTGAACGACAAACCTTTTACTACTACAACGAACAAATTAAAAATCCTATTATTAGCCACATTCAGGGAAATGAGTTCTTGAATGATTTTTGCATAATTAGAATTTGCGAGGCATGAAGTGTCAGACTCGAGTATCTTTTACAAAGGAAACCCCTATGCACTTTGTGACGTGCTTAACGAAGGGCATGAAGGACAATAGTCCAAGACAGGTGCCAGCACAATTGACTGAAACTGAAGGCCAAGTCATTTATAAGTCCTTGTCATGTCGAGTTAGATGCAAAAGGAAAAGTCGGGAGGCGAAATGCTATGACAATGATCGTAGTGATTAATTTGGGAAGAATCATTTTGTGCGTACACTTAGGAGTAAATGATTCAAGTGGAATTCGTGCCTAACCCGGAGGAATTATCTAAGAAGAATTTCAAGTTTGCATAAGAGTATTGATGCATGATTTGAGTAGCAGTCGAAGCGTAGTGCACGACGCCGATAAGTGGCTCAAGTATATGAGTTCAATAACAAGGTAGTAAATCTAAGTGGTGATGATGCTAAAGCATGAAAGTTGGCTAAGGTATTTTTCAAAAGCCAGCAAAGATTGCTGAATTTTAGTTGAGGTTATGAAAGTGCATGCAGCGAAGTTTAGACAAGTATAGTGTTTATACTAGGTCGCGTTCAACGAGGACGTTGAACGAATTGGGTGGGGGGTGGGGGGGTCTATAACCGGTCAGGCTAGTGAAGCGCAAACATTGCGCAATACAGCATAGCCGGCCTAGTCAGTGTTCGTCCAAGATGGCGCGACACTGCATAGACCGTCAAGTGCTAAAATAGCAAGACCCTATAGGGCCAGTGACGCACAAAGGTGACGCTAAACTATAAGAATATTGTCCAAGTAATGAAGCTTATTGGCCGACACAGTGAATCTGCATTAAGGGAAAGGCAAGCCAAGACCAAGTTGACAAAATGCAACATGCGATGTTGGCATTAAGGCAAATCCGTGGAATTGAGTTGGACCAAACTTAAGTATGATGTAAGAATGTAGAATAGGCCAAGATTTGGTCTATGAATTAGTTTAAAGCGCCAAAGCTTGAGTAATGCAAACAAGCTAGCAATGAAAGAGTGTCATTGCTATTGTTGATCAAATTGCCTAATCAAGCATATGATGCATGAATGACCGAGTGAGCTAAGAAAAATGGCTAATATGATTGTAACACAATGTTGGCCATGCATTGGCTTAGGCCAAGAAAACTGTAGGACCATGTTGGTCGTGCATTGGATCAAGGCCCTCTTCCTAACCTTGCTCCCCTTTTAGCCAACTTATCAGCTGTAAAATTTATTTCCCTATAGCAATGATCAAAACTGTGTTTTATTGAGCTACTTTTCACATTATTCCATCTGGCCCGAATGAACCAAGGTAATTTGCCAGTCATGAAAGCACTTATTGCATCTAAAGAATCAGAGTTTAGTAATAAATCCACCACCTGTTTTTGAATGGGCCATTCTGTAGCACATATTACTACCATAATTTCTGCAATGAAGTTGGAAGCTAATCCCAATCCTCTAGTTTCAGCAAATAAAAATTCATCACCACTCCCCCTACACACAAAACCAAATCCAACATTACCTGGATTACCTCTTGATGCACCATCACAGCAAATCAACACCTGGTTCAACATTCGCTGATAAAACTTCACCTCCTGAATTTTCTGCAGTTTCACTGGCCTGCTCTTCAACTCAAAACTCTTGAACACTTGTAAATCATAACTAAAATCAAATCAGTACCTGGTGAAGCTTGATTCACTGAACCACTGTGCTGCCGAGTTACACTTGCGCAGTCAAAGATTTTTTTTTTTTTTTTTAATTCTTTTCACCATAAGCTCCACAGATTTTTAACCATTCCAAATATTTAGTAACACAGACTTTACCTAACTAAATATATATAGAATGAGTCAAACCTAAGCACCTTTTTATGAATGAAAGTGTACATGCATCAGAGATGGAAATGGTTTGACAGTGCTTACGAAATCCAGATACCATAATTCAATCAAAATAAACTTGATGTGTCATTCATTGAACAAGATATGCCTATTGTATTAGGTGTAATAGCTTGTGATACTACATGTACTTTCCTTGGATCAAGAGTGTAGTAGCAGGAAATCCCACACTACACCCCTCACAAGAATTTACACAATCAAGTCATTTTAAGATGAACAATTATATTCTTTATTGATTAAAACTCACCAATGTTACAAGATGGAAAGGAAATAAGCTAAAGAATTTACAATCGCTCTAAACTTTCTCTCTCTTACTAACTTGCCCAACACTTGAAAAGATCTCTCCCTCTCTTAAGCCTATTCGGCTCTTTATATAGGACATTACATAGTGGATGACAGCTAAGCTGTCCTTTATTTTCGGATCTGACTTGCGACATTCTCGCGAGTGTACAAATATTAAATCTCGCTAGGTCTTCACATCTTTCTCGTGTTCAAGTTGTCGTCATCCATTGCGTCATTTATATTATCCATCTGCGACATTTTCGCAACGTGTCGTTTATGGATTTCGCAAGGGTCTTGGTGTTGCGATATTCTGATCCTACAAAGAGGGAGAAATCATCAACGGTAGATGGGGAACAAGGGGAAGTTATTGCAACTCTAGAAGCAATACGATGGGCCAAAGAAAGAAACATTCATGTGCTTCATTTGGAGGGAGATAATAAGAATGTGGTGGATGTTGTTAATGGCATCTGGTAGAATCAAAATAGGCGACTAGTAGTCTCATCCAAGAATGTTTAAATTTACTTAGTACTTTTAGTATTCGGATTTTCTCTCATGTTAAAAGACAGGCGAACAAAATAGTTGATGATCTCGCAAAATATGCTAGGATCGTTTAAACTCTATATGGAATGAGCGGCCTCCATATTTCATCATGAGAAAACTGGAGATAGACAATGTATGCAATTGATTCCATGAATAAAATTTATTACTTATCAAGGAAAAAAAAACTAGACAAACATCACAAAGAAATTCAACACTTTATTTATTGTTGTATAAAATATGAAGTATACATTGGCTCTTATTTATTCTGTGAATAGCACATAACTGGATTTTTGCGCATGCATTGATCATTAGGTTTTTGTGAGGAAGTTTTTGAACCATAGGGCAGAGGATTTAGGATATCTCTTCAACAAACCATCTTTATAGTCTACAAAGTTGATCCCAAACCTAACTGTGTAGCCAGCATTCCACTCAAAATTATCGAGCAAGGACCATGCAAAGTATCCCCTAACATCAACACCCTCCCTACACCATTTGCAAAAAAAAGAAAAAACACTAAATTAACAACACAATTAATAAATAAACAAAAAACCAATGTTACTGTAATACAGTGGTAAAAAATTCATTTGATGATAATACCAATAACTTGAGTTCGTAAAAAAAGTGTCATTTATTTTTGTTTTGTGGAACCATGAAAAGTGTTAAAGTATCCATTTTTACGAAGCATAAAGTCTAGCTGGCCAGGCAAAAAGAGAAGCAGAGATTTGAGTATAGCACTATAGCTTACTTGATAGCTCTTTGGACTTGATAAAGATGGCCATGGTAGTAAGTGATCCTCAAGTCGTCCTTTAATGCTTCCTTCAACGATAATGTAGGATCATTTTTCTCAGATATCCCTAAAAATAACATAACAAACATAGAAAAACAAATAAATCATATACACGCGCAACTACCACAGGTAACTAGACTACTGGAACTCACCAAATCAAATGAGAACATCAGACGAAACCATATATTTTTAGAATCAATGATAGTACACTTTAATTTATTTACCATTCTCAGTAATGTAAATTATAGGATTCTTGTATTTTCGCTTTGTGTAGTGCAGTAGATTTCTTATTCCCTGCGGGTACACGTGCAACCAAGGAGATCCCGACTACACATTTGATAATCAATTTATTAGTATTTTATTCCAATTAAAAAACGTTTACAGAAAAAAATATGCATGAAGTGTAACCTCAAACCTTAAGACCGATGGGAACGCCTTTTCTGTCGGCTGTCACAATGAAAAGAAGCACTATGTTACTAATCTAGCCACAAATAATGTAACTCGGACTTGCAAAAAGTCCTGAACCAGCAAAATAGCTACTATGTTCTAGTAGTTCGAAAGAAACTTACTAGTTTGCTTAGCTTGAGCATCAGTGGTGTAACTAGGATTGATATTATTATTAGCGTTCATAACATGTTCTGCGTAATTTCCAGTGTAGTAATTTAGTCCGAGAAAGTCAAATGAACCCTTGACCATGTCTGATTCTTCTTTACTGAATTTTGGTAGCCTATCTCCAACTAGAGATTGCATGCTAAGTGGATATCGGCTGAATGTTAATGGATCCATGAACCTAAAAAAAGAAAAAAACATGAAGTGCCAAAAACTAGCAGGTGCAATTTGGATAAATTTTTAGATGTTTTGGAAGGTTATTGAGGGATGGACATACTTACCAACCGTACATGAAATCGAGGGCTCGAAGCGCGGCATGTCGATCACTTTTAGCATTGGAAAAGGGTACCATCCAGTGAGACACTAATGTGATTCCAATTTTTCCCTTCTGTGATGCCTGCATCAATATTCACATGTAACATATCTAAACATAAAAATTCATCTCCATTACGCTTGTTTAGTGTATATGTAAATATTACCTGATACTTGAGCTTATAAACATGAACTGCGGCAGCATGAGAGAGGAGCTGATAGTGACCAGTCAAATAGGGTTCAATCCCGGAGTGACCAGCAGTGCAGTTAGGGTCAACGTACTTTGAACATCGGCCAGGTGCGAAATTTCCCAATGCATAACCCGCGTTGTTAAATGTCCATGGCTCGTTTAATGTGATCCAATGCTTAACTCTATCACCAAATTCTTTATAGCATAGTTCTGCATAATCCTTGAAATCATCCCTGGTATATGCAAATTGACTGCATGTTAACATTTATTAATTACAGAAATCAAAAGTTTTGGTTCGAAACTTACACGACGTGAGGGCTTAAAAATCCCCCATATGCGTCTTCAAGGCCTTGGGGAAGATCCCAATGAAAGAGTGACACATAGGGCTGTACACCTGCAAGCTTGCTCATTTGCATTTAAATTTTTCGCTAAAAATATATTCAACAAATTACGCGTTGCAGATCAAGATTATGTACCTTTTGATAAAAGTTCGTTGACGAGGTTGTTGTAATACTTGATCCCTTCTTTGTTCACTCCTCCGCTTAACTTCCCGGCTGATTTTTTTCATTCAAATAACGTAAATATCTTAAAGAAAATTTTAACAAGCGTAAAACATTTGTGAAATTTCTTGATCAAGAACATGAATTTCTTACTTGGTAGTATTCTGGACCAAGAGATGGAAAATCTGTAACTGTCAAATCCCGTTTCTTGCATAATCTTAACATCTTCCTTGTACTGATGATAAGAATCAACTGTTACATCTCCATTGCTACCATCAAGTATCTTTTCAGTTACATCACCGAATTAAATGTTAACCATCATGTTAAACCATGCATCCTCTTTACATAGTCTATCTTTAATAGGTTGTTTGCATGCATTTTAAAAATTTATTTTCTGAACTTGATTAAATCGAAAAGCCAAATATTAGTTTTGGAATACAATAAAATAAAAAGTTACTTATTCTCTGAAGCAAATTGTTTTTGCTTCTATCTTGTAGAGTAAGAAGGTGTTTGGAATTTGGATACACCTTTAGAGCAAGTCTTATGGTGGAATCCAAGCAATTCCTAGCTTGGAAAAAGTGTGGAATGTCAAGTCTAATGGTTTCTAAATAGGGATGTTCCACAGTTTTTCCAAGCCATCTTCCAAGGTTTTATGGAATAGTGCTTGGAATACAAGGAAAACGCTAAAGAGTCGTGCTATCACGCGCGCGGCCGCGTGATAGGCAAAATGAACTCGCACCTATGTGCCGTTGGATGAATTTGACAGCTTTATAGATCCAGATTTGAAGGAATTTATTATTCTCTGTATATTTTATTCTTCGAGCAACCATAAATTTTATGTTTTTTTCATTTTCAGTCCTCTATTTTAGAAGAAGGATTCCTTCTTTCCATTCGGATGCAGTTATGATTCAAGTCGTGTACTGCTATTTCAAATAAGATCATTAACTTGTGTTATAGCTCTCGAAAAAAATAGATTAATATGCTTGTACAATGCTAAATATTGATTGTTTTACCGCTTCATGGAAGAACTATAGAACATCACCAACTGCATCAGCAGAACTATCTCGATCTAAATGTAAGAATGTTGATCCCATGATTATGATCAAATAAATTGTCTACTGCATTCAAATAGAATTTTTGATAAAGAATTTTGATAATCTCACTTGCTGTACCAGTTAGTGGAAGAATCAGAAATGGTTGTTTATGTGCATGGTTAACTCTAAACGATTTAATTCTGCAAGGATAACCATTTTTGCCATTTTCTCAAATTTACAGCTCCATATGACCACCGACTCGGCTACCTAACCATACGATGAAACAGGATATATAGTACTAAATTCAAATGATTTTATGAATAAACTTCATATCAATTAAAATAAAGTAAGTGATCTGCTGAAAATGAATATGAAAAATGCATCAATACATAGAAGGGGATGCCTAAATAAAATAAAAATACACCATACTGAAAAGGGGAAGAAGAAAACGATGATGTGATATCTCTTAGTCTAACAATCGGTCAAAGAGAGGGTACCATTAAAAATATTATAAAGTTTAGGGATGCTTAACTAATTATGTTTAGAGGATAATGATAGTATCTTTAGTAATCGGATCTCAAGATGATATATACAATCCAACTGGTGAGGACCGCGAGTTCACAGTGGCCACGCGCAGTGGACAAAGACGACTCCTAAGAAATGGCGCTTAACGTCAATCTAAATAGCGCTCAGAAAACGCTAAAAGGACTAGCGTTAAGAGAAAAAAATGCCTACAAACAAGACAACTTTGGTTGTTTCTCTTAGTATAAAATAAGATCTATACACGTGTTAGATTCTAAGTGGTTAAGCCAAAACAAAAAAAATTTAATCACGTGAATGGTCAGTGGACCCTTTAAAGATCGGAATCATAAGTTTGGAATTAATCCCAATAGTTTAGAGTTATTTTTGGAGGACTTCCACCACTAGACCTGCACATCGAGGATGTATTCCAAATAATGAGGTGGCATGCAATTTGGAAGATGGAATTCTTCCACAGTACGACTTGCTATAAGAAGTCACTGTTTAACTTAATTAAAAAGTTAAAAATTTATTTGGAAAATTTAGAATGGCTTTTAAAAGTCTACTTTTTGTAAAGGCAAATTTCCTTTTTTTTTCTTCACACTCTTGGGATTGACATAAACAAAAAGTTCAAGCTCTTTAGCTTTTGGAGTCCAGACACCATATAAAGTATGCTTAGATGCTATACAAGAAGAAAATTTTCAATTTAATTAAGTCGAAAAGTCAAAAGTTATTTTGGAAATAACTTTTGGCAATATGAAGCAAAAATAATTTTTCGAATTAAAAGAAGAAAAAAAAATGCTTCACAAATCTTTTTGTCGGTAAAAGCCATTTTGAAATTTAATTCCCTATCTAATTTATGACTTTTCAATTTATTCTAAGTCGAAAAATTATTTTTTAAAAGTGTACGCGTATCCAACTGTGCAGCTACTTTTTGTTGCTTCCAACTTCTATAACCTGCTTGTGCTTCCGGCAAATTGGTTGTTAATTCTATAGAAGTCATTGTTGATCAGCCATATTAAAATCAAGATACCTGGAAATTTGTGGGTAAAAGTATCCCAAATACTTGGTCCTCTGCCATCTTTACTTGCTGCACCTTCATACTGCATTTTTAGCAACCACAAAGACGAATGAATTTTAATTCAGAATACAAGAGTACTCATATACATTATAATTTGCGGGCATTACCTGATACGAAGAAGAAGCTGTTCCAAAAGTGAATCCAGCAGGAAAGCAACTCCGATTAAACTGTTCCGGCGAGGCACTGATAGCCTCTGTGAAATGAACTAATGAGACAGAGGCAACCAACTGGATTACTAGAAATCCAATGAGAACCCCCCTTGAGCCCACAGTCTTCATGATGTAGAAGTAGAATTCAAGTACTCTCCAACAGATCACTGCAATGCATTGCAAATTTATATTGGAATTGTGTGATAAGTTGATAACGATCATTCAACTAACTTGGGTTAAGACAATGTTTTCAAATAAGAACGACAGACACGCTACAGACCATTTGGGGTTTTGTCCCAAATTGTATATTCTGTCAGACGGCCAGCCAGACGCCTAAGTTGGGGTATCACATGGAATTGGGTGCACCCAAACTATATGATCGAGTCGGTCCAAACTCCCAATGCACATGGGAGTAAAAAGTCATGTTTTGTTCCTCAACCGTTTTATCCCTATGGTATTTTTCTTGTAACACTGGTTTGGGAGTAAAAAGTCATGTTTTGTTCCTCAACCGTTTTTTTTATGATCATCATCTTTATCACGATGAAATTATGATCATCATGTTCATCATGATTTATAAAAGAGAAGAGAAGGAAAAAATAATAGATTTTTTTTTATATGATCATCATTAATTGAGGATATTCTAACAAAATTAATAGGATAAAGGATTTTAGAGATTACTATTCAATGACCCCATTTTTCATTTTGTAAGCCCTCAAAACTAAAAACTTGGAGCCCTATAATAGGCTTCAAAAAAATCGGATTCAGAAGTCAAAGCAAAAAAATCTTGCAGCACGAAAAGTACATTTTTGCTTCTTAAAGTGGTTATAAAATTTCATTTTCAACCTAACCTCTGAAAAGTTACTTTTTCGGGTGCATCCAAGCGTTCTAAATGATATATTTTGTAAGAGCAAGTATTGTGCTTATGGGGAAATTACGATTCTAGACTTTTTCAAAAATTAATAGGTTTATTTGGGGGTGTATCAAATTCAATTTTAGATAAAACATCTTAGACCTTTGGAATGATGCATCCCTAATATTAGCAGCCATGGGGAATTTGGGCACTAAAAAAGCTGGGCTAACTACATTTCCAGGCGCACCCAAACACTCTCATTGATATATTTTGTAAGAGCAAGTACTGTGTCTATAGGGCGACTTCGATTCTTTAGTTTTTTCAGAAATTCAAGATTCCGAGTTTTAGAACTTTTATGTAGAAGCCAAATGGATGTTGTTAAGATATTGTTTTTTTATCGGAGAAATTTCAAAATTGCTAATAGGGGTATCAATTTATTTAGGTGTACCCAATTTCATACAAGACAAAACATTTTAGATCTTTGGGATGGTATGGTATACCCCTAAGCAAACTTAGGTAATATTAGCAGCCATGGAAAATTTGGACAGTGAAAGCCGGGATTTGGTTCAATCACCTTGCAAGCACTAGAACGTGCGTATCTCCATTTTTGTATGGATGATTCAACCATTCATCCATAGTGGCTTTTTACACATGTATTGATCATCTAGGTTTTTTTGAGGAAGTTTTTGAACCATAAGGCAGAGGATTTGAGATATCTCTTCAATAAACCATCTTTATAGTCTATGAAATTGATCCCAAAAACCCAACTGCGTAGTCAGCATACTGTATAAAATCCTTTATTTTATCTTATATTTTGTGTTTAGTAAAAAAGCGGGGGTATAACAACCACACCCAATATTTTGTTCGACAATCTGTATGGACTAACCTCCAATATAATTCCGAGAGCACCAACTTAAAAGTGAGACTCAATCAACAAATATATCAAAGAGCTTTTATCTCTTTTTCAATACAATCAGCAAATCAAACATATAGAAATCCGTGAGCCTGATTGATATGAGAAATAAATTGGATGGTACCAAAGACCAAGGCCTAAGTGTCAATCAAGTTCTATCCAACAATCAAGGTCGGATTTATCAATTAATTGAACTACGCACAACCTGTGATATTTCAATTATATAAACAAATATAATGCAGAATAGAAATAACACAGACACCCGAAATTTTGTTAACGAGAAAACCGCAAATACAAATAAATCCCGGGACCTAGTCTAGATTTGAACACCACACTGTATTAAGCCGCTACATACTCTAGCGGCCTACTACAAGTTAACTTCGGACTGGAATGTAGTTGAGCACTAACTAAGTCTCACACTGATTAAGGTACAACCGCATTCCTTACGCCTCTAGAACCATGCCGGATTCTGGGCACTTGATTCCCTTTCACCCACAACTAAGAGTTACTATGACCCAAAGTCTAAGACTTATAAGCAAAGTTGTCTCCCTCAGATATGTCTATCATTTATTCTTTTTGTTTCGTCTTTGGATACAACGATCAAGGTGAACAAGAACCAATTAATAATCTGGTCTTATACTCCTAAAGATCCGCTTAGAAACATTAGTCACCTCAATAACCTAACTGATTAACAGAAGAAGTAATTGCGGAATCACAAGAGTCTGAGACGAAGAACTGTTGTGATTACTTTCTATGTCTTACATATCAAAGATACATCTCGAGTAAATCTTAGAGAAGATAAAACTCAATACGATAGATCAAGTAAGATCAGAATACGCAACTACAAAGAAAATAGTTGGATCTGGATTCACGAATCCCAAATGAAGTCTTCAAGTCGTTAACCTAATAATGGTTTTGGAACACCTAGGTTAAAGGAGAATCGAATCTAGTTTGCAACTAGGACACACATAAGTGTCAGGATTAGGTTTTCCAGTTGCTAGAGTTCTCCCTCATATAATGTTTCAAACCAGGGTTGCTTACAACCAAAGCTAAGATATCTTAGTAACAAAGCATTCAATATTCACCGTTAGATAAACTCCTGATTTAAGATTCAAGCTAAGTCTGCTTAGAAATTAAGCAATTAATCTCCACCATTGGATGGTCTTAGCTTGTTACACACAAATGAAATATACTTACATTTAGATATGGGTAACCGTACCTAAACGTGTATATTGGGTTGGCTCAATAATAGTTAACCGAAGTTAGCCATATGAACACTTTTGACTTAACCATACTCATCTAACACTTATATATCAAATATGATGATCAATCAGTCATGATAGATAATCAAATGAATCTAATTGTATTTCAGATAAAGTTGTTCAATTGTTCACTATCTCATAGAAATATTCATGAACAAATTGAAACGAAATCGGTTTGATTCGTGATTGTACAAAGTACTTATACAAGAATAAATTCATGAACATTAAGCCATGGTTTGCAAAGTTAATTTGCATTCCTTAAATAATAAATATTTTAGTTCATGAGTATGAGAACCACACATTACCGATTTTAGAACTTAACCACTGTGTTCGCAAACTGGGTACGCGAACAGCAGCTCCGGACCTTGGCCTAGTCAAGTCATTCGCAAACCCGGTTCGCGAACAATCGTTCCGGACCCAACTCGGGTAAACCCGTTCGCATACTAGGTACGCAAACAAGGGTTCCGGTTATTCTTAGGTAAATCCGTTCGCATACTAGGTACGCAAACAAGAGTTCCGGGCCTGAATCATCACAATACAGTTCACATACTGGGTATGCATACCGTGTTGTATCCATACATGGGTAATCGTTCAAAAATCTTATTTCAATCATTGAAACATCCTTAAAAGACGACAATGGTTATCTTACACATACCATTAGCTTCAAGTAATTTTCAAGTGATCAAATGATCAATATGAAACTTCCCGAGCTAACATCAAATTACTGTCTCACAAAAATCACATAAGATGTTCAAGGTAATTTTCACATGATCATCTTTTGACTTAATATTTAGTTTCCAACAAATAAATTGTTTCCAACTAAACTCGTCAAGAATACGATGAACATAGCTAAAGCAAAAAGCTTCTAACACGTATTTTGAGAAATATATAAGCGAGATAAACTCGTCTCGAAATATCAAATGTGTATAATGTAAAAGTCTATATAGTTATACGACTTAGTATCATTAGGAGATTGAATAGAATATACTTCTGAATGATAGATAAGTTTTAGTCTCCACATACCTTTTGTTGGTGAAGTTCCTCCAAGCTCTCCTCAGTAGATCTCCGTCTTCAATTGGTGAACATCGTGAAGTCTAAAGCTCAACTACACATTTTATCTTTATCCTTGACATAGCTATAATTAGACTATAAATCAAGACTTATAGTTTCGATTACCTAAACTTGACAAAGAAGCTTCAGATAGCAACGCTTGCGAGTTCCACCAAGCAATGCTCTAACATTTAGTCCACCAAATTTAGATATATAGGCCACTAAAATCCCTATAATTTTATAAATATTTGGAAATTTTTCTAACATACACCCATTTGAAAGTGTGTTTACAAAACTACACCCGTTTTTTTCCCAATATTTCTAATATACACCTATCATCCATAAAACTGTTAAGGCCCACTGGTTTGGGTTAGAAACTGATTCTGCTGGTTTTGGTAAATTTGGGTGTGCCGCTGAGAAACGAATCTAAACCCTAAACAAATGCACTGCACGGAGTACTTTAGATTCGAGAGATCAATCATGCATAATCTGGCCTAAACCAAGAAATGGTCGTTCCAATCTTGCTTCGGTCACAAAAAGAAGGAGAAGGGTTGATCTTAGGGAGGGAAGCGAAGAAGGTGTTGAGATCAGAATGGTTAACTCTGAAGGTGTGGTTGTTTTATGACTTGTATCAGAATGTGGAACTCGCTTGCGGAATGCAAGCTATAAGTTCTTTTGTATTTTCTGGATACTTATGTTGCTAACAAAAACTCTGTTGTTGGTTGAGATATGTTGAAACCTATTTATATAGTCATAGTTGCAAGCACCCTGAACTCATAGGAAATGGGAGTAGTTGAGTGATGGAGAAGTGGGGATCGTGTAAAAATGCTGAAAACCACGTCTTACTGTGAGAGAAGACGGTTAGTTTACACCCACTACTTCTCTGCTACCACTAACTGTCCGCTTTTCCTGACACTTTCTTATAATGGACGTGTTGCACGCCGCACGCTGTAATCCGCCAGACCAATACCCTGATGAACATCCCCCAAGTGTGTGACATGTTTGATGTCTCGAGTATTTTTATGGAAAAATATGCAGCGGGTTGTTGAGTGGGTCTTGTGTGCAAGACCAACGAGCCAAGTCATGAGACTTGCCGCAAAGAATAACATGAGACGCTATTAGGTTAAATAACTGAGTTATTTGTAAAGCCGATATTTGTAAAATACCGTATGTATTCGATGCGTTTAGAGCATCGCTTTTAAGAAAGCAACTCAAAATAATTGATGCGTATAAAGCATCGTTGTATTTGAGCCTGTCTTGGTTGGTCGCGGAAACTAATGTCTTAAGAAGAGCATGACCGGCCATTTTCAGGAAGCTTCCAGGAGCCATTCGCGCGTGCCAAAGGTAAGCCGGTCGGTCACTATAGGAGGGTGATGGCTGGCGACTATGGTGAGATCTTATTGGTCGCCTAATATTTAATCTAGGCCGATCAATTCGGCTGGCGAAGTTGGACGACCGAGATGATTTGCGGCAGTTAATGACTGCCTTAAAATTCATGTAAGCAGCGCGACCAGCCCCTTTTGGACTATCGTTGGGAACATATGGGGAGGTCGTGGCTTGGCCGATCGCGCCTTATGGAAGGGGAGTGGTCGTTGATCATGGTCACATCTTGTTGGCCACCTAAAATGGGAGTTAGGCCGGCCAATTCATCTGGCGAAGTTGGGCGGCCAAGATAATTTGCGGCGCTAATGGACGTCGTTGATTTAGGTTTTATAAAAACCGTGTGGCCAACCTATTTTAGGGACAACATTTTTGGTGTTGGCGCGCGCTGGGAGTTGTTCGATCGGCCAGCACAATAGCTGGGCCGCTGGTGAACGTATTCGCTCCTTGCACATTGATTAATATCGAATCCAGGTAGGTCAATCCAGCTGGCAAAGTTGAGCGGCCAAGATCGTTTTGCGGTAGTAATGTTGTTGATGGTGGAATTTCATTTAAGGTTAAAATTGTAAAAAACCAGAAAATTATGCGCTGACATCTTGTAAAAGATAAGGCCATCAATAAGTGTTGGATACTCCATCACTTAATTCACCTAGAATGGAGCATGTGGCAACAATCCCATTCTATGAATACACGAAATTCATCCAGGTTGGAGCATGTAGCAACAATCCCATATACCCTGTGAATTTCTAGCATTATTAATTAATGCGCAATCAGCCTTGTATTTCGTACTCATTATCGTGCAAAGATGACGACCGAGTGTTGCTCTTACTGCAGTAAACACGAACCTCCAAGCATTATAGTGAAACCATGTACGAAATACCGTACAGCCGACTCTCGGTGTGTTATACTAGCCCGATTAAGCCCCTCTCGGTGTGTTATACTAGCCCGATTGAGCATCCTGACCGACCGTATCGATCCGGATATGATCACTGATCATCCAACTCCACAAGCATGATTGGATGACCCGCATTAATTCCATCACCCCAAGGTGTATGGAATATCCACCGCCGAACCAACGCGGACCCCGCATGGTCGGCCTCCCTCCATAATTGGCCTAGCTTGCCAAAACGTCCAAACCATAGCAGTATGGGCGGAAAACCCTAAATTAGGGTTTGCGGCATATTACATGTGTCGCAAAACCGGTCTCAACCATCCATCTTCGCAGTATAGATGGAGGGTGTAGATGTAGATTCAAAGGGCCCGAGCATGTCAACACAATCACCGTGGGCCCGCTACATACCCGACCAATCGGCCGGGACCAACCATGGTTGGTTATCCCACCCGTACGCCCGAAGAAAAGCATGGTCGCACGACCTTGAAACCCAAAATTAGGGTTTTGAGTATCACGAGCGTCCATCTTCTCCAAGACGAATGGAGGGTCCAAGATTAGATTAGCAGGGCTTGGTCATACCATCATGACCACCGTGGACCCATCTATCCCCTCACCCGATCGGCCAAGGCATATCATGCCCGGTTGTTCCAAGACGCGCGCCCAAACCAGGCGTGGTCACACCTCGCAAGCCGCAAACCGATCTCAACCGCTCAACTTCACGGACGATTTGAGTGGCCCGGATCACGTTTTCATGGGATATTCGGTATAGGCGTGAACACCAGCCTACCACCTTCACACTGCACCGATCGCCAAGACCGACCAAGATTGGTCACCTTGGAACGTGCGCCCGAAGTGGGCATGACGCGCGGCTATTGCGGATCGGGTTTTCTGTCACAAATTGATCTCGACCATTCAACTTCACCTGACGAACTTGAGTGGCCCAGATCATACTTTCGTGAGGTAATGGGTATAGCGCCTACACCGTCATGCCGTCTACACGCATGTACGGTCGGCTTACTGGCCAAAGTCATATCCCAAGCTGGGATTCGACCAGTCAAGAGGGATGCTTGCGCACCTCTTCTAAAACCCTAATTCCACCAACGTTCGCAGATGAGTGTCTCAAAGATCATCTCGTCCGTCCAACTTCACCGGGCTTGGTTATACAACCTCGGTCGGGGAGTTAACCGGTCAATGAGGCTTCATGGTAATCACCACCCATCACTCTACCACACCAGGATGCGCACTCGCATAAAATACACATGATACTTCACAAGTATCAACTTCCCGAATAACGCAGTTATTCAATTCAACATTACATGCTACCTTTCGTGGATCCACGATCCACACATTCCAGTTTACATCAATCATGTCACAAACGGGGGGATACATACCGGGGTATTGGTCTCGGCGGTTTTACGGTGTGCGAGCGTGCAATGCGCCATCATAAGAACGTGTTAGGAAGTTATGGACAGTTAGCGATGACAGGAGAAGTGGGCAAGACTGATCGTGTAGCACCGATACACAACTCCACTACTCCATCACTCCACTTCCTCCACTTCCCGCGAGAGACGTAAATAAGGCTCAATTGCTTGTATAAATAGGTTCTCCTCCCTATTTCCACCAACATGGCAAGTCCGGAAAAAAACAGAAACCAAGTGTTAATACAAAACACGGGAATCGATAGCTTGCATCCTGAAGCCGGTTCGACCTTTCTTACAAGTCATAAGCAAGCCAACACCTTCACAATCTCAACACCTTCTTCGCTTCCCTCCCTATGATCAACCCCATCTCCTTCACTTTGTGACCGAAACAAGTCCGGAACGGCCATTTCTTGGTTTAGCCGGACTTGCACGCATTGATTTCCGAATCTACAAGCACTCACCGCGCAATGCATTTTTTAGGGGTTTAGATTCATTCCTCATCCACACACCCCAAATTACCAAATCCTAGCAGGAATAGTTTTCACCCATAAACAATTGGCGACCACAAATGGAGGTTGATCTCTCGGTTGCACAAAATTGAATTCTCAATTTTTCGGTTTCCATCTCGCAATATATCCTAAAACCACGGGTGGTTCGGATATCATGGAAAGTGTAGCTAGAATGCTTTGGAGGATGTCTTGGCAAATCAAGCCAGTATCACCGGAAGGCAGAGCGAGACATTTCGCCTTTTAAATGATATAGCAAAGACAATTACAAGAAGGGTCGGCAGCATCTACTCAAGCAAAAGGTAAGAAATGCCGAATCCTTAGTCGAGTCACACCTTTACCGGTGGAGAGGTAAAAGAGCGTAACCGGGCAGGAGACTCGTGAAAGATGAACAACATGGTCCAGTCAATGAAGAACCGAGGCAACTCCACAGAGGAAAGGACTTGTACGGAGTACTACAACGTCTACCGGATAAAAAAGGAGCCTGCAGCCTATGGAGCCCTATTAGAAGATTTATATCTCAAAACTCTTGTTGAAGCCCTGAATCTTCGTCCAATCCGCGTCCGCCTTTCATCCAAGTGAAGAAATGCTTGAGGAAGGAGAGATCGATCAGGAAATACGTGAATACAGAGGATGGGAGCGTTCAATTCGATCACTCAGCAGTGATATTACGACACCTTCCACATCCCTTTACCCAGGCAAGCGATCCGCGGATATGATGGCACTCGCAAATCTTCCAACTTCATTTCCGGAACGTGCTCCACATCAAAGCCACGTAGAGACATCACAATGCCCACTAACGCAGGAAAAGCTGGACTCGAAGTACCTACACTTTTCGTTCCCGATGGAAAAGATTTTGGAGTTGCTAGAGATGTGGGTACGAAATAGAGAGGTGGAACTACCTCCTGTATGGCGTCCACCAACCGATCAAGAAATAATGGACCCGAGGTACTGTCATTGTAGGATCTGAATATCGCAACATCAGTATTTCGCGAGATTAGTAAACGACAAAGATCGCGAAGGCGTCGCAGAAGAGTAATATAAATGACGCAATGAATGACGACAACCAAAACACGAGAAAGGTGTGAAGACCTAGCGAAATTTAGGAGAGCTGCGAGAATGAATACTTGTACACTTGCGATATTTCACAAGTCATTCCCTAAAATAAAGGATGACTTAGTCATGTCATCCATTGTGTACTACCCTATATAAAGAGTTGAATAAGCTTGTTGTGAGGGAGATCTTTTTCGGAGTGTTAGACAAGTCATTAGGAGAGAGAAAGTTTGTGGTGATTGTAATTTCTTTAGCTCTTTTCTATTTTATCTTGTAAACATTCAAGGAATTAATCAATAAAATCATTGTTATTTATCTTCAAATGTCTTAGTTGTGTGGATTATTGTGAGGGGTGTAGTGTAGGATTTCCTGCAACTACATATTGGCGCTAGAAACAGGGATTGAGTAAGGATTGACATCGTGATCTGAAAGAATTTGGAGTAGAAGGGAAGGAATTTCATATAATTTTCAACAGTTTATCAAAATTAAGAAATGGCTAGAAGGAGAAATGCATCAGAGCAACCCACTTTGTTGTTAGAAGGAGTAGGAGACTTTGGGAGGAGAAGAGAGAAATGAAATGGGAGAATCCTCAAGAAGGAACTTAAGGAATGATGAAGAAAATCAAATTCAATCACCAATTCAACCAAAAGTAAGCGGATAGAAACTGTGGATTATGATAGAGTAAGTGTGCATACTTGGAGATCGGGACTCGTGGACGAAGGGGAAGAAGAACAACAATTGGTAAACAATGGACAAGAGGGGAGAGCCCGAGAAGGGAATGGAGAAATAATTCATGGAAATGAAGAGATCGCAGCATTAGAGGCGTTGAGACAAACAATACATGAAGAGAGACGATTAGAGGCAGAGGAACGTGCAAACTTGACAAGACAGAATCATGATCTGAGGATGGAAAACATCAGATTACAAAATAGAAGGTCGAGAAGCACAACAAGGTCAAGTTCAAGATCAGTTAGAGAGGAAAGAAGGAGAATTTTACCTACGGAAAATGCTGATGACGAAAACCAAGAAGAAGCACAAAATCCAGGCACAGAACATTGCGAGAGAAGAGAAATGATGGAAGATCGTTATATCCCACGTCCTGAGACTCTTCAAAATGAGCAGAATGGTGGAAATCAAGGAAATAGATGGATGTCGGGCGGAATAATCCAATGGATGAAGAGAATCAAGAAGAAGGAAGAAGAATATTGCATGGGAGAGAATCACGGAGGAAGCAAAAAGAAATTGAAGATGAAATTGAAAGACACTATGTTGAACAAGCACGTCTCTAGCTCGCGAGAGAGAAAGATTAAGAACAGAAATGGAAGAACAGGAGTTAGAAGAGGTAATTCGCCAAAATAATCATGATAATCGAGAAAGAAGGCGAGAACAAAATCGCAACAATGATAAAATTAATGAAGAATATGAAAGAGCACAAAGGAGAGCCGATAGGCAACAAAGAAGAGAAATTGATAGATATAACGATTGTGCGAATTCGCGAAAGAAATGAAGGAGAAGATCAGGGAAATACGAGAAGAGAATGATGAACAAGAAAGTCAAAGTAGATATGAACGCAGGAGAAGAGAAGCGGAACTAAAAAGACCAATAGATTCAAATTCGATGTAAATGAGCAAATTTTGAGAGAATCGTAAATGAGAGGAATGATGAATGAGTAAAATGGGAGGAGGAAAGAGACGGTTGGATGAAGCAATAGAAGAAGGCTGCGAAAACTCCGTTCACACAAGAGATACAATGTGGAGGAATACCACCGAAGTGCAATTTACCGACATTAACCAGCATTTTCGATGGAACAACTTGTGCGATCTGACATATCAAAGCTTATATGAGATGTATGCTACAATGGGAGAATCATGATGCTATATTGTGCAAATATTTTGCATCAAGTCTGACAGGAGAAGCTTTGAAATGGTTTGAAGGGCTATCGAAGAATACAATAACATCTTTTAATCACTTGCAGGCTATATTCTTAGGGGCATATATAAGTAATAACTCCTCGCGACCAGGTATTGAAGATGTATTTGGATTAAAGAAAAGGGTTGGAGAAAGTTTGAAGCATCTAATTGTGAGGTGGAAGACAATGTGTAGCGAAATGGCTGGCCGTGTAGAGGAGAGATATCTCATCTTATCATTCATTAATGCTATGTTTTCGACAAATCTGTTATATATTCAAATTTTTAGAGTCAAGAATACCATCACAATGACCGAGTTGCGAGAGATTCAGGAGGAGTATATTGCTCTAGAAGAAAAGCAAAATGAGATGGAATCATACCCTGTCACGAATACAAGTTCAGGAGCTGTGAATGCAAGTTTGTTACCCAAATTGATAAACACTGTGGCGAGTACCTCGCAAGGTTAACAAGGAGTGAGGATACCAGATGATGGTCAGCAAAAGTTGGTAGCTATGGGAAGTCGCGATCAGGAAGAATTTGAAAGAGAAAGAAATTTCTACAACCGTGGCGGAAATAATAAAATTCAAAGGCTTGATCAATCGCAAGAGACCTATGGAGGTCAGAGGCATAATCCACAAGAGACTTATGGAGGCTAGAGGCAGAATTATCATAGAGGACAGCGAGGTCATAGAGTCGTATGTGTAGGATCAGAATATCGCGACATCAATACCTCGCGAGATTAATAAATGACGACATTGCGAGGGAGTCGCAGGGAAGTAAAATAAATGACGCAATGAATGACGACAGCCAGAACACGAGGAAGATATGAAGACTCAGCGAAATTTAGGGTGTCGCGAAATTGTATACTTGTACACTTGCGATATCTACAAGCCATTCCGAAAATAAAGGATGACTTATTTGTCATCCACTGTGTACTACCCTATATAAAGAGTTGAGTCAGTCTGTTGTAAGGAGAGTTCTTTTTGAATTGTTAAGCAAGTCTTTAGGAGAGAGAAAGTTTTAGAGTGATTGTAATTCTATTACTCATTTCTATTTCATATTGTAAAGATTCAAGTATTCAATCAATAGAAATCATAATCATTCATCTTAAAATGATTTAATTGTGTACATTCTAGTGAGGGGTGTAGTGTAGGATTTCCTGCAACTACATAATGGCTCTAGAAACAGGGATTGAGTAGAGATCAACCTTGTGAATTGAAAGAATCAGGAGTAACAAGAAAGAAATTTAGTATAATTTTCAACAACTTACTAAAATTGAGAAATGGCTAGAAGAAGGAATGCATCAGAACAACCAACAATTGTAAGAAGAAGCGGGAGATTAGCTGGAGAAAAGGAGAAATGAAGTAGGTGAACCATCAAGAATAAACGCAAGAGATAGAGAAGAAAGTCAAATTCAACCACCAATTCAACCAACACCGAATAGAGTAATAGATTATGATAGGGTGAGTGTGCATACATGGAGATCAGATTCTATGGAAGAAAGAGAAGAAGTGCAACAATTGATAAATAATGGACAAGAGGAGAGAAATCGAGAAGAGATGGGAGAAACAACTCATAGAAATGAAGAAGTCGCAGCATTAGAAGCATTGAGGCAAACAATACATGAAGAAAGGCAATTAGAAGCGGAAGAACGTGCAAATTTAACAAGGCAAAACCATGAGTTAAGAATGGAAAATATGAGGTTGCAGAATAGGAGGTCGAGAATTAATACCAAGTCAAGATCAGGATCGGTTAGAGATGATATGAGGAGAATATTACCTGTAGAAAATGTTAATGAAGAAAATCTAGAAAGAGAGCCAAATCTCAGTGAAGGATGCTGCGAAAGAAGAGAAATGGTGTGTATTCCACGTCCTGAGATTTTACAGAATGTCCAAAATGACGGAAATCAAGGAAATAGGCAAGCAGAATGGTCCAATTGATGAAGAAAATCGGAAGAAGGAAGAAGAATACGCATGGGAGAGAAACACAGAGGAAACAAAAGGAGATTGAAGATGACATCGAAAAGCATTATATTGAACAAAGCGCGTCTAGCTTGCGAAAGGAAATATTAAGAGTAGAAATGGAAGAACGGGAATTGGAGGAAGCGGTCGGCGGAACAATCATGACAATCGAGAAAGAAGGCGCGAGCAAAATCGCAACAATGGAAATATCAATGAAGAATATGAAAGAATACAAAGGAGAACTGATAGACAACCAAGAAGAGAAAATGATAGATACAATGGTGTGCGAATTCGTGAACTTGATGAAGGAGAAAGTCGCAGAGAAATGAGAGAAGAAAATCTTTGAACAAGAAAATCAAGGTAGACATGAACGCAGAGAGGAGAGAGGCAAGAGCTAAAAAGACCAATAAATTCGAATCTTGATGTAAACGAACAAATCTTAAGAGAGTTGGCAGAAATGAGGGGAATGCTGAACAATAGAAGGGGAGGAGGAAGAAGACAATTGGATGAGGCCATCGAAGAAGCTGCGAAAACCCCCTTTACACTAGAGGTGCGATTAGGAGGAATACCCCAAAGTGCAATTTACCCGCATTAACCAGCATTTTTGATGGAACAACTTGCGCAATACAACACATCAAAGCGTATGTGAGATGTATGTTGCAATGGGAAAATCATGATGCCATATTATGCAAATATTTTGCATCAAGTTTAACAGGAGAAGCGCTGAAATGGTTTGAGGGTTTACCAAGAAACACAATCACGTCATTCAATCATTTACAAGCTATATTCTTAGGGGCATATATAAGTAACAACTCCTCGCGACCGGGAATTAAAGATGTATTTGAAAAATTTGAAACAAAGAGTTGGCGAAAGTTTGAGACACTTAACTGTGAGGTGGAAGACAATGTGTAGCGAAATGGCTGGACGAGTATATGAAAGATATCTTATTCTATCATTCTATGTTCGCAACCAATTTGTTATATATTCAAATTTTTAGAGTCAAGAATACAATTACAATGACTGAGTTGCGAGAACTTCAGGAGGAATATATTGCTCTAGAGGAAAGACAAAATGAGATGGAATCATACCCAGTTGCGAATACAAATCCAAATGCTGCGAATGCAAGCTTATTACCCAAATTGATAAATACAGTAGCGAGCACTTCGCAAGGGCAACAAGAAAGAATAATAAATGATGGACAGCCAAAGATAGTAGCTATGGGAAGTCGTGATCAGGAAGAATATGAAAGAGAAAGGAACTATTACAACCGTGGCGGCAATAACAAAATTCAAAGACTTGATCATCCGCAAGAAACTTATGGAGGTCGAAGACAGAATTATCATGGAGGGCAAAGGAGTCACAGAGTAGTATGGAAAGAAATAAAAATGCCACCATTAAATACTAGCGTGGAAAAAATATGGGAAGCTATACTCTTGATGGAAAACATACATGCACCATGGAATATGGGGAATGAGCCACCACCAAGTGATAGAAGTCACGAGTTCTGTTCTTACCACCGCTTTCATGGACACCTAACAAATGACTGCAGAATATAAAAAGAATCATCCTCGAGAATGATTGACCAAGGAAATTTGAATCATTTTCTAAAAAGTGAAGAGAAGGTTCAACCGTTACCACCACCGAGAAATGCACAGACAAATTCAGCAAAGGGGAAAGAAACATTCGTAATAGAAGTTGGAACGAAAGCCAAAAATTTGTTTTGCAACTCCATTATACATTCATACCGAGCAATTGAAGATTTTCATGATAATGTTCTCAGTAGGGTTTTTGCGAGGGATGCTGATGATAGAGAAGTGATGAACATTGCGAAGGCGTCGCAGTTAAAAGAATGGCAAATGCAAATTATTTCTTTCACTGCGAGAAGAGATTCTGAAGCAAGAGAGGCGCATGATAACCCATTGGTCGTAAAATTGGAAATTAATCCAAAACTCGTAGATGGCGAAGATGATGAAGCGAGAAAATTCTGGGCGATCAATAGAATATTAATTGATACGGGAGCTCAAGTAAACATTCTTTTTACCATACTTACAAGACTATGGGTGGGAAGGATGAAGAGTTGATACCTTCGACATACAAAATATACGGTTTCAATGGCACAGCGAATAAGCCTAAAGGAGAAGTTCATATGAGAATACCCTTGCAAGGATTATCAACGAAATTTTGTTTCGTGTAGTCGATGTGGAGTCCCCTTATAATGCATTGATAGGAAGGCCATGGTTGCACGAAATTGCAGGCGTAGCGTCGACTTATCATCAGTGTATAAAGTTTCCTCATCCTAGCGGTGTTGGAGTTATAAAGGGAGACTGGATGGAAGGACAAAAATGCTATGAGATTGATGTGGAGAGTTGCGAGGAAAGAGCCGCAAAAAGAAAGGGCTGGAAGCAAAATATAAAAGATGAACAAAGAAGAGAAAGGTTGATGGTGGATACCATAGAAAGGGCTATGAGACAGGAACGCAATCACGCTGAGCTCATTTTCCAACTCTTGATCCGGCTCTGGGTCTACAGGAGACCACCCCGACACCCACCAGGTGTAAAAGCATCTCGTATCTTTTTCTCCTCCTTGTCCAGACCGTCAAAACCCGCCACCTTTTGAAGTATAGCATCATAGTTACGTTGTTCCGTATCGTAGAGCTCGTAAGAAAGACTTCCGCAACAAAGCGGGTTCATTAATGCAGATACACTCTCCGGAGTAATAGTCATCTCTCCCCACCTAGATATGGCTGTATGAGTAGAAGGACGCCATCGAGAAATGAAGGTAATCAAACCCGCAACGTCTTTCTTAATTTCAAGAGCAGCAGATGCCATGACCGCATTGAGGATTTGCGTTTTGGTCAAATTGTCTTTAATGCCCTTATTACTCAACATGCGTCTCATCCATCCTTCATAAGAACCCAGTGGAGTATGACAAATCTTGAAGTCAATAGGGAAGGCGGATATTCGTTTCTCAGGAGACAAAATCTCATCACAAGTCTGTCAAGAAGAAAATGGATCAAAGCATCCATATTTTCCGAATCGGAAAGCGAGACTATCTTATGAGAAGGATGTTTTCTAATGTTTGGAAAAGGCGAGGTGAACAACTCATCATCGATGTTCGACATATCTTTGAAGCTGCCAACACTTCCCGACTTGGCACCAAAGATTATCTCCTAAGACATCTCAACAGAATTCTTTTCTTCATTCCACAATGAAATAAAAGACAGGAGTTAGAACTTGTATGAAAAGCACATGAAGCGTGTAGTCACGCACGACAAGACACGTTGAAATGCAGAAAAGCTAGGATTAGGTCCAAACACCAGTATTACTCAAGTTTCGATCTGGTATTGGTTTCAAGTCCTAGGTACAAGTTTGATCTGTATTGGTTTCAAGTCCCAGTACAAGTTTGATCTGGTATTGGTTTCAAGTCCGGTACAAGTTTCAAGTCCGGTATAAATTTCAAGTTCGGTGTTACTCAAGTTTCAAGCCCGGGCACAAGACTAATATAAGGTCGACTTTCAGTCAAGCATATGTGGGTGAGACCCACGTTCAATCAAGCATACACGGCGGGCACGCGTTCATCCGCACACATCATAACACGATTTTTCTTTATTCATGGGAATCGTGTCTACGAGATTCAAGCCAAGGTTTTTCTTTTCAAGATACAACCTAAAAGCTAGGTTTTGCATGCAATGGTGGAAAAAGCAAAAACAACATGATCATGGATTCACGGGTTGTTTTATTAAGCAATTCTAGAAAATATTGGCGTATCAACCTCGGTGGAAAAAACTAAGCATATGCACATCTTACAAAAGGTGTTTACCTAGCAAACTAAGGTTTTACCTTAAAAAAAAAAAAAAAAAAAAGAGCGAAACTTACCTTGGACGGCAAAGAATCAAGAACGACGGCGTAACTCCGGAAGAAGAACGACGACAACGGCGTTGGCGGGAGAGGCGGCGATGATCACGGACCGGAGCGCTCAACAACAACAACAAAAAAAAATCGTGAGAAAAAGCAAAGGGGTTGGTCTCTTTTATAGACAAAAATTAGAAGAATCCCAATAGAACAAGGATACCTCTTTTTTGGATTCCTTTTCTGATTCGAATACCCAAAGAAGGAAACCGGTCCCACCAAAGGATTCCATACAAGCACAACGGCATGGGCGACTAGCGGTCGGTCAATACTCTTCAGGGTAAACTTCTTTTATCTGTCTTTCTCACATATGTATGTCACCATCTCATGCCTACCCCACAATAGTGTAACCATTATGTGCTAGGCAGGGGACTTAATGTTGATGGTGGAATTTCATTTAAGGTTAAAATTGTAAAAAACCAAAAAATTATGCGCTGACATCTTGTAAAAGATAAGGCCATCAATAAGTGTTGGATACTCCCTCACTTAATTCACCTAGAATGGAGCATGTGGCAACAATCCCATTATATGAATACACGAAATTCATCCAGGTTGGAGCATGTAGCAACAATCCCATATACCTGTGAATTTCTAGCATTATTAATTAATGCGCAATCAGCCTTGTATTTTCTGTACTCATTATCGGTGCGGATGACGATCGAGTGTTGCTCTGTAAGAGCAACACGAACCTCCAAGCATTATAATGAAACCATGTACGAAATACCCGCAGGCTGACTCTCGGTGTGTTATACTAGCCCGATTGAGCCCTCTCGGTGTGTTATACTAGCCCGATTGAGCATCGGGACTGACCGTATCAAGACGGATATGATCACGATCATCCAACTCCACAAGCATGATTAGATGACCTGGATCAATTCCATCACCCCCAGCAGGTATGGAATATCCACTGCCGAACCAACGCGGACCCCGCATGGTCGGACTCCCTCCAGAATTGGCCTAGCTTGCCAAAACGTCCAAACCATAGTAGTATGGGCGGAAAACCCTAATTAGGGTTTGCGGCATATTACATGTGTCGCAAAATGTCTTAACCATCCATCTTCGCGGTATAGATGGAGGGTGTAGATGTAGATTCAAAGGGCCCGAGCATGTCAACACAATCACCTGTGGGCCGCTACATACCCGACCAATCGGTCAGGACCAACCATGGTTGGTTATCCCGACCGTACGCCGAATAAAGCATGGTCGCACGGCCTTGAAACCCAAAATTAGGGTTTTGAGTATCACGAGCGTCCATCTTCTCCGCACGAATGGAGGGTCCAAGATTAGATTAGCAGCAGTCCGGTCATACCAAAGATGACCACCGTGGACCCATCTATCCCCTCACCCGATCGGCCAAGGAATATCATGCCTGGTTGTTCCAAGACGCGCGCCCAAACTAGCGTGGTCACACCTCCCAAGCCGCAACCGATCTCAACCGCTCAACTTCGCCGGGACGATTTAAGTGGCCCAGATCACGTTTTCATGGGATATTCGGGTATAGGCGTGAACACCAGCCTACCACCTTCACACTGCACCGATCGGCCAAGACCGACCAAGATTGGTCACCTTGGAACGTGCGCCCAAGTGGGCATGACGCGCGCTATTGCAGACGGGTTTTGTCACAAATTGATCTCGACCATTCAACTTCACCGGACGAAATGAGGCCCCGAGATCATACTTTCGTGGGTAATGGGTATAGGCGCCTACACCGTCATGCCATCTACACTCATGTACTGGGCCGGCACTGGCCAAAGTCATATCCCAAGATGAGATTCGACCCAGTCAAGAGGGATGCTTGCACACCTCTTCTAAAACCCTAATTCCACCAACTGGTCGCGAGATGAGTGTCTCAAAGATCATCTCGTCCAGTCCAACTTCACCGGCTTGGTTATACAACCCCGGTCGAGTTAATCGGTCAATGATGCGTCATGGTAATCACCACCCATCACTCTACCACACCAGGATGCAGTACGCATAAAATACACATGATACTTCACAGTATCAACTTCCGAATAACGCAGTTTATTCAATTCAAGATTACATGCTACCTTTCGTGGATCCACGATCCACACATTCCGCACATCAATCATGTCACAAACTGGGGGATACATATCGGGTATTGGTCTGCAGCGGTTTACAACGTGCGGCGGCAACGCGCCATCACAAGAACGTGTTAGGAAGTTATGGACAAGTTAGCGATGACAGGAGAAGTGGGCAAGACTGATCGTGTAGCACCGACACACAACTCCACTACTCCATCACTCCACTTCCTCCACTTCCCGCGAGAGACGTAAATAAGGCTCAATGACTTGTATAAATAGGTTCTCCTCCCTATTTCCACTAACAGGGCAAGTCCAGACAAAAACGAAACCAAGTGTTAATACAAAACACCGGAATCGATAGCTTGCATCCCGTAGCCGGTTCAGCTTTTTGTTACAAGTCATAAGCAAGCCAACACCTTCACGATCTCAACACCTTCTTCGCTTCCTCCCTAAGATCAACCCCATCTCCTTCACTTTGTGACCGAAACAAGTCTGGAACGACCATTTCTTGATTTAGGAAGGACTTGCACAGATTGATTTCCGAATCTACAAGCACTCACCGCGCAGTGCATTTGTTTAGGGGTTTAGATTCATTCCTCATCCACACACCCCAAATTACCAAATCCGACAGGAATAGTTTTCACCCATAAACAAATGTAATGCCGCTTAACATAAATTAGGGTTTATAACTCGCGCGGCTAACCTACTTTGGGTAATCGTTCGGTGACTCTGCTTGTGAGTTGGAAGAATTCTGTTTGGCCAAGGCATTAGTGGGCCCGCCGGTGTGTATGGTGATGCTTGTCCGGTCACGTTAGGGAGTGGCTAAGATTGATAAATCGAGTGGCCAAACCATGTGCCCGTGATCATTTTTGAGACTGACATGGGCAGTCTAGATTAGATTCCTTAAGGAATTAGGCGCATCGACCAACCAACTTCCAACTTTATTTAAAAGTGTGTGTGGCGGGTTTAGAGCGATCTGATTGGTCGATAGCAAAGGGGGGCCGGCATGCAGCAACATGGAGCGTGGCCAGCCGGCCACATGTGGTGCTTGTTGGGGAAAATTGGTCGGCCAAGTGGCGCGGCCACGCATCCTCTTGCTGCTGCTCCTATTTGCCGCAACTCCTCTTTTACTTCTCGTTTTCTGGTTTTTTGGGTAGGACTTTGCTCCTACTAATCCATGGCGGATTAATTTCCTAGATTACCTAGGTTTGTCTCGACCAGTAGGGTTCGAAATATTGCGCAGGGCGCAAAAAACCTAATTTTTACGAAATGATAAAATTAGGTTAAAGAGCTGAATTTTGCGGGTTGCCGCAAAATCAATCAATTTTGGTGAGTTTTGCATGCTGATACAAAAAAATCACTAATTTAGTATCAAAGGGAAGCATAACTTTGTGTACCTCTGATTGAGTACTTCCACACGCATCTTAATCCTAAAACATCGGGAGATTCATGCTACTCGGCTGGGAGTGAGCATTAGTCGTCATGTCATGTCAGTATTAAGAGTTCGACTGGGGAACATGGCATAGAATAAATACTCAGAAATTTATAGAATATTTGGGATTATTGCTACACACACCATTCTAGATAAATTTCATACAAATATACTGAATCGCTCAATACATATGTAAGTAAAGAGGCCTGGGCACTCATCACTTTTAAATGGATCAATCTTCTTTGCAGAATGATGGCGCATTAAATATAGGGTTTTACAATTTTAGCCCTGAACTAAAAACCACCATCAACATTAAGTCCCTTGCTTAATACGTAACAGTAATATTGTTGCGGGGTAAGTACTAGATGGTGACAGACGAGGATAAAAATCGAAAAGGCAAGACATGTAGAGGTTACCTGGAAAAGTTTGATTGACCTTTGGCTACAGGTCCGTGCGGCTGGTGATCTTCGTCCATGGAGTGTTGGTGTCGCGGGCCTAGCTGCCTTTCTCTGTGCATGGTCCAAAAGGAAACCCTCCTTCTGTTCGAACTTTGGAAACTTCGTTCGTAAAAAAGGGGTATCGACCCTCTTATGTTTTTTGTTGCTCGTCCGGCTCCGTGCTTTCGTATGCAGCAGCCGGCTCCTCTTCGTCACTGTCAGCAGCTCCATCATAAGCGTGCCAATCGTCAGCGGCAAGGTAAATTCATCTTGTCTTCGTATTTTAGTTGTGAGTGTAATATCCATGAGTAGTTGGTCAAACTTGGACATTTAGCTCGGTGTAAATGATGTTCCTTGTTAGCAGCGGCAGAGCAAGCATCAGTGGCAATAAAGCAATCTCCAATAGTTATAATCAGCAGCAAATGTAGGTGCTCTTTTGCGCATGTAGCCACCCAACAGTACCGTCAATCTTCTCCAGAATGTGTAATAAGGTTCTGACTCCAGAAGAATGAGTATCTAACCTCTCTGGTGGATTTCAAAATTTACCAAACTCCATTGCACTTCTGGGATGAATGAATGAAATATATGTTCGACAATAATCATGTCAGTGCTAATCTTGGAGAGTGTAGTTGCGCTGTTGATCCGTCCTTGACTTTAAGTTATTTTGTGCCTGGACTGCTGAGCCGCAATTAAAATGTTCTTTAAACTCCTGAGCCTTGGTCGGAATGAAATGGCGTTAATTCTGGCTCTTTATCTCATAGGATCATTCTTGCCCTTCTAGTTCTGATAACGATATGCTTGGGATGCTTGTATGTGAAAAATATTTCGGAGCCACTGGGTGGAGTAAACGAGTTTAGAGGCGCTCCATTTCCTACGTACTGTTATAAGGACTTTATTCCAAGCGACATCCTTTAGACCATCTTCTGAATCTTGGATTGTTGTATGGAATGGGATGCGATGAGCAGTCCCCATATACACTTTAGATCCGATAGCATGGCCGGATGTGTGAAAATATCTCTGCGACGTACTTTTGGAGTCTTTGATGCAGTGTATGGCTTCATGTTGAGAAAATCATGCGGCTCGTAAATATTTGGCGCCTCCGAGGCCGAGATAACCTGGTTGAGGGACGTGAAGGCATTCTGTGCTGGCAGTCCCCAGGTGTAATTATCTTGAGCTTATTTTCTCCTGAAAGATGTACTTCCATTGTATTTGCTGGTAAGGTGGCTGACGAATTGACGAAAGTGGCAATCTCTTGGATCCGTTATTTGTTAATCAATGGGCGGGAGTCGCACTTGATAAACCTGTATTGTATCCTAACTTCTGGCAGCCCATGCACCCCTTCAATAAGAAATTGGAAATCTAGAAACACTGAATCTGACTTTGTCAGCAATGTGGTTGTAGCGCCCCTTAAGCTAGCAGCTGACTAATCCAAGAGATTAACTAAATAAAGAGGCACTAAAAATCTAAATCATTTACTTAAACATTCAATTTAGAAATCTGCTACAAAAACTTAACCCAAAACTAGCCCCGCTCAGAAATATATATATACAAGTACTCCTCTCAAGTGATACATATACAATAGTCATTTGGTTTGCGAATACAATATACAACTTAATAAACATAACAAAAGACTCAACGCCACAAAGCTTCCGCTGCGCAACTCTGATCTGTCTCTGAAACTGAAAGTGGGAAAGGGTGAGCACATCATCCCTAAAAGGGGTGCCCAGTAGAAATAACAACTAACTTTCAAGTAATCATTAATATGATTTAAAAACAATGCAGGTTTTATCGGAAGACGATAATACACGGAAAGACATCAAAACATATTATAGAAACTTAACTTTTTCAAAGTAATTTAAAAGAACAGTAAACATTCATATATGAGATGTGTGTTGCCGCACATAAGGAAGAGTAATAATGATGCCAATTCCACACCGAATAGGTAATACTGCGGTGTATCGCCCTAGCCATAGAAAAGGATATAAAGGAAGAATAATTTTGGCCATGTAATATTGCGGTGTATCGCCCTAGCCATAGAATACTGGATATTGTGCCGGCACACATCTCATACCACACAAAGATATGCATGAATTTCACAAAAGACAGATTTCTAAAACATTAATGAATACAAGAGAGTTCGTTATCGATTCCCACCTCTTTTGATGACAAGCCACGCCTACCTCGAGATCCACGATCCACTGGTTCATCCTTTGAATCGATCGTTGTTAATAGACTAACTGTTAATCATACAAGAACTCTAAGAGTTTAGCCAAAAGGCTCACACAAGAATCATACAATTCTATCTAATGGTTCTAAGGCCCATTTATGGTTCTACACCTTTTCATTCTCTATCTTTATTATAACTAAGGTTTACTAATCCAATTAGACTGATTCTATAGTCCATAGCTAAGTCTTATGAATATCTACAACTTTGTAGAAGGAACCAAAGGCTAACTAGGACCATAAGGGGTCCAATTAATCTAATTAAGAAAGACTAATCCTAAGCCCAAGCCCATGACCCACGGGCTTACTCCGGCCCGGCCCATCAAACCGGCCCGAACAAAAGGTCTGGTCCATCTATGTCAACTAATGGTCAACGTCTGGTCAAAGGTCACCCAAGTCCAACGTCCAAGGTCGGTCAATGTCCTGGGGTCAATGGTCAACGAGTCAAGACTAGTGACTTCCGGTGGGTCAACTCGATTCAACCCGATTCGACTCGATCGGGGATGGACTAAGTCGGCTAGAGTCGTACCTAACTAATTCGAATGGCACAAGGCCAAAACACTTGCACAAAGCCAAGGAACACTAATGCACAAACATTGTGCAACACCGAAACTCTTAATCCTACAACTCCAACTCCAGTTCAATTTCAAACTAATAACACATCAATTGAATCATTCAAATAACTTCAAATTGAATTACAAAGATAATAAACCTACCTTCAATTGCGGCTTTAAAAACACTCTTTCTACAACTTTCTACAATACTAATCCACCTAGTCACCATTCTACACACTAGTCCAGTGTTTATCACAACCAAATTCATACCCACATCAACTTCAGTTCAACTCATTCACCACCATGACCTCTTGATTAAATTGTCACACAAAGATCTAATAACTCGTGCAAATATGCACACTCAACTTGAATCCAAACAAAGAACATCAATATCACTTCAACCAATCCCTAAAACAACTCAAACACTAACAACACTACCACCATTGCTCATTCATGGCTCACTCATGTACCATCTCATCAATTCCATCTAAGACTCCATATTAACATCTCATTTACCCAACCCAATTCAACCTCATGTAGCCAACATCAACAGTTCTCTAATACAATTCCTCATCCCCGCATTTTCGGTTTCACCGCCATCGACTTATCTCAAATCAACCACTCTTTCCGTCTATAACTCATACACTAACACCAATTCCCTTGTCCAGTTCATTACAATGACCTCATAAAAAATCACATGACACCATCTCGGACCAACAACACCATATCACCAATTCAAGGCAATAACACCACTTATTCAATTTTATTACTAACTCCGTAAACTATACTCTTAATTTTCCTCTCAAATCTTCCATCCAAAAACAACTAACACAAAATGTACTTGATTTTAAAACACACATCAATGAATATAATTCAATTCAATTAGAAATGCAAAGATTACCTCTCAAATCCAATCTCTGCCAATTAAACAATCTTCACTGCTAACTCAGTTCAACTCTAATAGACACAAAAAACCCGCCTACTACTTTCTCAATCCCTATCTTCTCCATCTGGAATCCCATCTTCAACGATTTGTCTTTGAAACCCTAATTCCATTCTTAACTCTTCTTTTGTCAAATTCAAACTCAAACTTCAATCAAACTCTCCCAATCAATCAAACCCCTCCTGCAATTCGTTCTTATTCACCCTTAATTGAATCTTGAAACCATTTCAGGAACCCTAATTTTGCCACAGTTCCATTAAAATCTCAATTCCTCTTCAAAGAAGTACTACAACTTCAAATCAGCAACAACCCTTCATTCTTCATCAATTTCCAATTCGATTTAGCCCGCCAATTTCATATGAATCCAAAATCCATCTCAACACCTTAAATCCTCTTTCTAAAATATCAGCACAACTCTCAACTCTTTATCAACACCAACAGCATCTTCTACTGCATATATTCTTCACAAAATATTGATTCTCTCAATCGAAATCTCTAGTTTTCTCTCAAACACTCGCAGAGGAGAAGAACAGAAGAAGAAAGAAAGAGAAGAAGAAAGAAGAAAAGAAATATGGTCTTATCCTTTCGATCTGGTTTGATAAGGCTGACGGAAAATACTTCTACACCCAAACTTTGGATATGGGCAGCCCAGGTCGGTCATTGCAAAAATACTATTTTTCCCTCCATACTCATCCGATGATTACTTCTTCGTCTGGTATCCGATTGACACGTTCGAGTAGTCCATTCCACGTAAATTTTCAAGCTCTAATCAACGGTATTAGCTTCGGATCCAAATCGTTGTTAGATTATTTTCTATTAATTAACATTCATGTTAAACTAATCGAGTCCTTAGCAGCTCAATCGTCTCTTGACTAGTCTAATAGCGTTGACGAGCTTGAGGGTCTTTACAGTGGTTGTTGATGCGCAGCTTCGTGCAGGCCTTGGGTAGGCGCTGCTAAGTTCTGAGTAGGTGATGTGGCGGACATGATGTGGTTGGTATGTGTGGCTTGCTGAGGCGCAAGTTTTCTCTTTGATTCTTCATTGATAACAACGCTTTTGAATGGCTGAGCCAAATACTGCTTGTTGGTCAGGAGCCTTCCAGGGAGGTGGTAATATCCTTATGTTGAAGAGTGGTGAACTTGTCACGGTTATGACTTCATGTGTGACCGTCTCTTCTGAGTTGAAGAGGTCCTTGACAGTGAAGGGATTTCGTGTTGAGCGTCAGTCCCTAAGTGTGGTTTACGTGGTTCTATCTTGTATGGTCGGCGGGTTGACCATGATAAAGGTATCGCCATCTTGCCTCCGTATTGGTGACTCTATTACTTCCTCCACGGGAAACTAAAATATGCAGAAGTTCAGATTTCCTTTGTCCGTAGTGGTTGTTGTTATGACGAAGCTCTGGATGGTATCAACAAACGAGCAGCAATGGTTCTTGGCAGTAGCTGTGATCAGAAAGGACTGCGTTTTCGTGGGAACAAGACAGGTTGGCTAGAGTTTGGATGGCTAGGGTCACGATCCTTGATATGGACGAGTGGTGACTACGGGCACAAATCTTGGCAGGGGCGAGTGGTGGCTACGACCATGGACCTTGGCAGGGAGGAGTGACAGCTACGAGCACGAACCTTGGACGTCCACGGCCATAAACATTGACGGGCTTTGATAACTCATGTATGTGAGTTTATTCTCCCCTTTTTATTTTTGTGAAGCGGCTCCTCCCTAATTTACTGCGTGTAGAAGCTCACCTATTGTTGCTTGCCTGGTACAACACGGTTGAGGACTGCAAATATGTCTTGACGTTACGCCTTGGAGAAGTACAGAATCTCACATAAATGCTCCATCAAGGAATGTACTGTTTTGTGGACGGAGTCCCCAGAATTCATGCAGCTCCTGATGGGAAGAGGATCTATGTGGACTCCCTTAGTGCTTAGTTGGAGTTCTCCTGCATCCAGATTTTCTTTGAAAATGCGTTTTAATTTATTGCAATCGCTGGTGGGGTGATTGACGAACCTATGGTAACGATAATATTTGGGATTTGCCATTTTTTCTTCGGTTGGAGGACGTCTGATAGGAGGTAGCTTGGTGACGCCATCTTGAATTCACGTTTCTAGGGATTTGATTACCTCTTTAAACGGAAACGGAAGGTTATAGAAGCCTCTCCAGTTTTTTGTTGTTGTGTAGGAGTCTTAGTCGCGGCCCCCAGGGGTGAAGCCGTCTGATGTGCTGGCGCCGCACGTTTGGGTTGTTGTTCCGCGGCTGGAGCTTTCGTCTTTTCTCCTTCACCCACTACGCTTACAGAGGGCCCGGTATTATATTGTTTGTTGATGAGATATCTGTTCCCTTGAGTCTCGCGCGCATCTTCGTTCTTGGCGTTTGGTTATTTCCTGCAATGTTGGTGTTGTTGTAGCCGACCGTTTAGCAGCCTCATGGAGTTTAGAGAATGTCTAGAAGCGCAGGTTCTCCAGTAACGCGATAGATGGGAACCATACCGTTAATGCACGACTCCACCAATGATTCTGTCATAAAGGGAAAATTAAGGAGAATAGTATCCTCTCGGAAGAGGAACTTTTTGCACATCAGGAAGATAAGGAGTTTGATGCTGGTGCATGCCCGCCAGGTTTTCTTTGCCTCGATTTTGGAGAAGTCGTTCCCGATTCTCACGTGTGATGAAATTGGATTGTTGATTCCTTTGGAGTTCATGAGCAACATGAGCCTCTTCATCTATAAAGGCGCATCCTGCTGAAGTGCTTGCGCCGTGCGTGTTAAAAGTACTCCTTGGATCTGTTTGGTTATGGCGCGATTCTTGCGGTAGCCGCTCCGTTAGTGTCTTGAGAAAAGTAATTACCCCTTTCTGAGTTGTAGCCATGTTTGTCTGAGCTTTAGCGAGAACTTCTTATCTTTCCATCATATCAACAATGGTAATAGGGGTTGGCTTCCTCTGGATCCTCCAGCCTCTCGTCCTGACGGAGGGGTGGCAGTATCCCTGGTAATAATTTGGGAGCGTTACGCTCGAAGAAACATTGGGAAGGGTGGCAGCGGCTTTGGCTCTGGTGATAGGAGGTGTCACGCCGAAAGGAATGTTCCTTGCGCCACTGGTGTTGATGCTAAAGGATGTAACGCTATGGGATGTGTTGACTGTGCTTGCGGGAGGTACATTGGTGTTGGCCATTCCCTTTTTGCTCTCGTCAAATAAGATGCCACCACTACTTCTGCAAGGTTGGCATGAGGCAAGACCTCGGACAAGGATTCAACATTTTTGTGTCATCTCTGAAATTGGTGGCGTTCTCCGAGCGAATGTTTGCTGGCTCTTGCCACAGCCGGTTTGCCATACTCTTTAGGAGACAAAACGTCTCGTTTTGCGGCTTGACAACATCAACTTGATTTGCGACAACATCTTCTAACATTTTTGCCATAGCTTCTATGGTGATTGGGTTTCGAGCATTGGCTGCTTTGGAAGAGTTTGGATGACCGGGGTACATCATGAAGCGAAAAGTTGGGATTGGTGATTGAATTGAATCCTAGTTAATGATTGAATTTAGACCTAAGATCCACCATCTTGAGTTCGGGAAGATTGGAATGAAGATTGAGAAATTGGCTTCGCAACCGAGAGATTATGTGCTCGCCAGTTGTTTTGGGGTAAAAACTGATTCTGCTGGTTTTGGTAAATTTAGGTGTGCCGACGAGAAACGAATCTATACCATAAACAAATGCACTGCATGGGAGTATTTTAGATTCGAGAAATCAATCTGTACAATCCTGGCCTAAACCAAGAAATGGCCGTTCCAGTCTTGCTTCGGTTACAAAATGAAGGAGAAGGGTTGATCTTAGGGAGGGAAGCGAAGAAGGTGTTGAGATCAGAATGGTTAACTCTGAAGGTGTGGTTGTTTTATAACTTGTATCAGAATGTGGAACTCGCTTGCGGAATGCAAGCTATAAGTTCTTTGGTATTTTCTGGATACTTATGTTGCTAACCAAAACTCTGTTGTCGGTTGAAATAGGTTGAAAACCTATTTATATAGTCATAGTTGTAGACACCCTGATCTCATAGTAAATGGGAGTAGTTAAGTGATGGAGAAGTGGGGATCATGTAAAAATGCTGGAAACCACGTCTTACTATGAGAGAAGACGGTTAGTTTACACCCATTACTTCTTTGCTACCACTAACTGTCCGCTTTTCCTGGCACTTTCTTATAATGGACGTGTTGCACGCCGCACGCTGTAAACTGCCATACCAATACCCTGATGAACATACCCCAATTGTGTGACATGTTTGATGTCTCGAGTATTTTTATGGAAAAATATGCAGCAGGTTGCGGAGTGGGTGTAACACCCTGTGTTTTTAGCATGGCGCATGCTAAAAGATGCGCCATGGCCTGAGATGAAGCTTCATCCAAATCTTATGTTGCGTAGGAAAAGGAACATTGGCCCTTGGCCAATGCGTTGACAATGTTCAGCCAACATGGCTAGAGATTGGGTTGGCAGCGGACAGCCAACATGGCTGGACAACAGGTTGGAAGTGAACAATCAACATGGTTGGACATCAGGTTGGCAGCGGATAGCCAACATGGCTGGATATTGGGTTGGTAACGGACAGCTAACATGGCTGGACATCGGGTTGGCAGCGGACATTGAGCAGCCATCTTGGCTGGTCATTCGGAAATTCATGGCAACGACCATGAATAGTGAAGCAAGCATGTCAATATGATCCCCTTTCCATACTTGTAGAAATTCTATTAAGACATATATAGGGAGGGGTACTTGGTTGAAGGTGCATATACAGACAATGCAGTAAGATAGCTTTGGCAATATATGGCCGAACATTATAACTGACCTGTGAGCCAGAAAGGAATGTACAACCATCACGGCCATACATTGTTGTTGGCCAGGGTGGTGAGGTGCAGCCATCACGGCCTGGGGAGTTGATGAATGATTTTTGCTCCCCCAGTTCAAGTTGTAAAAATGTCAAGTTAACATATATAGGGAGGGGTAGTTGGTTGAAGGTTCATATGCGGACCATGCACCAAGTAAGCTTCATAGCTTATCCGGAAGAGTATAAATGATACCTAAGTCTCATTTATAGCTCCGTAGACTTCCCCACGGGGCACATGATGCGAAGGCATCACTATTCATCACTTGGATTCGTTTTGACGGAACGACCTATATGGAATAGGCCATTACCATTATTGCTTGGCCCCGGCCTCGCAAACGATTTTCTTTAAGTTTATATCCCTTCGAGGATGAACTACGGTCTGTGCTTGATCCCTTTAGAGTAGGGAAGGGTACGTAGGCAGCCACAATGAGTTGCAGCATTGCCGGTCCAACACTTTGTCGCTCATATCATCTAATTGGGAGATGATTGCAACATTATGGCCTCTCATATCATTTGACTCGGTAACTCGATGCAAAAGATGATTGTGGCCAAACTTGATGAGGCAAGTTGCATTCCATTCACTGGATGCTCATACTTCCTATCAAGGCATTCGACATATGCTAAAACCCGAGTGTCGTAATTTAGCTCAAGAGGAGTCCATTTTGATGGGAAACGACCCAAAGATCAATACATGTCGATTTATAGATCCACATGGTCACCAGAATTTAGCCGAATTCCATCGTTTAGTGCCTCAAAAGGCCGTTTTTGCCGTATTTAAATTTTTTTATTTTCTTGATAAACCCTCTGCAGAACAAGGGTAAGTTGGAACGGTGTGGAAGCTAAGTTTTCCGCATCATGCTCGTCGAGCATGCCTGCGAGGGCAAATGAGCTTGCATTTTCCTAGCTTTAAGGATCGGATCGTAGCTTCATCATGGCGCATCGGGGAAGTTACGGCCTGCGGGGTAACACGCCAAAGGCGTAATTTTCCGGTCCGTCACAGTGGGTCTTGTGTGCAAGACCAACGAGCCAAGTCATGATACTTGCCGCAAAGAATAGCATGTGACGCTATTAGGTTAAATAACTGTGTTATTTGTGAAGACGATATTTGTAAAATATCGTATGTATTCGATGCATGTAGAGCATCGCTTTTAAGCAAGCAGCTCAAAATAATTGATGTGTATAAAGCATCGTTGTATTTGAGCCTGTCTTGGTTGGTCGCGGAAACTAATGTCTTAAGAAGAGCATGATCGGCCATTTTCAGGAAGTTGCCAGGAGCTATTCGCGCGCGCCAAAGGTAAGTTGGTCGGTCACTATAGGAGGGTGATGGCTGGCGACTATGGTGACATCTTATTGGTCGCCTAAGATTTAATCTAGGCCGGTCAATTCGGTTGGCGAATTTGGACGGCCGAGATGATTTGCGGCAGTTAATGACTGCCTTAAAATTCATGTAAGCAGCGCGACCAATCCCTTATGGACGATTGTTTGGGAGCCATATGGGGAGGTCGTGGCTTGGCCAATTACGGCTTATGGAAGGGGAGTGGTCGTTGATCATGGCCTCATCTTTTTGGCCACCTAAAATGGGAGTTAGGCCGGACAATTCATCTGGCGAAGTTGGGCGGCCAAGATGATTTGCGGCAGTTAATGGTCGCTGTTGATTTAGGTTTTATAAAAACCGTGTGGCCAACTTATTTTAGGGCCAAAGTTTTTGGTGTTGGCGCGCGGTGGGAGTTGTTCGATCGACGAGCACAATAGCTGGGCCGCTGGTGAACGTATTCGCTCCTTGCACGTTGATTAATGTCGAATCCAGGCCGGTCAATCTGGCTGGCGAAGTTGAGTGGCCAAGATCGTTTTGAGACAGTAATGTAATGCCGCTTAATAGAAATTAGGGTTTATAACTCGCGCGGCCAACCTACTTTGGGTAAACATTTGGTGACTCTGCTTGCGAGTTGGACGAATTCCGTTTGGCCAAGTCATTAGTGGGCCCGTCGGTGTGTATGGTGATGCTTGTCCGGTCGCGTTAGGGAGCGGCTAAGATTGATAAATCGAGTGGCCAAACCGTGGCCGTGATCGTTTTTGAGACTGACATGGGCGGTCTAGATTAGATTCCTTAAGGAATTAGGCGCATCAACCAACCAACTTCCAACTTTATTTAAAAGTGCGTGTGGCGGGTTTAGAGTGATCTGGTTGGTCGATATCAAATGGGGGCCGGCATGCAGAAACATAGAGCGTGGCCAGCCGGCCACATGTGGCGATTGTTGGGGCAAATTGGTCGGCCAAGTGGCGCGGCCACGCCTCCTCTTGCTGCTGCTCCTATTTGCCGCAACTCCTCTTTTACTTCTCGTTTTCTGGTTTTTTGGGCAGGAATTTGCTCCTACTAGTCCATGGCGGATTAATTTCCTAGCTTACCTAGGTTTGGTCTCAACCAATAGGGTTCGAAATATTGTGCAGAGCGCAAAAAACCTAATTTTTGCAAATTGATAAAATTAGGTTAAAGAGATGAATTTTGCAGGTTGTCGCATAATCAATCAATTTTGGTGAGTTTTGCATGCTGATACAAAAAATCACTAATTTAATATCAAAGGGCAGCATAACTTTGCGTGCCTCTGATTGAGTACTTCCACACGCATCTTAATCATGACACTTCGGGAGATTCATGCTACTCGGCCGGGAGCGAGCATTAGTCGTCATATCATGTCAGTATTAAGAGTTCGACTGGGGAACATGGCATAAAATAAATACTCAGAAATTTACAGAATATTTGGGATTGTTGCTACGCGCACCATTTTGGATAAATTTCATACAAATATACTGAATTGCTCAATACATATGTAAGTAAAGAGGCCTGGGCACTCATCACTTTTAAATGGCTCAATCTTCTTTGCAGAATGATGGCGCATTAAATATAGGGTTTTACAATTTTATCCCTGAACTAAAAACCACCATCAACACCCACCATTTTGATATCCAACCATACATCAAGTATTTTCGTTCAACGGTTAAGGATTATACATGTATATAAAATTCCCGATATACCCTTAGAGCAACTGCAGTGGTGCGACCATAACCAAAGAGCAAAGAGCAAAAAAAAAAATCAAAATTTGGGTTTAGTCCGTGTTGTAACGCAGTGGAGGGAGACTAAAACTTGATCGTGCGCAACTTTGAGGTACACCCCAATCAGGCGCAACTCCAAATTGCGTCCCTTTTTTTTTATTATTATTGTATGGGGCGCAACTTTGAGTTACGCCCCCAATCAGTCTCATTTTTTTTTTTTTTTTTTTTTTAATTCGGGCGTAACTTTGAGTTACGCCCCATCATCAGGCGCAATTCCAACACCCCGCTCCATCGGGCGTAACTTTAAATTACGCCCGACTAAAGACCAGACTAAAAACTAAATATGGTCTGGGTTTTGGTTATAGTCCGATCTTTGGTCTTTAGTCCGTCTCCACTGTGATTGGTTTCTCGATCAAAATTATAGTTTTGGTCGTCCATTGTGGACGCTCTTAGCATAATAAAAGGGTTGTGAAGCAATCTTGGGTTTCATTTATCCTCTCTCTTTCTTTTCATTTCTTCCTGTTTCTCCGGAAATCATTCGAGAACAACAATAACTGCGTCAACATCATTATTAATAATTTAATGTAGATACTAAGATTATCAAATGAGCATGTGAAGATACTAAGATTGTGATTCGAGGGGACATGACCTATAGAATGATCAAATTTTAAGCTGTCAAGATTTTATCTGTTGCGACATTAAACAACATACATAATGAGTGACTATTGTTATACCTATATGATTGTATAGGAAACAAGATCCCAGATTAGATAATCTGGGAAACTTCACCTCCCATATGTTACTTAAAAAACTTCACCTCCCATATTGGGAATACTCCTCGTCCCGGATTAGATGCCTCTACTCCTTTTGTCTCAGCTCTTTTCTATGAAATATCTTATTTAAAAAAAAAATTAAAAAAAAAAAAAAAAAAAAAAAAAAAAAGCTGGATATGATTGATGCAATTAAAAAAAAAAGTACCTCAAACGCTGATTAGAACTGAAAGTTGTCAAAGATTCCAAGTGATTCTTTTGAGCTGGGGGACTTCAGCTATAATTCCTGGAGTCATCATCATCCCCAATGCGGAATTTCCGTCTTTCATTCATGTATTTTTTAAAAAGAAAGTCATCCGGAGTAAGGTCGTGAGTTGTGATTTTTCCATGCTAACTTGTTTTCACCTTGTACTTCACCTTTTTCTGCATAACCCAAAGGTCCCAAACTCGACGATTCATAAGCCCATAACAAGTCCATATTTCTTATATCCTTCAAAACAACTTTGGGGGTAATCAAAGTCCTCCACGTCCAACATGAAGCTGATTTAGGAGTATTAATTCGTATGAGTTGGATAAAAATCTTATGTAAAAAATTACGAATCTCATCGGCCATGCTTCGTGTATAGATTCCTCTTATTTGTCTTCTTCCTATATTCAAAGATTGGTATGTATACATGATGCAATAAATATCAAATATAGTTAAATTCTTTTATTGTCGGATGATCCTTAGTCCCAAGCGGGTTACTACACTTTTACATATGGATCATCCACTGATCTTGGTTGCTCTGTTCTTTTTGGAGTAGTAAAAAATAATGTAATTCAATTTAATCAGTACTCCAATAGTCCAATTCAAATGTTTCCCGAGTTTCTTGATTGCCATGTTTCTTTAAACAAAAGGGATCTAAAATCAATAAGCTCTTGAAAATTAAGAATCAACTTAATCAAGGTTAACGTGTTTCAAAAATGCTCGAACAACGCATGGACAATTTTCTTTAAACAAAAGGGATCTAAAATCAATATAACACTTCAACCTCTTTCAAGCTACTTCTAAAGTTTACACTCCGAGGATCACCCATAATATCGTTACATACATGGATATCTTTATTCTTTGCTGATACTATTTCCAAACCATCTAGAAAATCGTTCCTACTCATACTACAATCAATAACAAAAGGAATAAAAATTAATCACAAGACTAACTAAATTTCATACAAATTTACCTACAAAATTCATTCATTTTTATCACAAATAATCATGCAAATTTCATATAAATTTTCATCACGAATAATCATACAAATTTCATACAAATTTACCTAAAAACTAATCATACAAATTTTTCATTCATTTTCATCACAAATAATCAAAATTTCAATTTTTTTCCATCAAAAATAATAAAATTAAATCCCCAAATTTCAATCATGGATTGTGACACATATCATCTAAATCCTCTAACTCATCTAATATCAATCATCAATTTCATTGAAATATCATCATAATCAAAAATCTTAAAACCTAAAATTCTTACCCCATTCGATTTTGTGGACGGAATCGGATCAAACCACCCTCAAACGGTCACAATCTTGATGCTGATCAAACCCACGGAGCGATTTGACGAAATGAAAATTAAATCGAGAAGAAATCTTGATGCAGTTGAGTTCTTGGCAGAGAAAGAAATGAAGAGATGGAAGAAATGAAGGAAAACTCGAATTCTGTTGATAAAATGGGGATTTTGGATGCGTTGTTCCATTCAGTGAAAAGTACAAAAATTTTCGCGCTGAACGATTCAGTGCAGCCTCTTTGTTTGGTTCTGCGACTAGCATACTAGATTAGCACTACCATAGGACTTAAGAGGTTATTCTAGCTTCTCATGGGACTTAGCCTAAGCAAATGTATATCTGATGAGAAAACAATAATTCAGAAGAAAATAAATTACTTGTGTATTCGTTCGAGTATTTTTTATCTAGCAACATTGCAATTAATTCATGGGAAATATGAACGACATTTAAGTTGATTCGGATAAATTTTTCATTCATCAGGTGCTTTTACAAGTATCATAAGTATGCGTAAAATGGTTGGTCATGATATTACTAGATAAAAAATGCTCGAACAACGCATGAGCAAATTTTTTTTTCCAAAAATATAATACAGATCTCAATCTATAAGACTCACACGAGGAAAATCACATAGAAATACAACTCTTTATTTATTTCTCCATAAAAGCTGATTATACATAGGCTCTTATTTGTTTTGTAATAATAGTATATAAATTGGTGTTTTGCACATGATCATCTAGGTTTTTCTGAGGAAGTTTTTGAACCATTGGGCAGAGGATTTAGGATATCTCTTCAATAAACCATCTTTGTAGTCTACAAAATTGATCCCAAACCTAACTGTGTAGCCAGCATTCCACTCAAAGTTGTCTAGCAAAGACCACGCAAAGTATCCCCTCACATCAACACCCTCCCTGCACCATTTTTAAAAAAAAAAAAAAAAAAAAAAAAAAAACTAAATTAACAACACAACTAATAAATAAATAAAATGTCGATGTCAATGTAACACAGTGGGGAAATTCACCGGATGATAATACCAATGACTTGAGTTCGAAAGAAAATGTAACTCATTTTAGTTTTATGGAACCATGAAACAAAAAGAGAATCTGAGATTTGAGTGTAGCTTACTTGATAGCTCTTTGGACTTGATAGAGATGGCTATGATAGTAAATGATCCTCAAGTCGTCCTTTAATGCTTCCTTCAATGATAATGTAGGATCATTTTTCTCAGATATCCCTAAAAACAACACAACCAACATAGAAAAATAATTAAATCGAATACGCGTGCAATTATCATAGATAACTGGATTACTGGAACCCATCTGATCAAATGAGAACATCAGACAGAACCATAAATTTTTCAATCAATGATAGTACATTTCAATTTATTTACCGTTCTCAGTAATGTAAATTAAGGGATTTTTGTACTTTCGCTTTGTGTAATGCAGTAGACTTTTTATTCCTTGTGGGTACACATGCAACCAAGGAGATCCCGACTGCACATTTGATAATCAAACCATTAGTATTTCATTCCAATTAAAAAACGTTTGCAGCTAAAAGTGCAGAATGTGTAATCTCAAACCTTAAGACCGATGGGAACGCCTTTTCTGTCAGCTGTCACAATGAAAAGCATCATTATGTTACTAATCTAGCTACAAATAATGTAACTCGGACTTACAAAAATTCCTAAACCAACAAACTTACTAGTTTGCTTAGCTTGAGCATCAGTGGTGTAACTAGGATTAATATTATTATTAGCGTTCACAACTTGTTCTGCATAATTTCCAGTGTAGTAATTTAGTCCGATGAAGTCGAATGAACCCTTGACCATGTCTGATTCTTCTTTACTGAATTTTGGTAGCCTATCTCCAACTAGAGATTGCATGCTCAGTGGATAACGGCCGAATGTTAATGGATCCATGAACCTAAAAAAAGAAAAAATCATGAAGTGCCAAAAGCTAGCAGGTGCAATTTGGATAAAGTTTTAGATGTTTTGGAAGGTTATTGAGGGATGGACATACTTACCAACCATACATGAAATCGAGGGCTCGAAGCGCGGCATGTCGATCACTTTTAGCATTGGAAAAGGGTACCATCCAGTGAGACACTAATGTGATTCCAATTTTTCCCTTCTGTGATGCCTGCATCAATATTCACATGTAAACCTAAACATAAATATTCACATGTAATATACCTAAACATAAAAATTTATCTCTACTACGCTTGTTTAGTGTATCTGTAAATATACCTAAACATGTGATGCCTGCATCAATATTCACATGTAATATACCTGATACTTGAGCTTATAAACATGGACTGCGGCAGCATGAGAGAGGAGCTGATAGTGACCAGTCAAATAGGGTTCAGTCCCGGAATGACCAGCAGTGCAGTTAGGGTCAATGTACTTTGAACATCGGCCAGGTGCGAAATTTCCCAATGCATAACCCCCGTTGCTAAACGTCCATGGCTCATTCAATGTGATCCAATGCTTAACTCTATCACCAAATTCTTTATAGCATAGTTCTGCATAATCCTTGAAGTCATCCCTAAAAAATTCAAATTACTTGCATGTTAACATTTCTTAATTTCACGAATCAAAAGTTTCGGTTCGAGGCCTTAACATTTCTTAATAATCAAAAGCTTACACGACATGAGGGCTTAAAAATCCTCCATATGCATCTTCAAGGCCTTGGGGAAGATCCCAGTGAAAGAGTGTCACATAGGGCTGTACACCTGCAAGCTTGCTCATTTCATTATTTGCATTTAAATTATTTGCTAAAATGATTTTTGATAAAGGATGGATGATTCTAAACAGACCGAGAAAGTAGACTACGCCAAAACAATATCTCACTTTTTGTCTCACAAATTTTTTTGTGTGGTTCCGGTGAGCCCCGCGAAGAACAGCAGGGTGTCCCATTTTTTCGGTTTGTTGTGTCTAACGGTTTCCGCGTGGTTTCAATCACACGGTTCACCAAGAATTATTGTTTGATAAAATGTGTGTTGGAGATCAAGATGACGTACCCTTCGATAAGAGTTCGTTGATGAGATTGTTGTAGTACGTGATCCCTTCTTTGTTCACTCCTCCACTTAACTTCCCGGCTGATTTTTTTTTTCAAATAATGTTAACATCTTAGAAGAAAGATTTAACAATCAGAAAGTATTCGTGAAATTTCTTGATCAAGAACATGCATTTCTTACTTGGTAGTACTCTGGACCAAGAGATGGAAAATCTGTAACTGTCCAATCCCAGTTCTTGCATAATCTTAACATCTTCCTTGTACCGGTGATAAGAGTCAACTGCTACATCTCCGTTGCTTCCATCAAGTATCTTTTCTGTTACACCATTGAATTATATGTTAATTTACATAATCTATCTTACTAGGGCGTTTTGATGCATTTTATAAATTCATAATTCATTTTCTGACTTGATTAAATCGACAAGCCAAAAATTAATTTGGGAATGCAATAAAATAAAAAAGTTACTTTTAAGAAGGTGTTTGGAATTTGAGTACACCTTCAAAAGTCATTTTTTAACTTAATAAAGTCGAAAAGTTAAAAGTTTGATTGGAAAATTTAGGATGGCTTTTAGAAGCGAAAAAAACTACTTCTTGTAAAGCCAAACTTCATACTCTCGGGATTGACAGAAGCAAGAAGCAGAAGCTCGTTTGCTTTTTGAGTCCAAACACCCTATAAAGTATGCTTAGAAGCTACATACAAAGTAATTTTTCAACTTGATTAAGTCGAAAAGTCAAAAGTTATTTTGGTAATGAGAAACTGAGAAGCAAAAATGGTTTCTCGAAGCTAAAATTAAAATAAAATATTGTTTCCCAAAGAAATTAATTTTTTCAGTTGAAGCCATTCTAAATTCAATTCCCAATCTAATTTTTACTTTTCAATTTAATTAAGTCAAAAAATTAAAATGCATGCCTACGTCTAGAAGTAAAATTATGCAGCAACTTTTTGTTGTTGCTACTTCCAACTTCTATAACCTGCTTGTGCTTCTGGCAAATTGGTTGTTAGTTTTATAGAATTCATCTAAGATGATCGGACTAATCAAAATGAAGATACCTGGAAATTTGTGGGTAAAAGTATCCCAAATACTTGGTCCTCTACCATCTTTACTTGCTGCACCTTCATACTGCATTTTTAGCAAACCACAAAGACGAATGAATTTTAATTCAGAATACAAGAGTACTCATAACGAAGCCTTCTATAGATTATAATTTGCGGGCATTACCTGATACGAAGAAGAAGCTGTTCCAAAAGTGAATCCAGCACGAAAGCAACTCCGATTAAACTGTTCCGGCGAGGCACTGATAGCCTCTGTGAAATGAACTAATGAGACAAAGGCAACCAGCTGGATTACTAGAAATCCAGTGAGAACCCCCCTTGAGCCCACAGTCTTCATGATAAAAGACAGTATGATGTAGAAGTAGAATTCAACTACTCCAACAGATGACTAGAATGCAAATTTTCATGTCAGTGGTGTTGCAGTATTTATTTTGGAATGTGTGATAAGTTTGATAACGATCATTCAACCAACTTGGGTTAAGACAACGTTTTTCAAATAAGAACGAGAGACACGCTAAAGACTATTGGGGGTTTTGTCCCAAATTGTATATTCTGTCAGACGGCCAGCCAGACGCCCAAGTTGTATATATATATATATATAAACAAAACTATTATCGATTTGGTCTCGCAATCTTTCAATAATTTTCTCATTCAATCTCTGAAATGTATACTTGCTAAAAATCAAAAAAAAATCCTCAATTATTCTGTCAGCCCTAGTTCCCGATGCACATGGCAAGTCATATTCCTTCCTCAAAATTATTTATCCATACACTAAATTTTTTGTACCACCCGTTAGTTATAATTCATTTCTAGATAAGAATTATTATAAGTTTTTCAATTTGGTATATTTTAGGCTAAGATTTTGTCTAGAAAAGACTATAAGTTTTTTAATTTGGTTTATTTTCAGGCTAAAATGAAAATATGATAGTAATTGGAGTATTTTACTTGCTTCTAGAAGTGGTTAAAATATTTGGTTTCAAACCAAAATTCCTTTTCATCTTAATTAAGTTGAGAAGTCACGTCTTGAGGTGTATCCAAACACCCCGTAAATATGTTTTTGTAAAATCAAACACAATGTGCTTAGAAGGAAACTTTTGGCTTCAATGCTCCAAGCCTTTTATGCAAAACCCAAACAACCGTTGTTAAGATATTGATTTTTGAACATAAAAATTTGTTTTAAAGCATGCCATTTGTTTTTTCAGAAATTCAAGATTCCGAGTTTTAGAACTTTTACGCAGAAGCCAAATGGATGTTGTTAAGATATTGTTTTTTATCAATTTATTTCGGTGTACCCAATTTCATACAAGACAAAACATCTTAGATCTTTGGGATGGTATGGTATACCCCTAAGCAAACTTAGGTAATATTAGCAGCCATGGAGAATTTGGACAGTGAAAGCCGGGATTTGGTTCAATCACCTTGCAAGCACTAGAACGTGCGTATCTCCATTTTTGTAACGATGTTGAATGTTACACGGAATTGAAAGAGTTTGGAGGTAAGGTGTTGGATGAGTATGGATGATTCAACTATTCATCATTCATGCCATTTTTGGCAAAATTGTTTTTTCCATCTCAAGTCTATTTTGTATTGAAAAGGGCTACTAATCTTTATTATCACATTAATATTTGGGATAATTGGAGTTTGGTACTCAGGTTTAGATCAATACTAGGCTTGGTCTAACATTTGTCCAACTTAGGCTTTGGTACCTGGACCAGACATTGACCCGCATTGACTAGGTTAAATCCTAACTGTTTAGTAATTATTTGAAAATTAATATACTCCCTCCGTTCCGATTTACTTGACGTTCTAGAGTTTTTCACGGATATTAAGAAATATCAAAGAGAGTAAAATCTTTCCAATAATACCCATATTAATTCCTATTCAAAAGTTAAATAACCTAGTTTTGTGTTTCTAGAATATAGGGAAACTTATCAATCCCATAGTAATGTACTTGGGATGTACAAGATTGAGTATATATCCTCCATGGGGTATATTTAAAAGTTAGAGTAATGTTTTTTGTGTTTATTACCATGGGAATTAATTCTCTGGTGTGATTCCAAAGCAAGGGTAAATTAGTGAAAATTGGGGAAAAAAACTAAAACTATCATCTAATTTGGAACACCAAAGAAACCCAAAAAAAAGCAAGTAAATAGAACGGAGGAGTAAAATTTAATTATTAAACAGATTACTATAATACCCTTCAGCTTTCTTAATATTTACAAAAATCTGAAAGCTTCGTGGTGGTATACCTGAGCTGAAGTTACCGAATATGTCAAATCCCATTAGAGAAAAAACAGAGGTAATCATTTTCCCACAAAGCAAACATCAGCTGTTTTATTTTCAACTTTTACCAAGTTAAAAACACATTGTAGAAAAAAGGCAAAACCCAAACTGCCTTCAAAAGCCGCAGATAATCAATTCACGGGACTTACTTACACAGAGCTTCTTAAAGTTAGCAATGGAATCAATGATTCTACCAGCTTCCTTGGTGTGGAAAGTATTGGGCTTGTATACAAGGGAATTCCAACGTCCGATTCTCCATTTTCTTCTCTCTTATATACATGAACCGGAGAAAATGAAAAACTAGTCTTCACAAACACTTAATGCACGAGGTTTTGACAGTAGAGATGCAGATGTACGATTTTTAAGCTTTCCAAATCTCCTTCTATGCAAGACATTCAATCTAAACAAGCCCGTTATTGTAAAACTAGACAACCTCACACATCTCTTCACTTTGATCTTTAAAAGTTATCGGAATAGCTCCCATCTTCGGCAACAACTCAACTTTCTTCCTTGTTCTTGCTCAAATTCCATTCCCAATACTAACCCATTTCTTGACAACCACAGAAGTAAGCAAGCAAGCATTCAGTTTCTAGATATAGGCTTCCCCTTCTTCTTCTTGAACAAAGCTAACACGGAATCTGATTACTCGAATAATTCTTAACAACAAAACCCCTAGTTTTCTGAATCAAACAAAACCTGAATTTTTTAATCAAACAAATCCCAAATTTATCGATTAAATCAAACCCCCAATGTCGCTATATGGAAACCCAATATCTGAATCAAATAAACTCCCAATTTCACTAGATGGAAACCCTAATTTCAGAATCAAATTAAACCCTAATTTTTCAAATCAAATCAAACCCCCAATTTTTCAAATCAAATCAACCCCAATATCGCTAAACCGAAACCCAAATTTCACTGAACCAAAACCCAAATTGGTATTGTTTTGTTTGTGGTGATTACGGTGAGTATGGCGATTCTAAAGAAGAAAAGGATTGAAGAATGAAAGATCCATATACATATTTTTGTTCATCAATAAATTAACAATGGGAAGAAAGAGACAGGGGAGTATGAGACTTTGGTTGTGATGGTGGTTGCATGTCTGATGAGGGAAAGAGATACATACAGAGAAACTGATGGTGGTGGTCGTGGTGTGAAGAGGATTCGAAGATGAAATTATGAAGTAAAACTTAGGTAGAAGGTTATAACAGTAACTTTGTCTTTTAATTTTATTTTAATTATGTGTATTTTTTTTTATTTTTTAAATAATTTCCAAACATTAATTTAACATTTGACATAGTCAATTGTAGTCAACGTCCAGTCCAGGTACCAAGCCCTAACATTGGACAAATGTTAGACTAAAGCCTAGTGTTGGTAAAAATCTGAGTACCAAACGCCAATTATCCCTTAATATTTTCCATGTGATGGTGATGACTGATTTGATTAGTGATAATAAAACGGGTTTTAGACTTTTATAGTTGTCTTTTAAGACTTTTATAGTACCATATATTGAATCATTTTTTTCTCCACTACTGCTTCGAATCTTGAATGTAATAGTCCAAGATCCGCGATCACCAAAAACAATCAAATCTTCTTAGGTTGGGCCACTGCCACCTCTATATGGTATTAAAATTGTTATGCGATTATATATCAAGTTGTCCCTTAGAGCATCCACAGCGGTGCGACTAAATCCAAAGATCAAAGACCAAAAAAAAAAGACCAAATTTTAGTTTGGTCCATCGTGTGACGCAGTGGGTGGCGAGTAAATTTAGTCGAAATGGGAGTATAAGTTACTTTGTGTGGGGCGTAAACTTTATCCCGCCTCAAAAAAAAAAAAAAAAATGGGGCGAACATATAATGTCCGCCTTTGGTGTGGGGATCACATATAATGTTCGCCTACACACCAGATCACATATAATCTTCGCCTCAACAAAAAAAAATGGTGGGCGAACATTTTACCCATTTGGTGTGGGCGTAAACTATATCCTCACGGGTGTGGGCGTAAACTTTAAGTTCTTTGGTTTTAGGCGAACATTATATGCACGCTCGACTATATTTGGGTTTAGTCTTTGGTCCCCGACCAAATATAATCGCCCACTGTTGATTTAGTCTGGATTTGGTCTTTGGTCCGTCCCGCTACGCCTGGTTCGAGACCAAATAAATGGGTATAGTCGCCCACTGCAGTTGCTCTTATACGAGTAAATCCACCTCAATAAACAAAAGAAAAGTCATCAAAGAATCCCTTAGATTAGCAAGAGGAGCTTATCATGGCTCCCATGTTCAAGATCAAGTGTCTGAATCTCTTTGTTACTTTGTCCTTCATGTATATAAACAATTGATATTTATCGTGGCTCTCATATTTAAGGTCAGGTGTCTCAATCTCTCGGTTTCTTTTGTCGTTCATGTACACAATCAAATGACATTGTTGTTCGCCCCTAAACGGATGTTATCTCTATTGTGGATGGAATTTTGTGCGCGCATTTTACACTAAAGTTGCATCTTATATTCTTTTTCACAGTGGTTGAAGTTGTTCTACCCGCTTAAGAAACCAACTAACTAAAGATATTAAATATTTACTATTGTGCTTAATGATTATTGTGTCCGAAAAATAATTTAGTAAAAGCACTATGGTAAGTTGGGTTTAACTACAAACTCTAGATGTGGCTAAGTTAGGACTTGGAAAACATGCAACTATTATGGGCCTTGGCTATACGGGTTGGAAATTGGGTTTCTGCTCCAATAGCTTCCGAAGGAAACTGAGTTTCCGACTAATTTATTTAATTTATTTTCTTTTGGGAGTTGGTCATGTATGCACACTAATAGATTAGCTATTAAGTGTGCCGATGAACTAGCAAAATATGCTCGTAAAGAAGGTATCTTTAGCTTAAGAGATCCTCTAACTTTATTCAGCACGATAGTGCTCAGAGCCGATCCTGTGCTTAGAAGGGCCCTGTGTGAAAAAAAATCGTAGGGCCTTTTATAAGGTCAAATATATTTTTTTGATAATTTTACAACGAGCGTAAGCAAAAAATGTCAATAATTGCAAAATTATAGACAATGGCAGGGGCGGAGCTAAAGCCAGGCTTCCCCTGGCTGAAGCCACCCCCAAAACTTCAAAAGCCCACATTTTTGTTACGTAAATTGACTTGGGCCAAAAATCCAATGTCAATTTTATGCTTAAGCCAGGGGTTAAAAATTCTCCAAGCCCGGGGTAAGGGAAATGTCTGGCTCCGCCAGTGGACAATGGTGTGCTAGATAAAACGTTAAGTTAAACGGGAGTAGTAACTCTTTTTGTTAATGTCCATCTACAAGAACAATAATACCCGAAGGAAACTCAAAACATATATCCATGGGTATAGCGGTATATGTAGATAAAGATCATGTCTAAGTATAATTCAAGGGATGAAATAAATAACATAAACAGTTTCATGGCCTGGTGGATCGTGTGCTTACCTTTCTCACCCAACGTCACGCGTTCGACTCCTTGCAAAGGCAAATTTTTTTCTTTTTGAATGTCAGATTGGACTGGGCTTGGATGGTACATCGTTGGAGAAAAGGGCCCTCCACGGAGCTGGGCCATGTGCGGTCGCACGGCCTGCACGCCCTCAGGCCCGGCTCTGATAGTGCTTAATAAGTAATCTATCAATTGTTCACATCAAATAAATAAATGAAATCAGAAATATACTTCTTTCATTTTAGGAAAAGTGATATTTTCACTTCTTCAACTTGGCTATTTTAGAAGAAAAAAAAAATCAGAAAAAAAAGTATCATTTTTCCTAAAACGGAGGTAGTAATATAGTACTTGGCAGCTCGATATTGAGTATCTTCCCGACCTTAATTGATCGCATTCGGCTTAAATATCCTGCTCGAGTAGTCGGTGTCCTACCAATAAAGCTTTTGGCTCATAAACACGGCTTGCTTGAGCATCTTACTGCACACGCGACACGTCCACCTCCCATGATCAAAGATAAGCTTTTTTTTTTTTTTTTTTTTTCATTTTCACCAAAACATAAATATTTAAAACTGGCCGATTGGGGTATAGGTAAACTAATCAGGGGTTGTAGAAACTTAAATAGACTTATAAGGTGTGCTAAAGGTTATCATCAAAATAATAGAAAATTACATTATTATTCTTGCCCAATTCTACAGTGTCCATGAGTAATGAAATCTGACATGGTTTGTCAATAACACTAACATTGATTTGATAACATAACACGATGAAAAAGAATGGCTGATACTAATCCATATCGGGCTTTTCACTATCGGGGGCCATAGATAAGGGTAACATTGGTGGTTAGATAAAAAAAGGTTTTGTAGGTACACCTCTTCGTAATTAAACCTTCACGAGACAACACTCGTCCAGTGGGGTCACTTACTGGTTTAAAAGCTAGTTACACGGGCTAAGTGTAACCGTGGTCATACGATAATGACATAGCTTAATAATTTTATTTTGAAAATATTTATTAAATTGTTTTTTTTTTAAATAAAATTTTTATATTAAAATTTAATCTGGTAAGGATTCGTACAAAACTTTTGGTGGTAACCTAGCAACAAGCTGGGCACCCACACCTTTTTGAATAATAATACCCAATCTACGAATAATAATAATACCCTTTTTGTTTTCTAATATTTATTAATTTATATTGTCCTTCTTTGTCGTGACTTTTGTATATGATAATAATTAATAAGGACTATAAACTTCTTGTTCTAAATGACCTATCAAAAAGATACAGTCAGGGTGAATAATAGCTCGAACATGTCACATAACAACTAAAGAAAATATAATTTAATTACCATTCTTGCAGGACTCATATGTCACTTTATTTTTGTTAGATCATTCAGTTAATTTCCAAAAACAGATGAGTGGTTCACTTCAATACTATAGGAAACACTGTTATACTGGAAAGACAGGACGATCAAATAACTTGTTGGACAAAGTGATATATAGTCACAATTGTAATAGTGCATTCAATCCCTTTAAATTCAGTTGTTCATATGCCAAACAACAAAAACCTAATAAAAGATTTTCTTCTCCTACCAATTGCATATCCTCTAAAAACATCGATTCATCTTGTATTAGGGTTCCTGTAAGTACAACATAATTTATAATGCCTTTGTATACCACATAAGAAAATATTGCTATAACAAATGCTTGGATCGATGTTGTTACTCTCCCGGCGGTTCGTCATCATTTGGTTCTGACTAATAAAGTTTGGAGACAGGTTTCAATAACTATAGAGATGTATTTATAAATGTTCATCGAAGAACAAAAACAAATATAAAGAGTAGGGTTGGTGTAATAAAAAAAAAAAAAAAAAAGAGTGAGCCAATACCTACGTATCCGTTTTTTTTTTTTTTTTTTTTATCTTGAACATAATAGATATCATTTATTGACCGTTGAAAGACTTGTAAGTGTTTATTGTTTTCGTGCACATATTAATCGTTTTTGCCAATTACTTACTAACTTTTGGCTTTTTTTCATTGTAGGAGCATATGGCAACTATTCTGTACGCGAGGATATCAGGAGGAATTCAAGTATTACGAATGCTACGTCATTATGAAAAATGCATCCCCAGAACTTAACGTGGTACAACCACCACAAAATCCGCCTCAAGATGGTGATCGAGATTAATACCGCTGCACCGGAAGTACATGTTTTGCGGGTAAATCTCTGGAAAACCCTCCTAAGACTACACTCGGTCATTAGGTGTTCAAATACTGATATTCAACTCTTCCACTGGAAAACCTCCATCCGACGATGAGAATGGCATGGGCCAAATCTGTAAGTACGCCATCAACTCGCTCTTGAACCTTATTACCTTCAGTCGTTTCTACTCGTCTTCCAATTTGGTCATATGTAGTAGTAATTATCATTTCCGCTAATATTGGCCCATGGTCAACTATGTATCTTTTCACAATCTGATCAAACAAGTCAGTATCAGGTCCAAACCCCCTGACAAAGTGAACATAGTACTTCTTGGAACGTTGTAATGTCAATAAGAAAGAAGCAATCAGCTTGTGGCGGAACATTGCAAAACAAGCAGTTTCTAAATTCTAAGAATTAAATCCACAAAAGAGTAAACTCTAAAGATGCACACATAATTATGGAGAAATGAGCAGAAAAATTGACAATTGGAGAAAAACAGAAAAATGTGCAAGTGGCAACTATAATTAGTAATATATATATATATGAAAAGATTGAGCAACAGATTAGCGAAGCTCACAATATTCTACTCTTACACTTAAGGAAGCTACATTGTACCCAAATTCTATTAGCTATGAGCATATCCTTAAGCAAATGACATGTTTGAGTAATATTAACAGAAGTCATTGATCGGAAAGTTGAATGACGTATCTATACCACTAGACTCTTTACTGAAGCTTAAGAGTACTTACAGGTTTTGCTCTTGCTTTACTTGTATCATATCCACTTGGATTGACAAAACTTTGGTATGTAACTTGATAAGCATTTGTTCAAAGGTCTTTGCAGCTAAAGATTCAAAAGTATTAATAAGATAACGGAGTGACAGCCTTGGTATAACTGGGTTTCCGACATTTACTGACCACTCCCATTGAGTCTTACCATCAGATACATTTGGGATTTAATCCATCCGACCATCGAGTAAGGTGTGCATAATCTTGTAACAAATGGTTGAGTAGATATTATCATCTATACTGGAAACTGACAAGACTCCCCTAGCCAGACTCAAAGATTAATCTACGTTAATTAAACTACACCGGGAGAACATCAATCTACAAAGGTAAAAATAGCAAAATCAATAAAATTAGTAAGACCTCTGAAACATAAACACATTACATCCGTGAGAAGATAAACAAGACATTACAGTAAAACTTCAATAATATAATATGCTTGGGACCACCCAGATCCTATTAATTTAAAGAGATATTATATAATCGATAATTTAATCATTTATTATTTTATAAATATGTTAATAATATATTAATTTAAAGAATAATTTCTAATTTTTTTTGAATTGAACAATTGTGGTTTAATACAAATACCTACGATGTGCAATCATCGACCAGTTTGATAGAAGTTTCTAGATAATGACTGGAAGTTGTAAAAACATTAATATTGTACTACATACAAGAATGAAATACCACTTGATTTGAACTTTATGGAGAAACAAACCAATATTGAATCATATTTTGAGAAAATTTGATGTGTAAGAAAAAATCAATTTTTTATTTTTCCAATGGAAATATTATTTTATATAATATTTTGGACCTACGTTTAAGGGGAACTTTTGGAATGTATTATATTATAATATTATCAATTTTATTATTTAAGCACTAAGTGCCCGAGTCGGGACCATCATGAGAATAGGAGTACGAAGAGGAGACCCTCCCTCTAACCCAGGGACATTTCTCCATGCGAATGTTGGTAAATCTGCTACTTCAATCGCTTCTAATACTCTATGAAGTAATAACCTAAATTTTCTAGCAAGTATAGTGTTGTTAATAGAATTTAAGGTTATATTGTTCTTTCTAGTTTGATGTCTTGCGGTATGATCTAATGGAGCTGGTATTCTCACCATTGATCCAAAAGGAAAACTAAAAAAATAAAACTCTGATATAGAAATGTGATGAACCCTAAACTCAGTGTGGGGGAAAAAGTGAACGATAGTGGGGATTTTTTTTAATAAGGGAAGAAGAAATTTGAAAATGCCACATCGAGTGGTAACATGTGACATGTTAACCACTAATATACAGCTTGTTGCTGATAGTTTTTTTTGCTATATCTTGTATATTACTCCGACTGTATATCTATTTTTCAAACTCCACTAAAATCACTGTATGTACTCCACATATGATCAAATCATGGAACCAACTTGTGTCAGTTATATTTTAATATTAACAGATTTTTGCAGTACCGTCGTATGAAATTTACCTTTATATATTAATAATCAACACTTATATTGAAAAACAACGGATCCAACATTTTTCTGATCAAAACAACAAAATAACATTTATATTGAAAAATTTTAGATCTTGCTACATAAAAACATAAGATGAAATAAAATATTTATCTATAGTTGTTTGAGAAAAAAAAAATGTAATTTTTCAGGTTATTACCATCTTTTATTTTGCGGATGCGTAAGACCTCTCGCACCATGGACATATTTTGGTTGAGTTGAAAAAGAGGGGGTCTAACAACCTCACCCAATATTTCGTTTAGGCAATATGTATGGACAAACTCCATTTTAATTCCAAGGGAATCAACTAGACAGTCAGACTCAATCAATGGAAATATATCCAAGAGTTGTATCTCTGTTTCACAATGTAATCAGCAAATCAAACATTTAGAAATCCGTGAGCCTGATTAATATGTGAAACAACGTGAACGGTGCCAAAGACCAATGTTCAAGTGTCAATCAATTTATATCAACAACCAAAGGTTGGATTATCTAATTGATTGAACTACGCACAACCTGTGATATTTCAATTATATAGAAAATATAATGTGGAAAAGAAATAATAGAGACACCAGAAATTTTGTTAACAAGGAAACCGCAAAGGCAGAAAAACCCCGGGACCTAGTCCAAATTTGAACACCATACTGTATTAAGTCGCTACAGACTCTAGCATACTACAAGTTAACTTCGAACTGGAACGTAGTTCAGCCCTAACCAATCTCACACTGATCAAGGTACACTTGCGCTCCTTACGTCTCTGAAAACCAGCAGGAATCTATGCACTTGATTCCCTTAGATGATCTCAGCCACAACTAAGATTTTCTACGACCCAAAGTCGAAGACTTGATAAACCAATTTGTCTCACACAGAAAAGTCTGTTGAATAGATAAATGTGTCTCCCACAGAAATACCTATGAGTTTTGTTACGTCTTTTGATAAATCAAGGCGAACAGGAACCAATTCATACAACAGACTTATATTCCCGAAGAACAACCTAGTAATATCAATCACCTCACAATAATCTTAATCGTATGGTAGCGAAACAAGATATTGTGGAATCACAAACGATGAGGCGAAGATGTTTGTGACTACTTTTTATCTTGCCTATCGGAGAATAAATCTCGAGCAAATCTTAGAGAAGATAGTACTAATATGATAGAAAACAACAAGATCAGAACAGGCAACTACAGAGAAAATAGTTGAGTCTGGCTTCACAATCCCAATGAAGTCTTCAAGTCGTTAACCTATAATGGTTTTAGAAAAACCTAGGTTAAAGGAGAATCGGCTCTAGTCGCAACTAGTATCACACATGAGGTTTGGGGATTAGGTTTCCCAGTTGCTAGAGTTCTCTTTTATATAGTCTTCAAATCAGGGTTCGCAATCAATGTTACCTTGGTAACAAAGCATTCAATATTCACCGTTATATGAAAACCTGATTAGAATCAAGCTAATATCTTTCAATTGTTAGATCGAACTTAGCTTGTTACACACAAATAAAAAGTGACTTCATTTAGATATGAGTAACCGTACCTAAACGTGTACACCTTGTTGGCTCAACAATAGTTAACCGAAGTTAGCCATATGAACACTTTCATATCAACCTCGTTCATCTCAATCACAACTAGTTCAAATGACTCAAATGAAACTAGTTATAGAGTTGTTCAATTTTTTATATTCTCATATAAGTATACAAGACACAATTGAAGCAAAATCGATTTTGATTCACTCGAATCAATTCATGAACATTATAGCCACAGTTTGCAAAAGATTGCATTCCTTATTATATAAATGTATTACTTCATGAACAAACCGATTTTAGAACATAACCTACTCAAGTATGCGAACGGGTACACATACCTTCCAAACTCAGTTAAATCCCGGAACTTTGAGCTTACGCCAGTACGCGTACAGGTATGCATACTAAGTTCCCGGACTTCCATTAAACCAACCAGTACACATACGGGTATGTATACTATGGTTCCTGGACTTATGATAACTTGCAACAGTTAGCATAGAAGTACGCATACTGTGCTATATCCAATCATGGTTAATTGGAACATTCTTGGAAGACGACAATAGCTGTCTCACACAAACTATTAGCTTCGAATCAATTTCAAGTGATCGATAGATCAATTCGAAACATTCCGAGTCTACATCAAATGGATGTCTCACACAAATCATGTAAGATGTTACCAGGCGATTTTCACATGATCATCTTTTGACTTTCGTCAAGAATATAAGATGAACTTGGTTAAAGCGGAAGCTTATCAACACATATTTTGAGAAATATGTAAGCAAGATAAACTCAGCTCGAAATATCAAATGTGTATAATCGAAGTCTATATAGCTATACGACTTTTGTCTCAAATAGGATATAAAGTAGATAGACTTTTGAGTGATAGATGAGTTCAAGTCTCCACATACCTTTTGTCGATGAAGTTCCACAAGCTCCCGTTAGTAGTTCTTCGTCTTCAATCGAACAACGCCGTCAAGTCTAAAGCTCAACTACACTTTATATCCTAATCCGAGACTTAGCTATAAGTAGACTAGAAATCAAGACTTATAGTTTTGACAACTAAACTTGACAAACAAGCTTGAGATAGCAACGCTTGCGAGTTCGACCGAGCAGTGCTCTAACAGAAGTCTTTAAGGGTTTCAACATGGACAAATCATTTTGGTATCTCCCTACAAGTTCATAAATTGATATATGTATTATTTGTGTATTGGAACTTTCGAAGTATAAATACGTACATATTAGAAAATAACTTTACATACATTGAACTAATAAAAAAATATTATATTAATAAACTTCATATATTAATAGTTTTGTGAATTCCGAAAGTACGATGAATAGAAGTACTGCAACAATTTGAGCGACCTTCAAGATTTAAACTTCAACACAATCCAAACATGACAGTATCCACATGCCATTTCTGAACCGCCTCTAAGAAAGCCGGCATTTGTTGATTTATCCACCACAAATTGTTATATATAATTTATACTCAATTGATCTTCAATATATCTATATCAACATTGTAATAAGGATAAGTACGTCCCATAGCTTTCGAAACTATTGGGATCGTGGTTGGATCATCCTGTGAAGTTATACTCAGCAACACCCAATTTATTTCAGGCATATTTGATGAAGATAATGAAAAACTTCCATATGCAGGTTACATCATTAAGCAGGATTCTTCTGTAGGTGGTTGAGTAGACATCGTTTACTTATCACGTCATATCCGAGCTAATGCCGGCATATCAATCCCATAGTTGTGCATATTGTTAAAAACAATTACCAGTTTTTCATTTCTCTAGTACCATTTCAGATGCTCTATTTTAATAATATTCATTTGTATGTTTTCATTGCATTGCTCCCATGACCTCTGTCGCAACCTATCAAAATCTGATGCAAAGACGTAAGTCTTCCTTTATGGTTAATGACTCTTACAAAAGTACTCTATAATTGGAAATGAAGTTTTCCCCAAAACGCCAAACACCTTAGTTAGATGTCGGGCTGAATATAACAACTCTTCCTGGCGAATAATCTGCAAACGCATCAAAACTATTATAAGGATGAAGAACAACATTTTGGAAACTCCTTGTCATTTTTTTATATCTCTGAGCGAAAACAGAAGGCATCCCAGCATCACAATGTTTCTTTTCCCAGTTGTTCTTGATGCACATGTCGATTATTGGAACTCTTTGGGTGTTATTAAGAAGAGATGGGATACCAACGGGGAAGTAGGTATACCACAAATGATGGAAATAATTCATGATTTAGTATTTGACCATTAATTTTTCTAAATAACTACTAAATTCTATGATGCCCTAGAAGACATTGAAGCTTGTATTTCCTATAGATGTTATAACCAGGCCAATTTACATGTATGCTAAAATTGTAGACCCTGAATCATAATATGGTGCCTCATGCTAGATTTTGTAACGCTTCAAGACAACCAATTTTTGAAACACTGGTTGAGTTAGAAAAATATATTTGGCACATTAACCATAACACAAACGCTCTATCGAATTCATCATAATCAACATTATTATTTGAACCTTCCTTGGATTGTAGGAAATCCTTCGACCCTAAACAATATATTCCACCTCCTTTCAGCTTTTTATTTTTATGATATGCTAATATTAAGGTTTAAAAATACAATGGAAGAGTTGTCTTCTATTTTTCATTTAATAACCACTTGTTTTTGTTGAATGGTACAACGAGTCCCACGCCATACCACCTGGTATTCCGCAAATGAAATGTGAATCAAAGGAAAAAACTATAATAACAAAATTTTAATCGTTTTAATTTAATCAACAACTTTTTTTAAATAGTTAATTATTTTTTTTTGACATTAGATGGATATGAAAATAAATTTAAATCGTAATAAACTTACCAATTTCAAAGTCTAGAAAAGAAACGTGTGCGTCGTAGACCACCACCAGTCTAGCAACATTTGAATAGTTACGTTGTTGTGCTTTTTGTGGTTTAAGAAATAAAACCGACACCTAACTATCCACTGTCTTTCGGACTGGACGGGTAGCCATAGATAAACAATACTGAATTCTTTATAACTGTCCCTAGTCTGTAGTCCCCAGATCGGTGCTGACGCTCTGACATATAAACTTGAATTAACTCTGGAACGACAATTAAATTCGACGAACCACACTCTTCAACACGATTTTGTTCCTAATTGATATATGAATCAAGTGGTGGCATTAAACTCATTTTTACGATTTCTTTTTCCCCTTAAAGTGTTTACGATGCTCTTCATTTAGTAAACTAGTTTTAGTTCCAGTAATAATTATGAAGAACAAGTAGAAGATTTCGTCTCTACTAGAATTAGCAGGGACGGTATTGGGGGTGGCTTACCCAGGCTACAACCCCCCCCAAAACTTTGTAAGAACTGATTTGGCCCTTGTAATTTTCGGATTTTGAAAAAATAGCCCAGGTGAGAATTAAAATTAGCTCAAGTATTGACTTAGCCCAACTACAATTTTACAAGTACTGACATAGCCCAACTACAATTGTGAATCGTTTTGGTGTTTCTAGTCATAGAATCTTACGTTGTTATACCATACGGTAGCCGTTCAAAGAATTAGTAACACGGTCCCACAAAATTAAATCATCAATTAGGCGATCTTAGCCCTTCAAAGACTAAGAAGGGGAATTAAACATAGTTATTTTCATTTTATTGGTTAAAATACATATTCTTTTTTATTTCTTTATCAAATTTGATTATTTGTTAATTATTTGATATGATTAAAAAGAAAAAAATGATTGTATTTTTTAATTTTCTTGTGTAAGAAAGACCGAAAGTTAGGAAAGATCTTAAAATCTATAATTTTAATAACAAGTACTACCATTTTCCTATCTCCACCTCCATTTCTTACGGTGACGGAATTGGGGATGGCTTACCTATGTTGAAGTCGAAAACTTGATTTTCATTGTTTCTAAGATTTAGCCCAGGTGTAAATTTGAGTTAGCCAATTATCAAGACAGGAAATTCGCGTAATTATAATTTGAAACTCTTATTTTTATTTCTGTGATACTATGATGCTACGTTGAAATTCTGCAAGAAGATTGAAACTCGGTCCCATATAGATAATCCTTGATAATATGATCTCAGCCGTTAAAGGATTCGTAAGACAAAAGTGAAGAACTAATACTTCAAATTCTCTCTCACACACTGTGTTCGTCTGATACGGTCAAATCTTATTAGGATAGCACCACGTGTGTTAGTTCTTGTTCTACTTCTTCTTTTTCTTTTAACTCCTCATATTTCACTATGCTACGAAAATAAAAAAGCAAAGGGTGTGAAGAATAACATAACTTCCTCGTGTCTACTTAAGAATAACATAACTTCCTAGATGTATCATTGTTGCATCGGTTCATTTTAGCTTTTCTTCCTCGGCAAATGTAAGTATATTGACGAAGATTACATAGTGTAAGCCCAAAGCAACATTCTAGAAAGACAAAAAGAGCCGCGTGATAGCAAAAATCGCAACCACTTCCGAGCATTTTGCTCCGGAAACAACTCTCGAAGCTGAAACCCGATATGTTGAAAAGAAAAATAGCATGTCGCATCAGGTATTATAACCGCAGCTATCAATATTGCAATCGAAAAAAGTAAAATAGAGTATTGGCTAAAAAAAAAAAAAAATTAGCCCACCCAAACATAAAATCCTGGATCCGTCGCTGAGAATTAGGGAATAGAAATTGAAGCAGTGTGAGTAAAAACTTTTGAAAATAAATGAATTTATAGTGTTTCAAAAATAGAGTTGTTGGCAACCCTTGTTCAGCCGCCATCAGCTCAGGTTCAACCGCCCGCGACTCAACAAACGCCATGCATCCTGGCTTCCTCCGCGACCCTCTTCTGCAGTCGCCAAATAAATTTTCCATAGTGACACAACTCGTTTGCTTATCCGGAGAAAAATTCATGATTTTCATGGTATATATGATACTAATATTTTTTCAATTTTACCTTCTTTTTTTTTTTTATTACAATAAGTTAACAATGTTTTTAATTGACTTCATTTTTGCCGATGCTATAGTTTCCATACAAAAAAAAGAACAACCACATAAAATGGTGAATGCTTCAAAAAGAAAATACATAAAGTGGTGTTGGCAGGGTGGAGACTAAACGCCATGGAGGAGCTTATGTTGCACGTGGTGGTGCGACACTAACTTGGATGAGACAAATGACCTTATGTGTCATAATGCATGTCTGCCGGCACATAATAATAATTTCCTCCAGCAGTTAAAGTGCAGCACCTCAAACCAACTGTATCGGGAGAATTATCATCACAACCTATGTTAAGCTAAAATGATTGAATTCTCAGACAATCAAAGTTCATCATCAGAAGAAGAATGGAAGATTAAGTTCAAGTCAGAGGAAGAATTCTGTGTGGGTTCGTCCTCCAGTGCTGCTGCAACAACATCCAGGAGACCAGTTGAGGTGAATCCACCTCCTTCAAGCTCATCTTCATCTCAGAGGCATAAATTTATAGAGATGGGTTTCTCACCAGCTCTTGTTGACAGAGTATTGAGTGAAAACGACCAAGGAGACAACAATTTCGAGGTGTTATTAGAAAGTCTTTTTCAGTATTCTGCAGCTACCCAAAATGTGAAGTCTGACAGAATATCAAGTCCCATTACTGATGATGACAGTGATTTTGAATTGGATGGTGCTGAATTGGAGGTGAAATCTGAGGAGGATAGAAGAGGTTATTTATTGGCTATGAATTTCTCAGTAAATGAAGTTGATTCTGCTATAGAAAGGCTTGGTGAAGATGCACCAGTGAATGAGCTTGTGGATTACATTGTTGCAGCGCAAATAGCTGGAAAGAATGAGGATGCCGCTGCAAAAGCTACCGAGTCTTTGTTTGCGCCGACTATGGATCGGACAGTTGGTTTGCTGCTTGAAATGGGGTTCACTGAAGACGAAATAGCTTATGCTATTGAGAAATTTGGTGGTGGAGGAGATGATATTTCGGTTCAGGAGCTGGCTGATTCAATCTTTGCAAAGCGAATTGGTGATGCGCAGGGAGAATCAACCTCTGACATTATGCGCCAGAGTGGGAAAGCTTGGAGGTCATTTGCAAATCATCATGGCGATAGTATGAGCCGTTCCCAGACTAGGAGTGGTGGCTGGACTACCGTGGAAGAAGGTATGTCGCAAAATTATGCTCCCCCGAGTTCGTGTTTTATTCCCTGTGAGAAGGATAAAGACTTCATGGAAAGTCTCAAAAGGAAAAGGGTTAAACTCGAATGTATTGAAGAACCCATAGCTCATGGTCTCTCGCCTCGTCTTCTTGAAGCCGTTGCGAAACCCCCATATTTTTTCTATGGGAACGTTTTGGGCGGCTCTGACGATACTTGGGAGAAAGTGACTCGATTTTTATATGGTGTTGCACAAGAGTTGGTGAATGCTGAATCTTTCTCCGCATTAAGTAGGAAAGAAGGTTATGTGCATAACCTTCCCAAGGAAAATAGATTTCACATTCTTCCGAAAACGGCAAAAGTTGAGGGCGCATTTTATCATACCGAGCCAGAGTACATTGAGCAGATGCTCGGCTATACAGCTAATCACACTGATGCCCTACGGTATAATCCAACCGAAAGGCTTAGACTCCTCAGGTCTAGCTTTCAAACAGACACGGTTGGGTATTATCTCTCAGTTTTGAAGATGATTTATCCAAATGGGTTGAATGTATTATCTATTTATAGCGGCATTGGAGGGGCTGAAGTTGCTTTACACCGTCTTGGGGTGCGTCTAAAATGTGTTGTTTCAGTTGAAGATTCTGAAACTAATCGAAGGATTCTCAAGAGGTGGTGGGAGAATACTAAACAAACTGGACAACTAGTTCAAATCCAAGGTATTGGCAAAATGACAAGTAACAGAATCGGGTCTCTTGCCAATCAATATGGAAGTTTCGACTTGGTAGTTTGTCAAAACCCATGTGTTCTCACGTCGGGAAGCTCAAATGGTGCAGTGTTTGCAGAACTCGACATGAAGATGTTCTTTGAATTTGTTCGTGTTTTGCAGTGGGTAAGGGGATTTGCAGGAAGTGCTGGATGACAAATATGTTTCTCCTCTATAAGAGACTACCACGCACTGTATAAACCGTAAGTACACTTTGTTGTTGTGATACAAAAAGCAACTGCCTAGAAGATGCAACATCAGTGTGAATTACAAAGAGTTTGTTACTGACAAGCTCCGGCTTTTTAATCATTCATTGTAAAAACTGTATCATATCATAGAACAAAATTTGTTGGACATGACCAATACATTTTAGACTCGGTTAATTTCGCAGTTTGTCACGCTTTTGTGGATTCCTCCTCAGGCAACAGAACTCTAAAAACAGCATAGTGATGATTCAAGCTTTTCTCTCCTTGTAGTCTGTAAACACTGCCCAGTGCACCACAATTAGGATTGGGAAAAGCATAAAATATGCGCCGAATTCTCTGATGAACAAGTGCCATTGCACACATTGTACAAGGCTCCCAAGCAACAAAAATGTCATACCCAGTGCACAAATAAGGCCTTTCACCCCCTTCAGAAGCACCACCATTAGAGCAAGCAGCTTTCATAACCTTCTCATCTTGCACAAAATCAAGTTTCTGTCTTTTCGGCATTGTACAATCCACTTGATCAATAGCCTGATCTTCAAAACCCTCCAACCCAGCAGGATATAGCCGCTTATCTCTAGAGGATGCCTGTTCAATGGCAACAAGAGCTGCGTGTCGCAGCGGATGCCAAGAGCAATCTATGTTTCCAGCAGCAGCAGAGTTTTGCTCAGTCCAATTCCAAGGATACAAACAAGCAACTCCAGCATATGATTCATCACTCCCATCATCCACTGTGAATGCACTAATTGCCTGACATGTTTGATCATTTGCACTAGCAATCACCTGCTTAACTGAAGGATCTACAATAACTGCTGCATTGACTACTGCCTGACCACCCACCTTGGGTAGTTCAAGAGCCATCTTCATGAAATGGAACACTGATTCTGAATTCTCTTCATTGAACCCCGTAATTCCCTCAATATTATAAGTTGGCGGATGATAAGATGTTGGCCAAAGTTTGCATTGTTCAATCCACTCTTCTTTTGTTATTGCGGCATACTTGTGAACTTTTGCAATAAAAGGACTCAACTGGTGTGCATTTACCAACTCCGCTACATCATCTGGCAGCAACTCATTCCCACCATTCTCACCAACAAGACATAAAATCAGTATCAACTGAAAATCCCCTCCTTCTCCTACAGATTTCTTCTTCCAAACTCTCTTAATGTGTCTGTAATTCTCCATCGGTGCAATTTTACTCAACTTCTTTACAAGGGTATTGGTTAGCTTTGGCTCTATAACTGAAGCGAATACATCAATTGTTGGTTGCTCATTGGGTTTTAGTGGAATTTTGTCTGGGATGTGAAGAATTTCTCCCTTCTTCAAACCCATTCTTTGGAATTTCAGATTCTGTAGTGAAACTCACAAAAAGGTCGAACCTTTTTATATGACTAGGTTAAGGTTTTAGATTGAAACTTGAAAGTCCATTTCTTAGCAAAACCTAGATCTAACGGTGGAGAATAAGTGAGCCCAAGCCCTTAAATTCATGTACATTCTAAAATTTTCTTTATTTGCAGACTGAAGAACATGGAAGGGTTTAGTGATTTCTCATTAGTCCTTGCACAACCCAAAGATGATGCCTTTTTTGAGAAGAAGAAAAAGGTGAGAATTTCATGGTTTTGATTGATTTTTGTGAATATGATTGGGAGGATTGTTTCTAGTACTTCTTAGAATCTGTTGAATGCATTACTTAGTATCTAGAATCAATGGGTTAAGCTTAATTATCTCTGCTTTGACAGAAATTGTTGCAGCTCAGGGGCTATGGACCTGAGATACAAATTCCATTTTCATCATCAGAAGACCCACTGGTTGCATTGCAAGCAATGGTGGAAGTTACAAGAATTCTACACCTGGATGAGGTAATTTCAATTGCTAATTTATTTGTAATTTGGGTTGAAGCAATTTGTACTCAATGTGACACTATTGTTTTTTCAGCCGGAACTGTATTTTGGTGGGGTTGAAGCAGTTCTGCCATATTACAGCCCTAGGAATGAGTTGGAATCTCTTAATTCAGTTCTCAAGCTCATTGATATGTCTCTCAAGGATGCTGCTGAGAAGAAGATTGATGTTTTGATTGTTCTGCGAAATGCAGTGATTGAAATGATTAGAGAGTTTGGGGATAAGAGTAATGAGGAAACATGAATTGTGAAATGTGGTTGTAAGGGTGAAGATGAATTGGTGGAATGGGGGCCGAACCATGGTGTGCAGACGAAGCTGCAGATTACTTGTAAGTCTCTAACATTCTATTGTTGGAAAGAGAAAGGGAATCGACAATCACTCTCTTATTAGTCTTCTTTTGTGGTTTATTTCTTGCTTATATGTCTAAGGAGCTGGAAGAGGAGCTGTTGCAGTAGAAGATTTGGAAGTTGGGGAATGTGCTTTGGAAATCCCTGTGTCAGTAATAATCTCTGAGGACATTGTTTATGAATCTGATATGGTATGTAACGAATTTCATGGAACTCTTTCTTTTCTTTTATTGTAGGCATGATACCTAGAAATTTTGTAAACATACAGGATTCTGATTTTGAAGTTGGTGTTCATGAGTCTAAATGTGCAAAGTCATGTTTGCTTTGGTGCAGTATCATATACTGAAACAGGTCGACGGAATCTCCGCTGAGATGATGTTATTGTTGTGGAGCATGAAGGAGAGATACAACTTCAATTCAACTTTGAGACATTACCAGAAGCATTTAACACAGGTATGCTGTTTCTCTGTGATAATGCTTTCAAGTACATGGGTACCTTGGGTATTCACCAATTTTGCCGTATGATAGTAAGTTGCAAGAAACTATAGTTCTAGCAATTATTGCATTAAGCTCGTGTGCCTACTGGGTTACAATCTACAGAACATGAAAACCATTATGAAACACACAGCAGACTTCCTCCAGTGGCTCTATGCAATTGGTGATGCCTTAGTGGTCCCAGAAGGATTTTTGGCTTACCTACTACTTTATTTTGCTCTATCAATTGATCTCTGTGGTATGAGTTGTGCATATCCTTGTTATTGAGTCTGATAGATTTCACTATTGAATTGCCTTTTTCTTTCTAGGTACATTTCTTTTGTTTCCCATGCCTTTAATCTCAGTATAGACCATTTTATCAGATAATTTTTCTGCATTCACTGAGCATTTTTTGTCCATTTTTCATACTAGGTAGTTGACGCTTGATAATCGAGTCCCTTTGCTATTGCTGCGTATTGTCTATGTTCCTAATGCGTCATTTGTTTTCTTGGGTTGAGCTTTGGTATCGAGGCGCTCTCTTCTCTAGATGGGGACCTTGTTATTTGAAGAGATAATGCAAGCAAAAGAGGTAAAAGTGCTTCCATTCTTCTCTGAAAGTAGTGCATGCAAACTTTCATGACTGGGCAGACAGGAACTAGATCATGCAATAAAACCTTAGCTATTATATATGCTAGTTATTTGTAATGTTTTGACAACATGATACATATTATCTCCTTCCCATTTAACCGTTCTAATCATTTTGGTGATTATGAAACGGGTTTAAAAGTTGGAAGCTCTTCCACCATTAATTAATGCAAGGTCTGTCGATTCATTGTATTTGTTGTTTTATGCAGCACTTGCGCACGCAATATGATGAGCTCTGTCCTGCATTATGCAGCAACCATCCAGATGTATTTCAAGAAGAGTTATACACATGGGAGAAATTCCTGTGGGCATGTGGGCTCTGGTATTCTAATAGCATGAAAGTCATTTTCAGTGATGGAAAGCTGAGAACGTGCCTCGTTCCCATTGCAGGCCTGCTCAATCATTCGGTATTCAGTCTTACTTAATTTTACTATTGCAGTTATGTAGTGGATTGATTTGGTATTAAAGAAGATAACACTCCACCACCAAATTGAGTTACAACTTGTAAAACTGTTAGGACCCTTTACTGGAGGCAGAACCAGAAACCGTAACTGAAAAAGTTTGATACTGTTCAGTTACCTGAACCATCCAGACTTGTTGAATGTGTTGACACCCATAATGTGAAGCAGGAACTTTGATACTTTTATGTTTATTATTACTCTACCTGGAGCATGAGTGAAACTCTGGAGGAGAATTAAAGGTTACACATCAATTATAGAGAGATTCCTTCAGCTTTCCTTGATAGTTTGATGAATAGCATGTGTATCAGAGTCCTTATGGCACAGTTCGATATCTAATATTTTTACATTACCGGACAAGGCAATATATGATATTTCTCTAGTTCTGTTAATCTGCAGAAAGATGTTGAAATGGAGAAAGAAGTGCTGGAAACACTCCACTCAATTTTCAACCCTATGCTGGAGGGACTTGGCGAGGCAGAATGTACTGAGCGGTAAACAGACTTTTCGATGTTCCTATTCGGTTCTATAAATCAAAAATCACAATCCTGTCATGACTTAGAAAACAAATTTCATAGTTACAGGGTAAATCTTAGTTGGGACTTGAAGCAAGCATTGGAGTATAATGAGCTACAAAGGAAGATAATCTCTTCGGTTTTGGCTTCATGTTCTAGTGGTCTTGAGATGCTGTGAAGCTCCAATTCAGTGAATGATTTAACCAAGCCAGTAGTACATCATTCGAAACCACACAGGCTAAAGGCATTTGTGGCCATTAAGGTATCTACGACTCAATTAGAGGTTAACTTTAAATTAACTTTAGTATCTTATCTAGGGGCTCAACTGCACTAAAGCTGTAGTTTGATATCACCATATTGTCACTGATTCATGTTGATAGATATGATGTCTTGTACCAAAAATTGAATGTTTTCATCTTCGTCGAGTTAACTAGGCTCAATATTTTGGGGTATAAAAATGATATTAATAAAGCTATTTACTCGAAGGGTGGAATGTGGTTTGCTTCCTGTTCAAACATTGTATCCATTGTCTGCTAGGTGCTAGTGAATGGCCTTTTAACGTTGTTTTTTTTTTTTTTTTTTTTCTCATTCGTGTTGCGTCAATGACTAGTCAATAGGTGAAACCTTATTCTTTCTCGCCCCCTCTTCCCCTTCCTCCTTCTTCTTGATCTCCTTTCTCTTCATTCTTCAAACCCCATTCTTTTTCCCTTTTCTCCTCTTAAATCTGAAACACAACGCTTTTCTTAGGGTTCACTTTCGATCTGTAACTCTCTAGAGAAGGAAGAAAAATAAGAGGGGAGGAGGAAGAAGAAGCATTTCTGCTGTTGCAATCTCACCAATTTGTGAATGAATTACGGATTTGTGCATCTCAACAGATAAGTTTACTGATTTGATCTCTCCAAGATCCGTATTTTTTGTTTGATTTGGTTTTTGTTCCTTCAATTTTGATAAAAAAACAAAAAAAAAAAAAAAAACCACAATGACGGTAGAAGGGGAGAGACAGATGTAACTACTGGAATTGTTGTTGATTCTTCTGAGAAGGAGGTTGTAGTTGAATGTGAGGGAGGAGATAAACAGAATTCTAATTCCACTGAGAAATTGGATCTGTCTAAAAATCTCAATGGAGATTGTAATGGTGATGAGATCAAGGATGATGCCAAAGAAGATACAGATGGTTCTTATGTCTTTGTTGATGATTCTGAAAATAGACCCGTATCAGACACTGAGCTGGTGGATCATGTTGTCGCACATGATCGCGAAGATAGAGGAGAACCTGTCGTTGCTGATGTCCCTGTTGATGGAACTGTGACTTCTGAAAATGTTGTTGTTTCGTCTTCGGGGTAGGATGATGTCTCCGCAATTGAACCTTCTTCAGAGTGCATGTCGAGCAATGCATTAGATGAAGAAGTAGTAGTTGTGGAGCAGAATGATGCTGTTGTTGAAGAGGAAAAGCCCCACAAGCAAGAGGAGGACAAGTCGGCAGTTGAACAAAGTACAGAAACACATGTTGTTGTTGAATCCAAACCTAGAGAGGAGGTGGAGACAACCAAAGAGAATTCTGTCAACATCGAAGGTGATGCTGCCGTTGATTCAAAACTGAATCATATCGATAATGGGGAGGTAAATGAAGGCGAGGGTACCAATCTAAGTTCTACTGAAGAAGCAGATCAAAAGAACTAGGAAGCTCAGCCCACCACCAATACATGTGATGTTGAACTAGAATTGCATTGCGAAAAGTGAATCACAATACTCAAGTTTTGGGTGATGAAGCTATCGTTAATGGTGGCGACAAGGAAACAGAGAAAGATCCTTTAGCTTTAAGGCAGCATGCTGGTGAAGAGAGGGACCTCAATGTGGAAGCAGCTAGCTCCCCAGACACCGATCGAATTTTGGCTGAGATGGATTAAGTTTTGGATAGAGAAGCTAAGGATGTGGCAGAGACCGATCAAATTTTGGCAGAGACGGATCAAGTTTTGGATAGAGAAGCTAAGGATGTGGCAGAGAACGATCAAATTTTGGATGGAGAAGCTACGGATGTGGCGGAGACCGATCAAATTTTGGTTACTGATTCTGCTGAGCCTGAACTGCACCAACTCGTTAATGGGGACATGAAGGAAGCAGAAAAAAAGGCTCCAGCCAAAGATTTTTCTCTGCAAGTTGACACACCATTAGAGAAAGAATAGACCAAAGATGTAGAAGAAGATCAGAATTCTCAAATTTTAGTTACCGAATCTGTGTTGCATCCAACTGTTAACAGAGTAGAGAATAGAACCGCAGAAGAGGCTTTGGAACCTGAAATCATTGCCGAAGGCCAGGAGACCACGCATACAAGGGAAATTGATATTGCCCAACCAGAATCAGATGACGTTAATGAATATGTTGAAAACAGCAATCTTGCTGATTTTGTGGTATTGGTAAATGATACAGGAGATGTACCAATCAAGAAAGAAGACAGCTTGCCTAGTGTTTCTGGTGATTGTGCAGATTCTGTACCTGAAATTGAAAACGGTCCTGAAAGTTCTGTCAATGATGACAATATGTCTGAGAGTAGTGTAGTTACCGAAGTTGGAAATGACTCAGCGAAGTACATCAAAGCGTGTATACTTGCTCTGCTGAGAATGTGACATCAGAAGCTGAAACCTGTGACAATCCCGCCGAAAGCAATCATCACATACCGTCATCAACTATTCTTTTTGGTGATCTGGGGGCGCTATCTGAAGGCAAAGAGGCCTATCCAGATAAGAACATTCCCGTTGGTGATAAAACAGAAGTAGAAGCTGTGAGAGATAGTGCAGCATTATGTACAAAAAGTTAAGGGATCGCAGGAAAGGAAATGAATGGCCCATACCCTTCCTCCGATGATACCACCAATGATGCTTCTGAGGACAGAAGATGAACGAGGAAGTTGTAAAGAAACAACCCTTCCGTTTCTTGATTAGGGTCCCAAGATATTTTGACGACAAAATTAAGGAGGAGATTTGACTTGTGCAGCTACAAGTTGTGAGAAGACTCAGACTAGAGATGCTATACGCGTGGTAGTCCAGTCTGAAAAGGTAAATACAGATCCCTTGTAGGATGCAAGTCTTATTCGTTCATTGTGAATAACACTTGTGTTTCTTTTAACTGATGGATTATGTGATGCGTGCAGGCTACTCTCAGTGAGCATCGTGATAAATTTGAAGCTGCCAAATCAGAAGAGAGAGCTGTTCGAAAACTACTTAATGCTAAAGACCGGGAAATAGATTCTGTTCAGTCAGCTATTAACAGAATGAAGAGTGAAAATTCCATTGATGAGATGGATGATAGGGTAATAACCACCTCTTGTTTTCTTTTCCTAATTTCATTGCATTCTGTTGATAGCTCGAAGCTTACGGCCTTTGGTTTATTTAATTTTGTGTTATAAATAAATTATATGGAGCATAGAATAGAACATGAAACCATGCCTTTGAAAGAGGAGAAACAGTTGATACGTGATATCAAGCAATTGAAGAATGTAAAAGACAACTCTCATTTAGTTTGGGTAAACAGACTGAAGAGCAGCTGACGTTGGACCAGAAAGAGAAAATTGAAGAGCAATTTAAGGTATAAACATATGTTCTTTCTGATTCCATTGTAGTTGTCTGATGCAATTTAAGGTATAAACCTAGCACTACAAAGTTGAGAAAGTTGTGGTTGTATGTGATTTTCTTGCTTGCGGTTTACAGACTGAGTATAATAATAGAGTAAAAATATCCCACTCCACAACATACCGCTTTTGCCAGACATTTCTGAAGCATTTTTATTTTCGTTTTCCACTTTCAGATATCACAGACAAGAGTAAAATAAGTCTCTAATCGAGAGTTTTGTTTGTATATCTGTGTTCAAATTTGGGTTTTCTTTTCAATACAATGTTTCTGGTTTGTTTTGTTTTGGTACTCACTGATTTGCAGCGCTAGGTTTCTTAGTTTCACGATTTTGTTCCGTTGTAATTTTTTTTCTTTACTTTCTTAAACCAGTTTTTTTTTTAGGTTTTAGTATGCAGAAATCATCAAATATCTAGTGTTTGTAGAAACAACATTAGGTGTCACTATCTGCCTCTGGTCTCACTTACCGATCTTTGGTTCCATAGTTCGTTTTCACTATGTACTGATTGGAATGATAATGAAACAGTGTATGATTTGTTAACCTAAATTAGTGTTGTAGTTGAGCAGTGAATATGTGTTTGGATTAGGGATTTGGTTTAGTTCACATTTTTAACAATTGCATTTCTCAAGCACCTTCGTTTTGCTCGCTGTACTTTCAGTGATAAAAACTCTTGCTTATGTTGGTTAGATACATATTTTTTATGGTTGGAAAAATTATTGTAGACTTGAGTATACGTAAGACTTATGAAATTCTGATCTGTGTCTCTCATGCTCATAGCTTTTGAAACGGGAACTGGATTCTGCATGGAAGGAGGTTTTACGATACGAAGAGATCACCAAAGCTGCTAGAAAGATATACTCTGATGAAAGTGATAAGTTAAGATTATTGCACTCGCAGTTCGGAGCTGAAAATGACATGCGTCAAGAAGCTTATATACGCGTACAGAATTTAAAGAAGCAGTTGTATGAGAAGGTAACTAATTCTTCTTTGTCCATTCAGGGTGTCGGAACATCACGTCACTTACCTTTTTCTTTGGAAGGTGGATGAAATTGTTACATGGTTTCACATATACATAGATGATAGATGTAGTTGGAAACAATTTCACTATCCACTTGAATACAAACCAGTCGAACACTAGAAGAAGAAAAGTTATTTTTCTAATCCTGTTGTATCTTTTAACAAAAAGTCTAGTAATCACACCAACCTCTTTCTTCTCGCCTCTAATTGTGTATAGCCAGCACATAAAGTAAACAGATATGTAAATCTTATGTTTTTGGAGTATTATCTCTGCTTTACTTTTCTTTTTTTTCTGTGCGTCTGTAGACTAGTGCATGTTACGCGAGCTCATGTGCTAAGCACTGTTAGGGCCGCAAGTTCTACTTTTAGAGCATGTCTGTGCTGTCTTTGTTGTTTTTATAAGGACTGATAAAATGTATTCACCGTCATGACATGGCATGATAGCCTTTGTTGTTCTAATTTTTGTTCTGAACTATTTGAACTTGCAGAACAAATATTTCCGGATGTACAAGGATGACGCGGATAAAGCTGCAAATTTGGCATCTGCCGGAGATGAAGAGGAACTCCAACGTCTTCGTGTCCACCAGGTCAGATTGTTAAGTCCTTTCTTTTGGCTATCTATCTTAATGCAAAGATTTACCAGTAGTATATCACCTGACACATCAAATTTCTTGTATTAGGTGGAGAAAATGATGGAACTGTGGAACAACGATGCTGATTTCAGGAAAGCATACATGAGATGCAACAGCTATAGTACACTGAAAAGGTTCAAAACGTTGGATGGGAGATCTTTGGGTCCTGATGAGAAGCCGCTTGCAGTATTACGCACTTTTGTAAAACCTGATAACACTGTTTCAGCAGCAGCTTTGCTATTAAAGACAGGTCCCACCTTGCCTGTTACAACTTAATTACAAGGAAGTGCAACTGAAAAGGATGAAGTAAAACTTGTGGAACAGAGGAATCCAAAAGCAGATGTGAAACCTTCTGTGGTAAGTTCAGAGAGGAACCTAACAGCAGCAGCAAAAGCTAACTCGAAAAAAGGTAGAAAACCTGTTGCTGCTAGCCCAGTAACCATCTCTGACGGAGACAAAGATGAACTGGAAGAGAACAAGCAAAGAGAGGAGGAAGAAAAAGAAAGGGCAAGGAAGGCAGATGAATTGAGGAAAGAAAAAGAAGCAGTGGCAGCTAAGTTGAAGGAGCAGGGACGGTTAGAGGAGAAGGCCAAAGCGAAGGAGGCAGAGGAAAGGAAGAAATGCAATGCAGAGAAGGCCCAGGTTAAGGCTGAACTAAGAGCAAAGAAAGAAGCTGAGCTCAGAGAGAAGGTAACTTAGCTTACTGAATGAAACTTTACCTTAAGCTTTAATTATGCTTTATCTCAAAATCTGAATGATTGCACGCACACAGCTGCTTTATCTCAACTGAATGAGCTATCTAAACTTAGAACACCTCAGCCTTGGATCCAACCATCTACTTTTGAAACTTAAATTATCAGAATCATCTTTATCTTGACTGATCTTTTTTCATCTCGCATCTCTGTTTAAACAGTTCTAACTTTTCATAGTGCATGTATATCTCAACTGAATCACTTTTTATGAATGAGCTCGTGAAAATGGTTACACAACCATTATGAATCCTTGTTACAGGACAATAAGTTGAACCTGCTAGTCTGCAGCCGAAAATAAGTTTTGAACTTTAAATTAGTAGCATGATCTTAGCTGAATTTTTCTGTTTAACAGCAATCAGCCAATCACTATCTGTCTTTACAATGTTGAGAACAACCATGAGTTTGAATGCTACAATCAATCTGAACCAGCAGATCTCATCTAGCTGAATCTGTATACATGTTGCACAGCTTGTCTTGAAATTGCAAACTTGGTGCAGGAGAGAGAGAAAAAAGCAAGGAAGAAGGAAAAGAGAGTGGCGGCTGCCGCTGCAGGAGAAGAAAGAGCAATTGGCAAAGAAGGAGAGTCTGCTGCTCCAAGCTCAGGAAATACCACACACACTGAAGGTACTGCCCAAGAACAACCTGGAATCAAAGAGAAGGCTGCTGTAGTGGTAACAAAGAGGAAACGACCTCAGAAGCTACTAGAACAACCAAAGGTGAAAGCCCTCCCTGCAACTTTACGAAACAGGAGTAAGAGAAGGATGCAACCATGGATGTGTGTCCTACTTGCTGCTGTTGTTATTGTTGCCCTATTCTTGTTAGGAAACAGTGGCTATTCTTTTAAATCTGCTAGATCAAGCTTTGGCTTAATGAGCCTCAACAGCTACATCGGTTTTAGTTTCAAGAGAAGAGAGGATTATGTCCGACTAACTGGCATATAAGTTAAAAACTATAATTCACTCGGTTATCAAAAGGTTTTCTTTCTTTTTTCCCTCTTTTTTTTACAATACAGTTGGAGAGATTGGTTTTCTGTATTATAACGTCCCCTCTTCCTCGTTGTTTTTGGTTTATACTCACTACCCTTCCAATGGCTCTCATACTTTCCACTACACTCGCAAACCATTTGAAAGTTGTTCTGTGTAACTTGTTTATTCTGGACTATGATACACATCTTTTTCAGCTCTTGTTCTCGAGCCCACTTCTTTGCATCCACTCATAGTTTATTGCATTGACTCACACAATGGCTATGGCACTGAAGTGGAGGATCGTACATCTAGGTTGCATAGTAAATATGATCAGATTGACTCACTTACACAATGGATGATCGAGATTGACACACAATGGCTATGGCACAACGTGGATCGGACATATAGGTTACATAGTAAATATGATCAGATTGACTCACTTGCACATACACAACGGCTATGGTACAACGTAAATATTGTTTAGCACCTTACAAAATTCATGGAAACCCACGAACGGCAAGGAGATGAAACATCCGACAGGGCAGGACCAACAAGCTCATTAGACACCAGGAGAAAGCAGAAGAAACCAGAATGTTATAATGGAAACCAGAATGTTATAATGGTCTAGTCGTTTTTGATGTCAAAAGAAAGAAAAAGCCATTCCTTTCCTCACAGCAACCAAAAGATACATGATGTAAGATAACATTGGACGACATAGGGGTGTAATAATAATGATCAAGATATATTATGTCATCCTTAAGTTGCTCGCAAACTTTCAAATATGTCTGACACAACCAGTACAACGCCCTCAACACAGAGGCCAGATTTTCATTCAGAGGCACAAATATCAAAAGGCAAAACTATGCATGCGTCAAACATAGGCCTATTCTAAATTAAGTTTGAATACACAAAACTAACATTTATGTTCATATAAAAAGTTCACAGTCAGACGATATTATAGTCATTCTCATTATAGTCATTCTCATCCGTGAACAATCCAGAACCGCCAGCCATGAATCCTCCACCCATAGGATGCTGAACATTGTAAGACTTGCAATAACAGCAGCCATTGTTTTTATCTCCTGCAAAACGAATTCACAAAGTAGACAATACAAGTAGTCATGAATCAAAATTTAGTGTTCCTCGATTGTCAAACAAATCAATTAGCAGGCAAAACAATGCACCTAACGACTGTAGCAGTAAGAGACGAACAAAACCACATCTACATGTTAAATACAAACCTGAAATTGAGTTCTTTGGCCCCATACAATTGCAAAACTTGACCTGACGACCTTTATCAGTAGTTGTCAGTTCAGCAAAAAACATCTCCTCTGGAACATCACCAACACCAGTCCTCTTAGCTGTGAAGTCGATATGGTGAAGAGAGCATGTCGGAAGATCCACACTTGAAATGTTACCAGGCTCCACCAGCTTATATTTTGGACGCTACGAATTTGACTCAAAGGCATCAGCACAAATAAGAAAGATAGAGGGAATCCAACCAAAATGGTGTTTGATTTCAAGAAAAGCAATAAAGATTCAGAAGAAAACTCACTGTATCGCTGTTATAGAAACAAATGGCATCAGTTGCATACAGCCTTACGCTATCTTGACCATCTTCAGATGTGGACTTACATCCCTTTCTGGGTTTAGCTTTAGGCCTGGAAATGCCAAGATTAAAACCAAAATCAGTCAAAAGTTTAAGCAAATCAAAAGCATCCAATTGAGTTTGCAATAAAGAGATGTGTCAATAACAAGTTAACCATGTCCAAGTTTAAGATTTTCTTCGGAAATCACAACCCCATATGTTCATAAAACAAGCTTTGACCAGGACATTCGATTCAATACTTGAAAACAAAATTCCAACAGAAATTCATTCAGAAGTCTAAAATGATGACCAACTGGTAGTGACTAAGTTGACTGTAAAGCATAAACATAATACACAAAAGGTAAATGAGCATGACTGAGATAGTAAACAAGCAAACCTTCATAAGGGAACATTCTTATATAATACTACGTACATGAGTTCAACTGTCCATGCGATGGAAAAGGTAAGGAAGAAGAAAATGCACCAAAATGTAACCTACTTAACACAACCTCTTAGAGGAATCATTCTTGTAAGAATTACAAGGACATCACATGAGCACATAGAACAAATATTTGGCAATCTAGAAGAGTAATCCTGGCCAGGATGAACGCTGGCAACTGTCATGTTATGCGTTAATTAGCCAAAATAGATTGGAAGTGTTTAAGATGGATTGCACATGGGTACCACAAGATAAGCAAACATAACAACAAACATTGTAAAGTAATGGTAATAAGTTAAATCAAGCATTTGGTAAATATGAATTGTGAATAAAACCCTAACAATGGCAACCCTAGATTCAATATTTGTAATAAAAAAAGAAAATGAAGTGGGAATATCCACCAGAAAACTCGCAATTTATAAATCAATTAGGTATTTCAAAACCCCAGCCCAGATCAATCAGATAATCAGTGAAAAAAATAAATAGATAGTGAGTTTACGATTTTTCGGAGTTGGATGAAGAACTAGTCCTCAATCTCTTCAAACTACGCAGATCCGCCATCGTTTTACCCTCTCTCTCTCTTTCTCTTTCACAGATGAAGAACTAGCGCTCAATCTCTTCGAACTACGCAGATCCGCCATCGTTTGGCCCTTTCTTTCTTTCTTTCTCTCTTTCTTTCTTTCTGATCTAACCCCTTAACAGCAAGGAGAGGCTAACAAACGCAGGTGTCACTTTTAAATTTTTAATCAAGGACAATCTCGGCGGTTGAAAAAAGAAATTCGCGTCTAAACAGGGGCGCCCAGACCTGATATAAAAAAGTTGGAGGACTTCTAAGGAATAATAACTAAACTTGGGAACCTGAAAGAAAATTCCTTTCAGCGCGAATAGAGCTGTCAATTTCTAACTCGGCCCGCGGGTTGGACCTAGCTTGGCTTGTTTCAACCCGGCTTGGCTTGGCCCTAGTAAAAACAAGCCGGGCTAGGGTCAACCCGCGGGTTACCCGTCAACCCGTCAATTTCCTTTAAGTTAGTAGTTTAAGAATTTTAAGTTTCTAATTTAGTAATTTTAGGATGATTTTAGGGTTTTGAGCTAAAAATCAAAGTTCATATATTCCTTAAATGATTTAATACAATCCAAAATTTCATTTGATTTAGGGTTATGGAGTAGTGGGTGCTTTCTTAGCGTTTTGTAAAGCATTGACCAACATAAATATACAATTATATATAAAATAACAAGCAAAAGTAATCAACAACCATGAAATGGAAGAGTGGTTATAGTTTTCAGATACGAACCAAGGTGGGATGAGTTCGAATCCCTCTGCCCACATAGTTTTTATACGTTTAAGTGATTTTACGTTTCATCCATCCCATTTGACAAGGTTTTGGGCTTGTACATGAACAGTACTAGGGCTAAGGCCGCGTTGACCCTAGCTTGCCCCGTTGACAGCTCTAAGCGCGAACCGCACAAAAAACCGCCAAAAACCACAAAAATATTGGATTTGTGGTCCCTAGTGGGCCAGCCCCGTAGGAGTTTAGCAGGGGCCCATTAATATTGTGTCTTGACGGTTTTTTGTGTGGATATATATAAAATTTAGTCGATTGCGGAGGTTATGGTTTGGTTATATTTTTTCCCTTATGATATATATGGATCACCTCAATACAATAACATAGTTCAATTTTAAGCTTATGTGTTACCACATGGTACAATTTACAACGATTTCAGCATTTCTATTTATTACGTTGTTTATTAGATTAGTTTTTTTTAGTATTTGACTAGCATATGACCCGTGCCGTAACAACCCAGGAGTTTGATTGTTGTCGGTAATAAGTGATTATTGAGGTTTTCTCTATGGAAATCTTCATTTGATTAAGTGTACACCTCATTAGTTGAATAGAATCCTTATTTAAACTAAGGCGATCTAAATTGCTTTGTTGTGGCTTAAAATTATTTTTGTACTCCTTCCCAAAAGGTTTGTATCATCTGATAGTCATATGTGTTGCGGCACACCATTATGTTGAATCTTCATCAGATGAGCAATAGATGTACTTATTCCCTCCACATGTCATATGTTTGTTATCCACATGCTCTGTTGATTCCATCTCACTAATACTTCATGTCATTTCCATTGCTGTCTTCTCGGCCCCTTTTAAAAATTCTTCTTTCTGATCAGATTAATGAAGTGGCGATATGAGATTTTAACAGGTAAGCCTAAGCTAAGCCTTGTTTTCTAGTTGTAACCAATTCCAACCCATCTTTTACAACTCCATGTTTTCCTCTTATATTTTTTCTCAGAATCAAAACCTGTGAAAGTTTTACTCAAAAAGAAATAAAATTTAATAATCAAACCCTAGGTTTTCTCCTATAAATACTGCCTAAAACCAATCCTTTCTTCCTTCCTCTATATCCCCTCTACTTTAGTTCCTTGCCTTTTTTGTTTTCTCCTTCTGTCTTGTATCCCTTATGTTGCTTTCTCTATGTCTAGCCTTTCTGCTAGAGATGTTTCTTCCTTTGGTTTTAATATTCTTAATGCTAGGAATGCTCACTGATAATCAATTGCAGCATCAGCTGGTTGGTTGTTTTTTAACAAAAATGAACAAAAACTCTTACTTTCTAGGCAAAGCTCTTAAATATAGATGGAAGCTTTCTAGTGAAATTTCTGTTAGCAAGCTTGGTAGAGGGTACTATCTGATTAAATTTGAATCTGGTAATGAAATGTTTTATGTCCTCAGGCAAGGAACTAGAGTAGTTTATGGGGATACTTTCCTCTTTCAACCTTGTGATTTTTAAGTTCTTCATGAAAACTTTGAAATCACTTCTGAAACCTTTGAAATTTCTCTACACAAGCTTTTCCCTGAACAAACTAGAATCCCTAATGTCATTCAAAACACCAAAAAATTTGGAACTCTTGTTGCTTTTGATGACCCTATTCACTTCCTCAATGGTTACAACACCATGAAAATTAGGCTCAAAATAGACATTACTCAACCACTCATTTCTGGTACAAATGCACCTAATGATAGAGGGTATACCAATTGGATAGATTTTATCTATTAAGAGATTCCAAGACTATTTTGCAGCCACTGTCGTAGGTTAGGGCACGAACACATGGACTGCATTGAGATTTACTTGCTCAATTTTCAAAATATCTTGCTCAACCCCTCTCCGAAATACCTCCACACCTGTTATTAGAGCCTTGGGACCATTTATAGAACCAAACATGATGAAGACTACCATCAAGAAATGCTTCACAATGTTGATTTCGAAGACCCTGATCCAAATTGGAGTGGTTGGGGATCAATTCCTTCTAGAACCATTGCAACCTATGATCAAGACAAGTCTACTGTCTCTTTTTTCGACGGGGAAGGTTACCAGATACCAGGATTTCACTCCGACATTTCTTCAGACCAGTCAAAACCAAACTCAGAAGTAAGGGTAGTGGAAGAAAACAGCATCTTTGAGGACTCAAGCACTTTGAGCTTTTCACTATTTCCACATCTCAACCTCTTTGAGCTACAACATGACCTTTCGGTCCTTCAATATTTCTAGTCTCGGACATTGAGGAATACGAACTTGTATCAGATTTTGAACTGCCAAGTCCAGCACTAAAAAGAATGAACCCTGAGCAACAATCCTACCTCCACAGTGCAGGCATTGACACCTCTTCAGCTCCAGATTCATCAAGAACGGTCACTGATGAAGATATTGCACAATGGATAAAGGTTTATCAGCCAGCAAAAAGGTTCAAACATGACACCTTGGAACTAAAAGCTTATGCACCCTCTATCAATTTCATCATCGGCACATTAAGTTCGACTTCTATTGAAGAATGCTTTACAAAGTCACCCTCTACTGCACCACCAGAAGACCCGTAAATTGATAACACCAACATTCACCCCCTTCAGACTATCCCGATGCAATAAAGGCACATTTAAGGGCTGGTGATTATATCTCTATATATCTTTATTTTTTGGTTCACTCTGTTTATAATCATCCGTCGAATGTTTGTTTAATATGCTTGTTTAATATGTGTGCTTGTTTCTGATTAGTTATCTAGGTAGAGCTGGTGGTTTCCACCTTTTTTGGTTGCTCAGTATAAATATCAATGTTCATATGTTAAAATATGCTTCTGTTTAGTATAATTTTGTTAAAACAAGGATCTCGATCCTTCTCTAGCTTAGTTTTCTAGCTTGTTAAATATCTGTATGCTTTCCATATTTCTCTGATCTTCGTAATTTTCTTGATTAGTCTGATAAGTTCTGTCTTCGAGCTTTATAGTCTGCATATCTTCCCTTATCCCGCCTAGCTTAATTGATAACTTGGACTGTACCTGTGTGCTAACACTTCTTTTATTTGGTTACTAATTTTGTATGCTCACCCTACTCTTATTTCTTCTGATTGAATTTGCCTTGTTTAATGGTCTAAAATATACAGTCATTTCTTTATGCATAATTACTCTCTTATAAACTGTACCCTACTATATTCTTGACTGCCTTTTGTTTGTCATATGGTTTGATCTTCTTACACTGTTCTGGGTACCTCTTATGATTTTTCTGACCTACAGTTTGATTATGGGTACTACCTTATTTTGCTTTCATCTATAGTGTAATCGGCTCTGTTATAGCTTTTTGTATGCTCCCTGCAATTTCATTCTAAATGTGTGTGTTATGATTATTTGCATCTAGTTTAACTCAATAACAATTTCTTGAATTTAATCTGGTCTCTAATTATCCATCTCAGTTCTTGTCTTGCATCCTTGATCACTGCATTTTAAGTATGACTTGTGTTATGATACTAAATGCAACTTGATCTTAACATCTACTCATCTCTTGCAAGCATTGTCAGAAATCTAATTTTATAAGTCTTCTTTTTTATCAGAAATTTAGATTTTCTTTAGACTGTCTTTTGGATTAGCTAAGTAATTCCTCTTTTAGTTTATAATATTGCAGCTTATTTGTATTTGTTTTCTTTGCAGTCCCATTCTAAGCTTTCAAGTCTGAATGCATAAAACTTTGTCTTATAAGTCATCTTATTTCTTACATAATCATAGACTGTCTTTTCCCCTTAAGTTATGATGTTATTCTTAACAGACCTCAGCTGAGTTCTCAGCTTCTTAAACTCAGTCTATGTTGAACATTTGAACCTTGCTGGTTTTAAAAATTCCTCAAATCTTATGTACCTGGCCTTGTTTCATCATCTTGTAATTATAGAATTCTCAAAATCTTTGTTTTTTGCATGTTTTTTTCTACAGCTTTAAAACACTTTCGATTTGCACAACTCCTTCAGTTTTTTGCACAATAATTTCTGTTGAATGTTATAAATTTCCTAGTCTAACCATTTCTTATCTTAATTCTTCAAATCTCCTTTATTCTCATTAACCCCAATTAAACCAAATCTACCATCTTCTCAAAGCCCATTTAAACCTACCTCAAAACCGAACCTAAACTTCTTCTCTCCTCTCAACTGCATAGCCCATTTAAACTATTTTTCCCTTTTCACTATGAATATTATTTCATGGAATTGTCAAGGCATAAACCTCCCACCCTCAATTCAGCATTTGAAAGGACTAGTTACCCCATTCACAAGCCTAGCATCTTATTTCTCTCTGAAACTCTAGCTAACGATCAACACATAATAAGATTAACACAATCCCTTCAATTTAATAACTACTTCAACATACCCAAAATTGGAAGACGAGGATGACTATGCCTAATATGGGAGGATAACCTAAACATCCAAATATTACTACATTCTCAAAACTTCATCCACACAAAGGTTACACCACCATTCCAGAACAACCATGGTTCTTCACGGGTATCTATGGCCCTCCACATCCAGATATAAGGAAAAATTTGTGGCAAGATTTTCCAACAATCTTCAGCAATATCAATCCATCCACACCATGGATATTGATAGGAGATTTCAACGACGTTTTAAACCAATCTGAAAAAAAAATATGAGAAAGACAAGTGGCATATGCTCAATCTCAACCGCTTCTCACTATGATGGACCAGATGGGTTTTATAGATTTAGGATTCCGAGGAGATCCATACACTTGGACAAACAACCAATTAGGGCAAGATAATATCCTAGAAATATTAGATAGGGCTCTAGCAAACCAACTATGGCGAACGACAAACCCCCATGCGGCAATTACTCACCTTCCAATAATAGCATCTGATCATGCCCCAATACTTCTTCAGAAAAAAGCAATGGATTGGCAAGGAACAAAAAACTACAAATTCGAACACCTCTAGCTCTCTCATCCCCAACTTAAGCAAATAGTCGAATCAGCTTGGGAACAACAACAAGATAACGAACCTACACTCAACCTCCAGCTAAAACTCATTACAACAGGACAAACTCTCTTAGAATGGAACAAAGAAACCTTTGGCCACCTACCAACGAAGATCAAGAAATCGAAAACCAAGATAAAGAACGCCCAACACCAATGTGCATCCCAAACAGGCTCAGATTTAGAGCACTAGTTAACTCAAGAAAAACAGTTGAGAATAGAACATGAAGAACTATTACAATGTCATGCAAAATACTAGCAACAAAGATCTAGAATTCAATGGCTTCAATCAGGCGATCTCAACACAACCTTTTACCATACTTAAGCTATATCCACGGAGCTTGCAACAATATACATCAACTACAAGACACACAAAACAACTGGATTAGAAGAAGAAAAAAAGACGTTGTTCAACTCATTCTGGATCACTATTCTCAGCAATATACGGCCCCGCCTACGGAAATAAATGAATATCTTTTTGCAAACATCATACCAAGGTTGACTCCTACACAATCAAATCAACTTACGAAGGAAGTAACTACTGAGAAGAAATCAAGCAAGCACTTTTACGCATAAATTCTAAAAGTGCTCTAAGTCCAGGATGGCTATACAAGTAAGTTTTTAAAGTTTTTCGGGAAACAACCCACCCTCAATTGATATCAATGGTTAGTGCTTTCTTTAAGAATCTTAATATGCACCCTCTCATGAATCACACAAACATAACACTAATACCTAAAGTAGACCACCCTTCAAAACCTTCAATCTGGACCGATAGGACTCTGTAACGTCACATATAAAATCATCTCAAAAATAGTAGTCAACCGAATTAGACCTATTCTCCCCTTTCTAATAATCCCTTTCCAGAGCGCTTTTGTCCCAAAAAGATCAATTCACGACAATATAGTGATTGCTGGGGAACTCTTCCATAATATCAGAACCTCAAAACCCACCAAATATCCAAAAATAACTCTAAAATTAGACATCTAAAAAGCCTATGACAGCCTAGATTGGGGATTCATCAAAACTTCATTTACAAAACTTGGATTCCCATCAGCCTTTATAGACTACATTATGCTATGCGTCACAACAGTTACTTACTCCATCAAAACAAATGGTACACCCCATGGATACATCACAACAAGTAGAGGTATTAGACAAGGAGACCCACTTTCGTCCTATATTTTTATCATATGTGCTGAAATCCTATCTACAAACCTGGGAAACCTTCAAAACCAAAAATTAGTTCCGGGACTTAACATATCACAAAAAGCACCTCCCATAATTCATCTAATGTATGCGGATGATCTTCTGATCACGTATAAAGCATCAGATCAGAGTAACCAACACCTTAAAACCCTCCTCCAAGCCTACAGTTTTTCTGCATGGCAAGTAATTAATACTGCCAAATCAGTAATCATCCATCACCCTAATTTAGACCCAATCAAAATAAATGATCTTCAACAATTCTTTAATATGCCAACCTCTTCAAAACCTCCAACCTATCTAGGCATACAGTTTAAACAGGGAAGAGCATCAAATCGAACTTTCACTCCCCTTTTACAAAGATTAGCCAGAAAAGCAAAAGGGTGGATGACAAAATTCCTAACGCCAGCAGGAAGACTCGTTCTCATCAAAACCTCCCTAACCCCAACCTCAAATCACATAATGCAAACACAAAACCTACCCATAAATATACACAAACAAATAGATCGTATAACCAGGAATTTTTTCTGGGGACATGACTCAACAACCAAAAAACTCCACCCTATAGGATGGGATAAAGCAACAAAACCAATAGCCGAAGGAGGATTTAGAATAAGTAAAAGCGCTGATCATAATAAAGCCCTTCTCATGAAGAGAATTTGGAATTTGCATGAACATCCTAACTCTATATGCGGAAGTCTATTCAGTGCAAAATACTTTAATGAACAACCAATTCTACAAGGAAACATCTCCATTCCTTCCTCTTCCAGCCCTCAATGGAGACAACTCGCATCAATTATCCCTACCATGCAAAATTTAATTTTCTATCGTATTGGAAATGGGTTATCAACACCAATAGAAGCTAACTGGATTCCACACTCTCCAAATCTAGATCCAACACATTACTACCCAATCCAAATGGTAGCAGATATCATCGACCCAATCTCCCACTCCTGGAATCATGAAAAATTGAACACCTTTCCCAATCAAATATTTCAAAAAATCATCAACATCCACCTTCCATAAAATAATACCCCAGATAAAATTATCTGGCCACACTCAAAATCGGAAGCTACACCACATCTTCAGGATACAAATGTCTAACCCATGGTCAGCCAACCCACACACCACTACAGCCTACCAAATTCTTATGGACTTTACCATGTCCACCAAAAATTCGGATTTTCTTGTGGGAAGCCATCAATGAAGGATTACCAACCTTCTCTCTCTTACATCGAATCCATTTGACCAACTCAGACATATGCCCAAGATGCAATCTTACGATCTGAAATTAGCAAGCCACCTTTTAATTCATTTGTCCAACATGACCACTTCTGGAACAACTTATTCAATCAACTTAAAAATACACCAAACACCAACCATACCCAGACCTTCACCTTAACTCCACAAACAACTATATCTCAAATCATGCAACAACCAACATCAACTTCGACAATCTCATCATTTTGTTTTCTATTATGGACCCTATGGCTATCCAGAAATGATATAATTTACCAACAAAAACATACAACGTCAGAAGAAATCCTAGCCTGGGCACAAAAACTACAACAAGAATATTCATGGGCACAACACGCTTCACCACCAATCATACCAGGAGCTACACCAACAGTTAACCACCCAATAACAGATAAAAGGATAACAACAATATCGGTAGGCTGGTCCGTTCCGAATATTAACTGGATTAAAATTAACACAGATGGAGCAGTCAGGGGCCAACCGGGATTTGCAGGGGCGGGATTCGTCTGTAGAGACTATGATGCATGAACAATAATAGCTATGGCTCAACCATTAGGAATTACGACTGCAGAAACTTGGGCCTTACTATTGGCTTCAAGAACAGCAACAGAGAGACAATGGCCTAGAATTCTCTTTGAAACAGATTTGGAGAACCTCCTGCGTTTCATTACATCAACTACCACACCACCTTGGCACATAGTAGAAATGATTGAAGAAATAAAAAATAGACTTAGGCAAATCCCGCAAGTTGCTATACAACACAATTACATGTAAGGAAATCAAGCAGCGGATGGATTGGAAAATCATGCAGCAGATGGAAGCCAAACATGAAACTATTCAACCAAAATATGGGACCAGGCAATCCCATCTTTTATCAGTCACATTTTATTTCAAGACTCTGTGGGTACCACATACCCACGACAAGTTGTAATCTAAACTTTCTATAATAAATATATGCTTCAAAAAAAAATATTGTGATAATGATCAAATATCAATTATCTGATATTTTCATGAATACCAAAATTTTAAACGCCATTCTAGGGCTTGAGGAGATAACTTTTCATTTTGATTCTTGTCCAATATGTAAATTATTGACGTAAATATATTATATTTAACGGACGTAAAAATAAAACATCAAATGACACACAACGTCATTTAGGGGCGGATTTGAAGCATAATTTTTTGAGCAATCGAATAAGCACATCTCATTAGTTGAAGACGTCGTATTGGGGAGTAATTGAAGATAATCTTTGAATGTCATTGATAACTACCAAAAATGTTCGTCATTGTTTTAATCATCCCATGTATATCTTGACCGTGTTTTATGAATAGTTGATAGTTCGTATTTTTTGTAGTTATATCTCTTGCTAAAATTACATTTCTGATAGGTGTAGAATACACCGTATTTAATATCTAGTATTTATGCTTTCTTTGCGAGTTTTCTTGGAAATTATGTATCTTATGTGTGCTTTTGAGTTTATTAGGTGCAATGGAGTCATTTGGAGCAAAAAGACCAATTGGAACTCGTTCAAATACAAGATTTCTACTTTTCATTGTGTAGAGGACGAGAAGATGAAGACAATGGCGAAAGAACGGAGTCATTCAGAGCTCGTATGAAGAAGTTATGGGCGAAGGAACTCTGAAGACTTAAAGGGCTCGCTGGTCATTTTAAGGGCAGTGCTATTGACATCCCCTCGTTTGTTAAGGGGCATCCAGTTTGTTAAGGGGTGGACTGTTTCAAGGGAACTGCTAAAGGCAGTAAGGTCTTGTACTTAGGGGGGAGCCGGAATTCAAAAGTTGTTAAGGCACTCAGCTAATATACTCAGGGCTGCCTTCATCTTCTCCGATTCCAAAACAGATGCATGCATGTCTGTAGCAATTACATCAGTTCACTCCCGAGTCTCATCAGCGTCTAACTCAGGGATGATGGAATATGCCGATGGGAAATGATGGAAACTCGATAGCATTTGGCGATAGATGAATAGTGGTGGTGAAGCTCGAGTGCGATAATGGTATGGGAATGATCTTTGTCGAGAAGCATGGATATCTCGAGTTCTTTGTTGATTATCGAATGAAGCTGCTGGAACAACGAGAGAAGTGATTATGAAGGCTGCGATGAAGATTAAAGGTTTGCGAGAGATGGTGGAGGTTGTGTCGTTTATGCCATGGAAGAGGAAGACGGCTGGGAGTTGTTGTCAATATCGATTGCAGCCATTTTTGGCAGAGATGAAGAGCTCGTGATGGTGGAGGTTGTTGGTCAGGGAACGGTGAAGGAAGTAGGGAAAGCCATGGCTGGCAGTAGTGACGAGTTTACGAGATTATACATGCCAGAGTTGCTGTGAACTGCTGTGGAGAGTGATGGCTGTTGAAAGAGAATGAGTTTACTAGCAGGAGAGACGTGAGTCTTTGCTGCTATAGCCTGGTCTTGTGATTGAGTCTGCCATGGCTTCTCGAGGCTGCCATTATCGAGAGACGGAGAAGAACGGGGACACGATGTGATGAAAAGGAGGTCACGGTGGTCTTTGTGGTTCATGGCAATGACGAGACGCTATTATCATGGCAATTTTGGTTGTGAGAAGAAGCTGGGTTGTTGTGCGGAATCAGGTTAAAGCGCGGGTTTGAGAAGAACTGTTGAGTTTGGTGTTTTGAGACTCTGGTAGTGACCGTTCATGGCAATGACGAGAAGAATGTTAAAACTCGAGTCTGCATGTCAGTTATGGAAGCAATAAAGGAGTTTGGTAGTGGCTGGTGACGACAGCATAGTGATATTGGTTCGAGTCCGAGTGAAGGTTATCATGGATGAGGTATGGCCGGAATTTACACAGGAGAAAAGATGATAATGGGCTGGATTTTGATAGTTGAGCCCAATAGGCTATTGAGCCGCAATATCTTATATGACCAGATTAAGGGCGCAGCTATTCAGAAGCTTTGGAGGATTTCGAACGGGGTGGCCGCAGAAACACTGTTGACGACTAAGATTGTTATCAAATAAGGAAATTCATGAGAACTATGGTCGGTGCGAAAGCCTATATAAGACCAAGTAGCCGAGCATAAGAAGGGACATCTTCTATTATCTATCTTGTTTTATTATCTTCTTCTACTTTTATTCTAGGGTTTAGAACCATGAAACTTCTCTTTCTTCTTGTGATGAACTCCTTGAATATGAGTACCTAATTATCTATTGGTTATGGAATAGTTGGATTTCACAAAGCATGATTCTTTGATTCAATATATTAGTTTTGTCTCATAATTATCGTTTGCAATTCTCTGGAAATATTGTTTCATGATTGATTGATTGTTTTGTCAAGTTGCAAATTGGTAGAACTTCTAATCACATCTATTGCTAGTCTAGGGTTTATTATACGCAAAAGTGATATTCCTTGGATACAAGTAGCATAATATGATTATAGTTTGTAGTGATATATTCTTATGATCATATGTGAATCGTAACCTTTGTTAAATTGAATTAGTGCGCTTTCCACGTTCAATTGCTTTGATTGGCCTGATTTCATAGAACTTAATGCATCTAGGGAATTAAACTTGATTAGTGCTTTTACACGTTAGGTTGTTCCTTTAGGTAGAATTCATATTCGCATCTTTTAATGTGTTTGTTGATGACATGAGGAGATTTGCGAGATATTCTTGCGATCAAGGTATTCTAGGGTCTTTGATAAAAGTTGAGATTAAATATCAATTCTAGTTATTGTGAAAAGCATGTTAGTGAATGAAAACGAAATCCTTAACCAATATCTCTTCTATCTTATTTGTTTGCTTATTTCTTTATTTGCTTTTATTTTATTTCATAAAATCACAAAACTACCGGTGTTATTTATAAGGAACCAAAAACAATTTGACAACCTAGACCTCTCTGTGGGATCGATCCTTTCTTGCCCTTGCTATATTTATATTTTGAGTAGTAAGAAAGTGTAATTTATTTTTGACGCTTACGACCGCGGTCAAATTTTGGCGCCGTTGCCGGGGAGGCAGCGGTTGTTAATTGTTTTTGGTTTCTTATTTTTGTATTTAGTTTTTGTTTTATTTTTATTTTTATTTTTCTTATTTTCTGGGTTTTAACCTTGGTTTGGGAATTATTTCAGGTGCTTATTTCTATGGAAGGAGCATATTGGAGCAATCAATACGGTTTTCAACAACCTCAACAATATGATAACTACCAATTCCATGGGTATAATCAAAACCAATTTATTGGTTATGACCAATATTCCATGGAACCTTGTGGTTTTCCTCAACAACCTTATGGTGAGTATGTGTGTGAACAACAACAAGGATGGGAGGATTCTTATGCTTGTGAACAAAAAGTCTCTAATTTTATAGATAAAGTTTCCACCTTTTTACAAGAGGAATTTCGAAAAGCTAAAGAGACTACAAACGAGCAACTCCAAGAACTTCGTGAAGGTATGGCTAGCTTGCGAAGAGACATTGATCAATACAAGGAAGATATGGATAATTCTAATGTGCATATGGTTTGTGATGACTATTTGATTGATGCTAATGTTGAAAAAGGCGAATCTTTGGGGACTTTCGTTGATAATTGTGTAGTTAACTCAACTCTTGATCGTAATAATGATCATTCACCTATTCAAAAGGATGAGTTCGAGATTAACAACACTAAATTCAGCGAGGAACAATCTTATGTTGACTATGATAGTGACGGTGATTATGATACATTGCTTGAAACAACTCATGGTGACATCTCTGAGGAGTCTTTTTGGGATCAAGATGAAGATGAAGAGGAATATGTTGACACTTGTGTAGATTACTCGAGCATTGATCTTAATAATGATCAAGAGCCTATTCAAAGGGTGGAGCTTGAGGATGATGCATTTTCGAGTGTTCTACAAAAGTTTCTTATGATAAAATTTGGATCCGCAAAAGAGTATGTGCCTTACAACAAAAAGGAGGAATATGTTGAGAATGAGACCGTTATGACCAATATTGTGGAAGACCCAATTGAGCTTGCAAATGATTGTGATGATGATGTTTATGTTGAAACTTTGGTTACGGCAGAAACGGACGAAGAATGGTTGCGAGGTTTGATAGAGGACCATGATATACAAGAGGTGAATAATTCACTTGAGTTTTCAAGGATGAAGAGGATTAGTGATACAAGAGATTTGAAAGGTTTATCTAATCCTTTGCCTATTATTTCTTCTCCTTTACCTCTTATTGGTTTGAATGTATGTGCTTCGAGAATATTGTTGAATGACTTTGTTTCTCGTTTTCCGCCATTAGAGAAACTTGATTCTCATACTATGCAGGTTATGGAACCAGAAACCGTGGAAGTACCCGACTTCTATATTCTTTATACACTTCCAAGTGTGGACAAGAATAAGTGTGGGGGAAGCTTTTATCGGTTCATAGCTTCACTTTTGCTTTATTGTACTAATATTTGTGTGAAGCTAGTGTTTGCAAAACAGGTTCTATGGAAGGATCCCCAACTTTTCCGATTATTGGTGTATGGGGAATGAATCTTACAAGAAGCTAAGTCGGGCCGTCGACTTTAAAACAAGCGCTTAGTGGGAGGCAACCCACCGGTTTTGTATCTTTTATCCTTTTGCTTTTTATTTTTGTTTTTTTTTTTTTTTTTTTTTTTTTTTTACTGTTTTTATATCATATTTGCATCCCTATGTTTAATTTCATTGAGTCCGGAATCTATCTTAGAAGAGAATTATGTCGAATACCTTTTCGTCAGAAAATTTCAGACTGCGCGTAGTTCAGTCCAGAGACCATAACTGTCAGACCGTTTATCGAAACACTGTGAAATTTTGACACTGTGTAGAAAACACGTAGGTGAACAACTTTTGTGAAATGGAGTTTTTTCAAATTCCTTACCAATTTGCACAGTTTTTGCGTTTTATCTGCTGTTACGTCAGAATTCAGAACTTTCGGTTTTACATTGAGGACAATGTGAAGTTTAAGTGTGGGGAGCATTTATATGTTTGTTTTTGACACCATTAGTGGATGGAACCATTTTGAATGCAGGAGTTGAGGAACCAATTAACTAAAAGGGAAGAATATAGCTCAGAAATCACGAATTAATATGATAGTTGTTACCATATCTCGGAATATCACCATATCGCATTCTATTTTTATTTTTCCATATTTATCTATTGTTCTCTAAGTGCTTTGGTGGGTCACTAAAAATCGACGTGTTATTACTGCTAGGATGAAATAGAGTGGTTGAGTTACTAGAAAAAGAAAAAAATGATGAAAAAAAAATATATGAAAAAAAAGAAAAAAAATATGAAAAGAAAAAAAAAGGACCGATCAATTAGACCAAAACGGAATAAAAAGACACTTGGGAATAGCAGTATGTGTGAAACGTAGTCCCTGTCTCCGTCGCCTAAACAAGCGTGGAATGCAGGATCCAAGGCAACTATCATGTACTTGCGACAAGAAGCATGCGCTTGGATCCATAAGATCTAATCATGCCGTCTAAAAAAAAAAAAAAAAAGAAATTGGATCCAGTTTGATCCAATCATATAAAAAAAAAAGAAAAAAAAAAAAAATTATTGTGTTGAATAAAGTCACTCTTGGTTCCCTTGTATATGCCAATTGATTTGATGTAGCATTCAGCACGAAGTAGCTCAATCCAATAGGATTAGGTTCATCTTAGCAGTGACCTTGAGACGAGATATGGGAAACATCGAACACTTGTGAATATTCGCCAACATCTACATCTTTATCCATCTTCTTAATCTTTTCATTGTGATTGTGGTTTGTTAGTTTTAAGTATTGTGGCTTGTTCGACTATCTAATTAGAGTTTATTTACTAATAATTGAATTGAATTTGCAAGGTACCTCCTCCTGTAGTCATTTTGGATTCGTTCATTGATTTGTCACAAATAGACGGAGTTTGAAATATAGGTTTTGTAGGTAGACCTCTAATAAACCTTCACGAGACTATAACTCGTCCACTAGGGACACCTAGGGGTTTAAAGGCTTGTTATTTATGCTAAAAGTGACCGTAGCCTCGACGACACGGAGTTGTTGTATTTTATTGTTTTGTTTGATTTGCTCGAGGACTAGCAAAGTCTAAGTGTGGGGGAATTTGATAGGTGTAGAATACACCGTATTTAATATCTAGTATTTATGCTTTCTTTGCGAGTTTTCTTGGAAATTATGTATCTTATGTGTGCTTTTGAGTTTATTAGGTGCAATGGAGTCATTTGGAGCAAAAAGACCAATTGGAACTCGTTCAAATACAAGATTTCTACTTTTCATTGTGTAGAGGACGAGAAGATGAAGACAATGGCGAAAGAACGGAGTCATTCAGAGCTCGTATGAAGAAGTTATGGGCGAAGGAACTCGGAAGACTTAAAGGGCTCATTTGGTCATTTTAAGGGCGGTGCTATTGACATCCCTCGTTTGTTAAGGGGCATCCAGTTTGTTAAGGGGTGGGTGTTTCAAGGGCCGCTAAAAGGCGATAAGGTCTTGTACTTAGGGGGCTAGGAATTCAAAAGTTGTTAAGGCACTCGGCTAATATACTCGGGGCTGCCTTCATCTTCTCCGATTCCAAAACGGATGCATGCATGTACGTAGCAATTACATCGGTTCCTCCAGAGTCTCATCGGCGTCTAACTCGGGGATGATGGAATATGCCGATGGGAAATGATGGAAACTCGATAGCATTTTGAGTAGATGAATAGTGGTATTTGAAGCTCGAGTGCGATAATGGTATGGGAATGATGCTGTCGAGAAGCATGGATATCTCGAGTTGCTGTTGATTATCGAATGAAGCTGCTGGAACAACAGAGAGCTGATTATGAAGCTGCGATGAAGATTAAAGGTTTGCAGAGATGGTGGAGGTTGTGTCGTTTCTGCCATGGAAGAGGAAGACGGCTGGGAGTTGTTGTCAATATCGATTGCAGCCATTTTTGGCAGAGATGAAGAGCTCGTGATGGTGGAGGTTGTTGGTCAGGGAACGGTGAAGGAAGTAGGGAAAGCCATGGCTGGCAGTAGTGACGAGTTTACGAGATTATACATGCCAGAGTTGCTGTGAACTGCTGTGGAGAGTGATGGCTGTTGAAAGAGAATGAGTTTACTAGCAGGAGAGACGTGAGTCTTTGCTGCTATAGCCTGGTCTTGTGATTGAGTCAGCCATGGCTGCTCGAGGCTGCCATTATCGAGAGACGGAGAAGAACAGGGGACAACGATGTGATGAAAAGGAGGTCACGGTGGTCTTTGTGGTTCATGGCAATGACGAGACGCTATTATCATGGCAATTTTAAGTTGTGAGAAGAACTGGGTTAAAAACTGTTGTGCAGAACTGGGTTAAAAACTGACGGGTTTGAGAAGAACTGTTGAGTTTGGTGTTTTGAGACTCTGGTAGTGACCGTTCATGGCAATGACGAGAAGAATGTTAAAACTCGAGTCTGCATGTCAGTTATGGAAGCAATAAAGGAGTTTGGTAGTGGTGGTGACGATGACATAGTGATATTGGTTGAGTCAGTGAAGGTTATCATGGATGAGGTATGGCGAATTTACACGGGGAGAAAAGATGATAATGGGCTGGATTTTGATAGTTGAGCCCAATAGGCTATTGAGCCGCAATATCTTATATGACCAGATTAAGGCGCGACTATTGGAAGCTTTGGAGGATTTGAACGGGGTGGCCTTGCCAGAAACTCTTGTTGACGACTAAGATTGTTATCAAATAAGGAAATTCATGAGAACTATGGTGGTCTGAAAGCCTATATAAGACCAAGTAGCCGAGCATAAGAAGGACATCTTCTATTATCTATCTTGTTTTATTATCTTCTTCTACTTTTATTCTAGGGTTTAGAACCATGAAACTTCTCTTTCTTCTTGTGATGAACTCCTTGAATATGAGTACCTAATTATCTATTGGTTATGGAATAGTTGGATTTCACAAAGCATGATTCTTTGATTCAATATATTAGTTTTGTCTCATAATTATCGTTTGCAATTCTCTGGAAATATTGTTTCATGATTGATTGATTGTTTTGTCAAGTTGCAAATTGGTAGAACTTCTAATCACATCTATTGCTAGTCTAGGGTTTATTATACGCAAAAGTGATATTCCTTGGATACAAGTAGCATAATATGATTATAGTTTGTAGTGATATATTCTTATGATCATATGTGAATCGTAACCTTTGTTAAATTGAATTAGTGCGCTTTCCACGTTCAATTGCTTTGATTGGCCTGATTTCATAGAACTTAATGCATCTAGGGAATTAAACTTGATTAGTGCTTTTACACGTTAGGTTGTTCCTTTAGGTAGAATTCATATTCGCATCTTTTAATGTGTTTGTTGATGACATGAGGAGATTTGCGGGATATTCTTGCGATCAAGGTATTCTAGGGTCTTTGATAAAAGTTGAGATTAAATATCAATTCTAGTTATTGTGAAAAGCATGTTAGTGAATGAAAACGAAATCCTTAACCAATATCTCTTCTATCTTATTTGTTTGCTTATTTCTTTATTTGCTTTTATTTTATTTCATAAAATCACAAAACTCTAGGTGTTATTTATAAGGAGCGAAACAATTTGACAACCTAGACCTCTCTGTGGGATCGATCCTTTCTTGCCCTTGCTATATTTATATTTTGAGTAGTAAGAAAGTGTAATTTATTTTTGACGCTTACGACCGCGGTCAATTTCACTTGATTGAAGGTAAGCATAAGGTTAATAAAAGCAAATTACATTGAAAGCTCAAAATTAGAGTTGCACATGGGTCGGGCGGGTCGGGTTTTAGCTAATACCAACTACCAACCAAACTATAGAGGGTTTTTATTTTCATAACCAATCCCGCACCCACAAGCATCGGGCGGTTTTTTTTACCCTCCCACTATGGGTCGGTCAGGTTCGGGTTTAAACCCGCTTAAACCTGCTTCAGTAAATGTTACCATAGTCACCGTATAAAGAAAAATGGTACATATGCACAATAAATGTTACCATAGTCAAACTTATGTTTGTAAATTGCAAAACAACACAGAGAAATTTTGCATAACATATTGATAACCTCTTAAATCCTTTAACAACATCCTTAGTGAGCCTTCAGTTTTATGAACCTAAACATTGGCTCTCTTCATTATCGTGGATTAGGAAAGAGGTGATCTACATAAAAATTAGTAAACTACTGATGTGAAACCAACAAATTTCTAGTATATATGACCCGATGGAAAATGTCATAAAGTTTCAATCGACTCATGGATACCTAATTAAGTAAAGGTAAATAGACGTTGGATTACCCCTCCCATAATAAATACGTTCGGGGCAGCTGTGAGACAATATGCTGGACGTTACTATCCATCACAACAAATATGGTGCTGCCGACTACGGTCTATCACTTCAAAGTGAAAAAAGTACCTACATAAAATTAGTGTTTGGGAGGTCAGTATTTCATTCCCCGTGAACATTTAGGGTAAAGGAATTTCATAATCAAAAAAAGGAAATATATATAATTCGAGGACGATGGACCTAAAGAAAGCGAGAAAGAATTCTTGGTCCAACGAGAGATAAGTGTACATAATGAGAAAAAATTGTTTATGTTCATATACTTTCTTTTTTTCTAAGGTTTATCATGACTAAGAGTGATCAATAAATTTCATAAATGAGCGAAATAGTGGTAAACCCTTGATGGAGTCGGGTTATGAAAAAAATATTACTTGACATGTGAGTGGCTAGCAGGTCAGCGAATTTTTTTGACTCGTCGGTCGCCTCCTGCTCAAATCGTATCCTTTGGAGCATATATGAGCAGCCATATAACTGCAACGATCAACAACTTCTTTATTTTCTTCGTTTATATAGTCGGTTCTTTATGTGGTGTTTTTATTTCTGTTTTTTATGGTTTATTTGGTGTTGTATCGCAATTGTGGAATAGCTTGTATGGGATTTGGGTTGGTACTGCAACTATGGGTTGGGATCTGTTGAAGATAAGAAACCAAAGCATACTAGCAAGTACAGTTCGGATATATAAGCAAATCGCATCGTCAACATCAAATTCGGCGTCTTCTCTTAGATCGGCTTTCCCCCCAACTATAGATATCCTCAGATTTTTCTATTTGGGTTTGTCTTTGATCTAAGCTTAATTAGATCATGTTTTGTTTTAGCTGTTAGTCTTTTTTCTATGGTTTTTAAGTCTGCTTGGGTTTTTTCACTCATAGATCTTGTGTTTTTTTGTAACGGGTATTTTATGTTCGGGTCACTCTTTGATTAGGCTAAGTCCTACTACTACTCGTTTCTCTCGTGTTTAATCGGGCGTTACTAATGTTCTTTGGATCTTGGTATACATGAATTTATTAGCAAGGATTACATTCTTGAATATTCATCATATGATTCTGTGTGAAAGTTACTTGCAGTGTGTCATGTATTTACTTTGTGTTTGTGTCATCTTGTATCTTCAGGTTTAATACCTGCTTTATCAATTAAAAAAAGTGAGTGGTAAGTCTAAATGGGCAAATCTGTCAATATTTTAACAAATCAATACATCCAAAAAAAGTAACAGAAACATAACAATAACGATAATCACCAATAGTTAATCCTAATACCTGTAAAATGACTGGGAAAATATTTCTTCTACAAAGATATTCATTCCCTGAACAGTAGGTCTTAAAAAACCTACATGGAGGTCTTATTTAGACCCTAATTCATGTCATATGTGGCAAAAATATGACAAAGTACTCTTGTCCTATTTAGGCAGGTTCCTATAGGGTGGCAAAGCCACCCATATACCATACCAGTTGGCCCGGTGATCATTTGTCGTATCGTCAAAAATAAACTACTTTCTCCTTTGGTAACATCAAACCCAAATTATACTATAACCCATGAATATCAACACCAATGATACATGTGTATCTTCCTTCCTGGGAACATTCATTTTGCAATAGTGTGGATAAGCTACATCATAACTAAAGAATCTAAACTCAACAATTTTATAAGAAGAATGCGTTCATAATAGAAATAGGCAAATACCTGTTTTACTTTAGAACTAGTTTGGCTGAATGAGTCGTTTTATCATAAATTAAAACACAAACATGGATTAATCACGGTTTTAGTTATTGTGCAAAGTCTAAAACAAATAGCAATAACTTCCTAAATATGGCATCAAAGAACATGATAAAGCATGAAAGAAAAAACAATAATTAATCCAAGACAGTAGGGACAAAAAGGTGATAATGGATGTAATCCTTTCAACATTCCTTCACTCCAAACCGGCATACCTGTTGACTTAATCCATTTTCTAATTGTTTATGATTACAACATGATCAATGCTTCAATGGTGATAATAGATGTCGCAACATATAACTACACTGAAAAATCAAGTGATGAGTATAATCAAAAAAACACCAATCGAAGACCTCAAAATAAGTTGAAAACTGGTTTTTGGTTTATCGCGAATCACGGATGTTGATAATCAAAACAAATCTTTAAATAACTATAATGTAAAGAAACCAAATCAGAAATAATAACAACAAAACAAATCTACTGAAATACAACAACAAATTGAAGGTCTAAAATACGTTGCTTGCGTAACTTGCATTTGTTGAACTATAGAGTAATAATTGTTTTTTTTTTCCGACTCTATAATTTCTTTAGCTTCCATTTAAAAGGAGGGACAATTTGAAGCTAGAGAAGATGACGAACGTGATAAACAAAGGTGACCGTAATTTTGGGAATTATCCAGAATATTCCGGTATCCATATTTTTACGTTATAATTTTTTTTAATATGGAAAAATCCGGAATTTAACTCCACATTCAAAGCAAAAGGTTAATTATGTAAAGTAATAATAATATTAGTAGTTACGGGTTCCATATATTGAACATCTTTAATAATGGTTTATATATATAATATTAGGAAAATGGGCTACAAATATTTTTTCCCATCAAACTTTTTTATCCGTTAAAAATAATCATATTAATTAAGAATCTTTCGAACATATTTTACCGCATTTAAGAAAGAATTAAGCGGTCGGTGGTACAGTAAACCTAATTCAATCTTCCTCTTCCTTTCTCAAAAAAAAAAAATAGAAAAAACCCAAGAGCCGTCTTGCTCAGATTTGGTCCTTTTAAACCAGATCTGAGCAATATTTTGTTTTCTTTTAAAGTATTTGGTAGTAGATATTTGAATAAAATGTTATTACATCGTTTTTTGTGTCTTTTGACATATTTCTTCGTCGTTTTGGGGCGATTTTTCTTCGTCGTTGTGGGGCGAGTTCTTCAATTTTCTAGGGCTGGTTCGTGGCTTGCTATTCTTGTATCAAAAATATCAGCGATTCATCACGACATCGCTTATCCGTGTTCGTGTGGATCGACAAATTTATGGGAAAAGTACTCCTTTATATTAGGAGCATCTCTTATTGAAGAAGAATAAAAATACATTCAGATTAAATGGTCGGGTTTTATTTACGGATATACCATCATCTCTCCCTTATACATAGAATTTCTTTGGATATCTTTGCTATTTATCGCTCATTCTCTTCTCGATCTACTTGTAATTGATGTCCTTATTTGTATTAGGGTTTTGATTATTTTATATTTTGATGTTTTTGTTATTCTTGTAAGTGAACATGTAATCATGATTTTGATTTGATGAATTGAAATATGTTGATTGTCCAAAAAAAAAGAAGGAATTAAGCAACGGGTGTAGGGCGAAACCCCGTCACCCCTATAGACAGTTCCCATCATACCTGGTGTGTAGCACGAGTTACATGCTAGTTTTCTTTCTTTTTCTTCTTTTTCCCTTTAAATATTTTCTAAAATTCTTAATCAATTTTTTTCAAACTAGCTACAAATTATATTCACTACTAGTTTGACTTAACAACTACTACTAAGACTAAATTATGTAACTAAGGTTGTGTTTGATAGGAGTTAATTCCATGGAATTAGCCATCTTTCCATGGAAATAGTATGTTCTCCGTCGTTTGGTCAAAAATATGTTTTCATGGAATTGCAATAAAAGCATGGCCTAAAGTATGTTTTAAACTCAATTCCATGGAATTCCATGGAAAGTCTTTCCTTGCCACCCTGATAGGTGTCTAAAACACCTAATTTTATATGTAGTATTTATGCTTTCTTTGCGAGTTATCTTGTGAATTATGTATCTTATGTGTGAATTTGAGTTTTATAGGTGTTTTGGAATCATTTAGAGCGAAAATGACAATTTAGTTGTTTCAATGGAGAGTGATATTCGGAGCCGGTCAAAGGATATGAGCCAGTCTACATCACCAATACAAGTTCAGAAACTGGGGCACCTCTGCTTGGTGGCCCCTATCCATTTTGGGCGCCTAAGTCTAGCTGCCACTCCTACAAAACCCTAAAAATTGAGAGTAATCATCTCTCAATCATTTATTCTATCTGAAACCGAGAGAAGCCATGGCGGCTGCCTCTGAACTCGAATCCAAGAGGAAAGAGGGAAGAATTGATGCTCAAACTCGAGGGAAATTGCGTTTATTGTTGGGGGAGTACAATTTAGATGGGTTTGCTGAGTTAATTGGATTCTAGGGTGGTTAGATGCATGTTAGGACAGGGTAGAATTCAGGGGCTTGATTAGGGTTGAATTTGATGTTCATAACTATTCAGATGAAGACGATGGTCCTGTCTTCATTACAGTTTCCCATAAATTCACAGTAGAGAAACAGATGAAGCTGTGCTATTTGAAGAAATAGGGTTACTGTTCAAGGAGGGATCCAAAAATGGAAGAATCTGCAAATCAGAGAAGGAATTCAAGCAGCTGTGCTCAAATTGGTGATGAACGGAGAACAAGGCAAAATGGGTTTGTATGATTTATCATACAACAGGTGAAATCAAGCTGCAGAGGATGTTGCTGCTATCCATTTGACAGAAAAGAGAGATAATGCTTGAATCAGATTTGTATGGTTGAGATGAAGAATGGGGTAAGGCGTTGCTGTATTGGAGCTTGAATTGAACTGTGGAACTGGTACTGAGATTTGAAGAATTGTGGTGAAGCTGATTGTGATGTTGATTCCAAGAAGCTGAAATGGGACCAAGGGTTCAACTGGTGCTGCTGTGTATGATTGCCATAAAGAATATTGAAGATCGATGGAGAAATTGGAGTTACTGTCATGGTGTTAGATTCATATTTAAGTGAAGTCAAGAAGCTGAGAAGTGATTGCAGTGGTTAAGGTTCTGGCTGGAACTAATGCTGCAGGTGATTGCAGGTGGAAATAGCAGCTGCAGCTGAGTGCCTGAGAATTAAGCAAGGTGTTGCTGGCATTGAGGTTGAAGTTGCAGGAATCAAGCTCGTGGTGGTTTCAGTGGCCGTGTTCATAATATTGCTGCTCTGGGTTGTAATGGTAATGCTAAATAGGGAATGATGGTGATCTGGACTAGGTGGTTTGTGCAAATGGCAGCTGGATGGTGGAGTTTAGTTTGAATTCAAGGAGCAGTCTGAGTTGAAGCTGTAGATGTGTGAATTGAGGGAGGTGGTTTGGTAATTTGTTGCCACACGATAGTCGATCTTGATGGAAGAGCAGAGTGGAAGTCTGAGCTGTTGCAGGAATGGATTAAGCTGCCGATAGCCGAGAGTTAGATGAATATATGGTGCTATAGGTATTGCAGGATTAGAACACTGTGACTGCTTCGGCTTGTTGGGGGAAGAAGTTGTAGGGAAAGCTGAAATCTAGTGAATGCAGCTTGAGAAGATACAAGTATTACAGGGTTAGAAGTGGCCGAGTAGATGGAGTGTTATAGTATTGCAGGTGCTATGGCTTTGCTGGAATACAAGAGCTGGAGCTGTGGCCTGAATGGTGGCAATGAACGATGGTAACGCAGTGGTGCAATGTGCTGAAAGTGATGCCACAACTGTTGTGTTTGGATTGTTGTGAGCTTGAGCAGGTGTTTGTAGTTTACAGGGAAGAGATGAGCTTGACAGTGAAGAATGGATAGATTTTATGGACCGAGCTTTGTGGCAGAAGTCGCAACCAAAAATGCAAAAACTGTGCAAAACGCAACAAGAATGGCGAGCCGGTGAGCCTAGCCCGGAATGCCGGAGTTCAAGGATTAAAGTGGGGATCATAATATTTCAGTGAATCGTGAAGGTGGTATGAGTCGAATGCAAGAGTCGGCCGCGGCATATATGAGTTTGGAGTCACGCTTTTGGGTACGTTTTCGCAAGAAATAAGAAGTTGGGTTAGATGGTTTCTTGTGAATATTTGAAATGAGGGGAAGTAAAGTTGAGCTGCTGGAAGTATGCACTTGCTAGTGACAGTTTCTAATGAGAAAGGCGGCCAGAGTCAGTTTCCCGGTGACCAGATTCCGGCGATGACGTCAGCAATTTCCGTCGAACAATTTTGGACATAGATTTTCACACGGGTATTTTCCACACATGGGCTTGGTGGACTAATTGGAGATGGGTTTGGAGAAGACCTAATATTGGAAAGAGTATCCTTTTGGAATGGGAGAAGCATATAAATAGAAAACCATTTCTCTAAACCTAATATCTCCATTAGGGAGGCTTCTACTTGTTTTCTAGGGTTTCACATGATAGATTCTTCTAAAACTCTTTGTGATGATTTCCAAAAACCCAAGTAGTTGATTATTTTTTTTTATTATTGGTTAAAGATGTAGTTGGATTTTGCAACCAAGTTATGATTTTTATGAATTAGTTTTCTCTCAAAATCATTGTTCACTTTCTACGGGTTATAATAATTGCATGATTGATGTATTGCAATATGATTGAATGTTTGTTTAGTTAAGTCTAGAATTGATTGAACTCACATCCATATCTATAGCTATTTTAGGGTTCATCATCGAGTGATAACCTTGAATACGAGTAGCATGATATGATTAAGGTTTGTAGTGATACACTCTTGTAATCATATGTAGAAATTGACCTTTGTTTGAATTGTGTGCGCAATGTATTACAATTGCATTGATTAGCCTATTTCTGAAACTTAATGCTCCTAGGAATTGAACTTAATTAGCGCAAGGCGTTAGGTTATTCTTTAGGTAGAATTCACATACGCATCTCTAATGTGTGTGTTGATGACTTAGGAAATTTATGGAGTATTCTTGCAATAAGATATTCTAGGGCTTTTGATGATAGCGAGATTAAATATGAATTCTAATCATACATTCAAAACTTGTTTACAATTGAAGATGAAACCTTTACCCAATATTTTCACATCCTTGATCTACGTGTTTATTTTATTATTTGCTTTTATTTTTGTTTTCATTCTATAAAAATCAGAAAACTCCCTTGTTATCTTTAGGAAACCAAAACATATTGACAACCCAGGACCTCTCTGTGGGAACGATCCTTTCTTGCCCTTGCTTCATTATATATTTTGAGTAGTAAGAAAGTGTAATTTATTTTTGACGCCTACGACAGCGATCACACCCCCAGGAAACTGATTCCATGGAAACACTTTCCATGGAATTATTTCTCTTCTCTGTTATCAAACACAGCCTAAATAATAACGGAAATGAAAATGATTCTTATCTCGGGTTTGACCAAAACCTTACCTCGGGCTTAAGCCAATTGATACCTTCAGTTTTTTGTTTTTTGATGTTGAATAAGGATTTTTATTAATTGGAAGTAGAAGACATGTCCGACATTAAATAAGACTCGATAATCTCAAGGGGACTATTTGGCCAAGCCTTGGATATACTATGCTGCCTGCAATATTTAGCAAGTTTATTAGCCGTTTTATTACATATCCTATGAACGAAAGAACAAGACCATCTAAGGAAAGACTTAAGTTTACTCTTCGCATCAAGCAAGATAGCTTCACTCTCCCATGATATAACTGGAGCATCATTGTTAATATAACTTTCAATTCCTTTGAGATCAGTTTCCACTATAACTTCAGAAAGCTGTAATTCCACGCACCAGTTCACAACATCCAAGAAAGCTAGGCACTCTGCTTGTTCAGAGCTTCTTATTCCTGCATAGCACTTTGAGAGCCTTCCTCTCCAGTTTCATGCATCATCACGAAGAATGAGAGCAATTCATGTTACGATGCATCACAATTAACTTTTAGAAAGGGAAAAGACGGTGGTTTCCATGATTGTTCTATATGCATGGAAGGCTGCTTTAACAGTCTATGATGTTGTTGTCTACTATAAAGTTTTTCTAGATATCTAGAAAAATTCATAGCTTTTTCTGCCACTTGTTTACGGTGCAATCTTCAAGTTCTGGAAATGCACATCACATCTTGTATTCCATATGGTCCAAGAGACCACCATTGATGTATTCATCCGATCACTAGGTATATTCTGTTGCAGACCACGTTGCATCCAACTTTCAAAAAGTTCTGCTATAGTGTTATGTGTGCCAGAAAGAACTAAAGATCCTTCAGGTATTAGCATCCATACTGCTCTTGATAAAGGGCAAGAGAAAAGAACGTGCATCACGCTTTCTTAGAATTGATTACAGATGGGACATTGCTTGTTAATATAATGACCTGACCTAGATAGCCTCACTTTTTTCGGCGAAATATCAGTAAAACACTTCCAAAAGAAGTGTTTTATTCGCGGCCAAGTTTGTATATTCCAGAACTTCTTCCATTCAATTTCCGTATGTTGTATTATTGGAGAGGTCTGTAGATCTCCTAAACTGCTTTCAAATAGCTTTTTTTAAGATGATTTCAACGTAAAAACTCCATTATTAGTGAGCTTCCAAATCAGTTTATCTTCAGCAAAAGAAGGAATCCTCATCCTCATTATTAACTTCTCTGTGTGTTCTTCAAAGAGATGCTGAATCAGCTCAGTGTTCCAGTTTTGGCTGTCTTGAAGAATTAACTCCTGAACCCAAACATAAGACTCACTGTCTGTAATTCCTTCTCTTGGAACTGGTGGTACTTCAAGCCCTAGCACCCAAATAGCAAGCCATATTTTTATCTTATCGCCTTTTCCTAGACTCCATTGGCTATTCTGTATAATGAAGCTAATTTGTTTCTGAAAACCATTCCATGCCCATGAACAGTTTGTTTTGACTGTTGCATGAAGAAAGCTTGTACATGAAAAATATTTTGCCTGAATAGCTTTCCCCCATTGTGTGTCAGTATTTGTGCAAATCCTTCATGCTGCTCTGACCAGTAAAGCTTGGTTTAATATCTTCAAGTCTCTAAAGCCTTGACCACCACAATCCTTATGTATCTTTAGATTCTTCCATGATGTAACATATGTGCCTCTTTTTTCCTCAAAACCCCACCAAAAGTCTCTCTGTGCAGCTTCAATTTTGTTAATGATTTATGTAGGGATCTGAAAAATATCTCATTGAATATGCCGGAATAGTATTAGTTACAGTTCTTACCATCAACGATTTACCACATTGGGACATGGTTTTACCATCCCATGATGAGAGTCTGTTCTTAACTCTATTATATAGATGAGAAAATGACTCTTTTTTCTTTTTTTCCAATAATAAGAGGAATGCCGAGGTATTTTTCAGTTGGAAGCATCATAGGAACCTTTAATCTTCTCGTTAGTATTTTGCGAAATCTATAAGGAACCTGAGCACTGTAATGCACATTAGATTTAGCAAAGTTCACCATTTGGCCTGATGCTTTCCCAAAATCTTCAATAATCTTCAACACATTATTCACATTATGCAAACCAGCTTTCAAGAAAAGTAAGCAATCATCCGCAAAAAATAAGTGTGAGATAGAAGGAGCGTTTGGTGCAATTCTGATACCTTCTATGAGACTTTGAGATTCTGCATGGTAAAGTTGCCTTTAAATGCTCCATGGCAATTATGAACAAATAAGGTGATAACGGATCACCTTGTCGTGCTCCTCGTGTTGGTTGATAAGCAGTACAAGGGGAACCATTAAGAAAAATATAAATCCTTGTAGTAGTGATGCATTGCGAAATGAAATTACACCATTCATGAGAAAAACCCATTTGAATCATCACACCATTTAGAAATGACCACTCAAGCCTGTCAAAGGCTTTAGCCATATATAGTTTTAAAGCTAAGAACTTAGTATCTTATTTCTTACTCTTCATGGTGTGAATTATCTCTTGTGCCAGTAGGATATTATCCGAAATTTGCCTTCTCGGGACATATGCTGCTTGGAGTACTGGAGAGATAATTTTGCACATTAGCTTCTTCATTCTTGAGGACATAATCTTAGAGATTATCTTGTAGGATGTATTGCACAACGCAATTGGTCTTAAATCAGACGGAAATTGTTTATTTTTCGTTTTTGGTATTAGAGACACATTGGTAGAGTTTAGACTTTTTAGCAAGAAACCTGTACGGAAGAATTGTTGTACCATTTCCACAACATCTTTTCCAACAAGATTCCAATGACTCTTGAAAAAACCTGGTGGAAAACCATCCGGCCCAGGTGTTTTCCAAGATTTCATTCCTTTTAATGCTTTGAAAACCTCCATGTCATCTGGTAACCTCATGAGCTCCATATTATCTTCAGCTGATATTGTTTTGGGGTGCACTGTAAAATTTGTTAATTTTTCTCTGGATTCATACTGGTATGCAAGTTACCATAATACCTCGTCGACAAATCTTCCAGCTCTAATCTCTTTATACACCAAATACCATTTTCATCTTTTAAGGCTGTGATATTATTTTTTGACTGTCTTTTGTTTGCATTTGCATGATGGTGCTTTGTATTTCTATCCATCTCCAGATAATAATCATCTCTGGATTTTTGTCCCCAATGTTCATTTTGTATTTGGTGCCAATGCTCTATTTGATTTTCCAACTGCTTCACTTGATATGTAGCTTCAATATTTTCACTATCTTGCTGGATAGCTTCAATTTGCTAATGCAAGAGAAATATGTTGCTTTGTATATTCCCAAACTTCTCCCTGTTCCACTTTGAGACGTATTTTCTAGTTATGATCAATCTCTTGGACAATCTGAATGCATGAGAGCCATTTATCTGGTGATTCCACACCAACTTTAGGTTTAAGGATTCATCCCTTTCATAACATTGGAAGTATTTCTAGTTACGTTTTCTATCACCCTCGGAATGAGAAGAATCAAATATAGTTGGACAATGATCTGATCCTAGTTGGGGAAGATTAAGTTTACCGTTCGGAAAATGAATTATCCAATCTGCATTTGTAAGTGCTCGATCGAGTCTTGAACTTCGAACTCCAGTACCATGAACATTAGAAGACCATGTGAATGATTTCCCAGTATAAGTCATATCTTTTAACCCTGCTTCTTGTATTAGACTGATGTAAGGAGAGTCCCTTGATATAGAAGTACTTGAAGAAGAAACATTAGAAGAAAGTCTGCCCATGCTGTTTGAGGATGATCTTGTTTCATTAGGGAAAACCAAGTTCAAATCACCAATAAAAACCCACGGCTGATGGACTGTTGCACTGAGATTTTTGATGTAATTCCATTGCTTCTCTTTGTTATTTGGATATAACGAACCATACATACAAGTTAAGAGCCAAACTGGTTTAGAAGGATCATCCTGCACAGAACAGTTAATAATCCAAGAATCCCAATTGATAACATTTAAGTGGAATACATCCTTCCATATTAATATAAGACCACCAACTAATCCTCTAGAGGAGATCAATTTATGATTTGGGTAATTATATAGCTTAATCAATTTTAACATTTTGTCTTCACCTATTTTAGCTTATGAAATGAAAACTATATCAGGTCATATTTAGAAATAAGGTATTTGAGATGGTCTCTAGTTTTCTTACTAACAAAACCTTGGCAATTCCAAGCTATAATCCTCATGTTGCTAGTGTAACTAGAGTTATAACTACTTAAACAGATGTAATAAGGAAAAATCAAAAAAACTTATTTCTTTGTAAAAAAATGATCTAAATTTAGAAAAGAAGTATGTATACAAAAGCAAGATTTTACCTCAAGAGCATGCTCCCCTTGATTGTGCATTTGATTCTTCCCTGCCTCAACACAATGCTTTTCATTTCCTCCATTCTCCATCCCATCCATTGTTACATCATTTGAGTTCACCATGAAATCACCCATTTCCCCACCATGAACAGCAATAATAGGTCCTTGAATAGAAGGGTTAGATCCTTTATCCATCACGGTTTGGTTTCTTGCTCTTTTGACAAACCTCTCATCCTCAACATCATCCATTACTTCACCATTTTGTTCAGCATCCACAGAATCTTTCTCAGGCACACCAATTTCATCTCCAGCCTCTTTCTTTTTCTTACAACGTTCTTCATGCTCCTCAGTTGTCATTGATACCTTAAGTTCTGAGGCCCTACATAAATTAGGCACTAAAAAGTTTTGGTTTTTGGGATTTTATCGGCGGCTTCATCCATGTGAAACCTGGATGTAGTTTTTCCCTCGTAACCAAATTAAAAAATTAACATAAATTACCTCTGGCTTTATTGATTGTTTTGTTTTCCTAAATTTGTTGCCCTCTGCTAAAAGCCTTGTGCATATGTAGACCTCTTTATTTATTTTAGCTCAACTGCATCTCGACTCCTCTTTCTTTCCTTGTTCTTCGGTCCCAGTATTTTCAGTTTCGACTAGAATCTCTTTTCCTCTAGTCATTATGAGGATGCACTTTTGGAATATCCAAGGTATTGGACCCCAATCACTAGGGACCACTTTAACTGTCTCATCATTATTGCAAACCCGACATAAATTTTCTAGCTAGAGACAAAAGCACATTGTCTCAAGCAGAAATTTTCTTTATAAAATCTCATTTCTCTAATTGGTTTATTTTTCATTAGGAATTATAAAGGGTTAGTTATAATGTGACACAGTAATATAAAATTGTATCTAAAATCATCAAATATCAATATGTGCCACTTTGAAACAAAATTAGGAGAGGTAGAAATTATAATTACATGTGTATATGGAACAGTCGAACCAGAATGGCAAATTCAAAAAATGGTCATATATTTATAGTTTAGCGCAACAGGTCATTAAATCCTGAATTTAATAGCTGGCCTAAATGTTATTCTTGATCCAGAATATAAATAAGGCAGAATCAAGTCTAGCTCAAGTAGCAAGCCATTCATATTATAAATAATATATTCGCTGGGTCTTCAATATGCGGGATAAGAATGAGTGCCATTCACATGGTCAAACAATAGAAAAGATGCCAATATTTGTGAACGGATCGACTGAGCAATAATATCTTTTCATTGGACGTAGAACTTCCCGGATACAAAGGTAAGTCATCTTCCTATAGTTGGTTCAGATCACACTCCTCTCCTTTTTGACTCAAATCAGGAAAAGCATAAAGTCCAAAATCCATTCAGATGTATTAAATATTGGTAGTCACATACCACGTTATCCACGTTGTAGCTAACTCATGTAATATTCACTTCAATAACTTCTCGGATAAAAACTTCTCTTCGAACCAACAACTATTATCTTCAGATATATCTCAGTGGAATTCTGATGTCTTTGGAAATATTCACAAAAATATAAAATTCCTGAATAATAAGATTGAGAGCCTCCATATAACCAGAAATATCTCTGCCAATATAAATAAAATAATAAATCTTCAAACGGGACTAAGAAAATGGTATGAGATTTGAAATGACTATTACAATCAAATTTCGAGGGATAAATTTTTCGAAGAAGATGAACTAAACACATAATATTTCCATGCATCAGCATCCAATAAGAAAAGAATCAATGATATTCACTCTATCAATGAACTCTTGGATCTATGCATACTTACACGGAGAGAAAAAACCAATACTTTTCTATTAAACCATTTTTCTTAGATTAGCACCTGAAAAACAACAACTTTGTTGGAGACTTATCAAATAAAATTGAACCTCGTATAATTGAGGCTGAAAACTTCTCTTTATCTGATATACTATCAGAAGAAGAGATTTGGTATACAATTTCCAATATGAATCAGTGGGGAACCCCCGACCTAGATGGATTCAACCAGGTCTTTTCAAGGCTAACTGGGATATCTTAGGATCAGACATAATTCTCGCAGTTCATTTTTTTTTTTAAAGATCGGGAATCCTATATCCGGAGTTCAACTATTCTTTCATAATCCTAATTACAAAAATAGCCACCCCATAAACCCCAACAGATTTCAGACCCATCAGCTTAAGTAACATAATTTACAAGATCATATCTAAGATATTAGATAATATACTAAAGCCAAATAATCTTCCCTAATCAATCAACCTTTCTCTCAGGGAAACAAATCATGATAACATTATCATAGACCATGAGCTAATTCACTCGATGAAAACCTCAAAAGACAAAAAAAAAAAATATTTAACGCTAAAACTAGATATTACAAAAGCTTCTGATAGAGTCGAGTTGAATTTCATTAAATCGAATCCTTTGGCGTTAGGTTTTCATAATCCTTGGGTAAATATTATCATGCAATGCATCTCAACCACATCTTTCGCCATCATTTTAAATGGTTCGATGGGACCGGAATTCTACACTTCAAGAGGCTTAACGGGGTGATCCACTTTCTCCATACCTTTTTTTTAATATGAATGTTGAGCCTACTAGGCTCCTAGAAAAAGCAACTAGATATCTTATCTAGATTTGGTGAGATTACGGAACAAATGGTCAATCTTCAAAAATATGGAATCTACTTCATCCCTAAAATTCACCCGAAACATGGGAAAAATACTTGCAAGAATTTTAAAAGTCCCTTTGATGACAAAAATGATAGATATATGGGAATCCACTTTTATTTGATAAAAATAGGAAATAAAATTCGAACCACTTATCCAAAAATATTATGCTACCCTTCAAGGTTGGAAGTCAAAACTGCTTTCTCAAGCAGGTAGAATAGTTCTAACAAAATCTATTCTCCAAGGTTTCCCAACGTACCGGATGCAAGTATTATATATTCCTAGAAAAAAACTCTAGATCAATTGGAAAAAATACATAGAGACTTGGTGGAATAAAAGATAAGCCCAAGTATAGGAGGATACATAAAAGCACGGGTCAGCATTTGCAAGCCCATATCTTAAGGGGGTATAGGTCTTAAGGGGGTCTAGAAATAAAAAATTCCCACCAATTTAATATAGCTCTACTTATAAACTTTCCAGTAGGCCAATCATAGATCAGGACTAACTTTGGGTACAACTTCTTAAAGCTAAGTACTTCCCAAACTCTTGTCCACTAGAATTCTCTAGTTCATCTAATTTATCCTGGATCTGGACAAACATACAAAAAAGGTTAATCCTTATTATATGTAATTTTGTTTGGCAAGTCAAAAATGGAGCTTCGACAAAAATCAGGAAGATAAATAGATTCTAATTCAATTATAATGTCAAATCCCATGAATATTCAAGGCAGGCTCCACAAAGGTTAATGATTTGATATCCCCTGAAAATAGTTGGGACCAAGAAAAACTAGATGATTACTTCACTCTAGGGATTAAAACAAAAATCCTAGCTATATTCCCAAAGAGTCAAGAGAAAGAAAAATGATATGGGAATATCGTCCCTCAAGAAACCCGAGGGGGAAAAACATATATTTTCTCATAAGTCAAGATCAAGCAAATGATAACTCAAGTGAATTCCCTTGGCCAAAGATACTGAAGATTGAAGCAATATCGAGAATAAAATTATTCATCTGGAAATTATCTCTGAAAGCTCTTCCAACTTATTCAATACTCGGGGCACATAATACAGATATAAATACGGAATGCCCGATGTGCAACTCACATGAGCAAGAAACAGAACAACATCTAATCTCGGGCTTTTTCCCATTTTCAAGAGTTATCTGATTTGAGTTCTCTGTAAAATCCATTAATACAATAATATGTACGAATTTAATAAAAACTAGGGTTAAAGAATGGATTACGATACCAAACTTCATGCAAATATCAGATAAAATTGCAACCATCTCTTGGTTCATTTGGAAACATAGATGCTCCAGTGTTTGACAAAACCTATCCAAATCCAAACAACATTATAGAAAAAATCAAGAAATTCATGCAACATACTCCACTGGAAAAGGTCCAAAAGACAATTATGGCACAGAAAAGAAATATACCCAAGACAAAATGGTCAAACTTAAGTTCGGATTGGATAATATAAATTATTGATGTTGCATTTAAGAAAGAAGACTCCTCCATGGGCAACAAGACCTTCATGCACACATCTCAGGGGAATGTGGGCTTTTTCGGCAGAGCCGTAAAGGTGTCGAAGTCCCGTGAGAGAGAGTGAGAGAGGGTAAAACAATGACGGATCTCGAAGAGGTTGATGGCTAGTTCTTCATCTGTGAAAGAGAGAGAGGGAGGGGATAAAACGACGTCGGGTATGCGTAGTTCGAAGAAATTGAGCGCTAGTTCTTCATCTTTGAAAGAGAGAAAGGGTAAAACGATGGCGGACCGGCGGAGTTCGAAGGGATTGAGGACTAGTTCTTCATCCATCTCTGAAAAATCGTAAATTCACTATCTATTTATTTTTTCAACGACTGTTTAATTGATCTGGGATGGAGTTTTGAAATCCCTAATTGATTTATAAATTGCGGATTTTTTTGGGGGATTTTGGAGCCCCTGTTTTCTGTTGATTCATCCTTTTAGTAGATATTTGCCCCTTTAACTGTTATAATCATTTCTCTTTTGTTTGATTATTGGGTCTGTGACAAATATTGAAATTGATGTTTACCAAATGCTCGATTTAACTGCTACCATTACCGTACAATGTTTGTTGTTGTTGCCATGTTTGCTGCTTATCTTGTGGTACCCATGTACTATCCATTTTAAACACTTCCAATCTATTTTGGCTGCGAGCCTAATTGACACATAACATGACAGTTTCATCCTGGCCAGGATTGCTATCCTGGATTCTTGTTCTTGGTGCTCCTATGATGTCCTTGTAACTCTTACAAGAATAACCCCTCTAAAGAGGTTGAGTAAAGTAGGTTATAGTTTGGTGCATTTTCTTCTTCCTTAACTTTTTTCCTAATCCTAGAAGGAAGACTTAGGAATTCTATATTTAGAAGATTACAGACATAGGGCAGGTTCCATTCCTTGGACGACTAGAATAATGGAAGTAGTGCTACATATAAATAGGGTGCAAGAGAGTATCTGTAGGGAGGCAGTCTTTTAGTTCTGTCATTCTTTTTCTGTAACTATTCTCTATCTAACAAATTGGGGTCTGAAATTGATCATGATTTTATTAAACATAGACATGGTTAACTGGTTATTGACACATCTCGTTATCGCAAACTCAATTGAACACTTTTGATTTGCTCAAACTTTTGAGTGATTTTGGTTTTTATCCTTGCTATTTCAGGCGTATGGATAAACCCAATGAGTTACGTCAGTACTCACTTAAAGAATGTCAGGATTTTGTAAGGCCATATGCAACTGAGGCCATTAGTTTTTATAACGATAGAAACGCAGTGAGTTTTCTTCTGAATCTTTATTATTGCTTTTCTTGAAATCAAATCACCCCTTTTGTTTGATTCCCTTAATCTTTGTTTTTCGTTCTGTTGCCTTGGCCTCAAATTCCTAGGGTGCAAAATATGAGCTGGTGGAGCCTGGTAACCATACACCTGTGCTTCTTGCGACATGCTTTGTTCACCATGTCAACTTCACGGCTAAGAAGACTGATGTTCCTGATGCTCCAGAGGAGATGTTTTTTGCTGAACTGACGACTACCGACAATGTTCGTCATGTCACGTTTTGCAAATGTATGGGGCCAAAGAACTTAATTACAGGTGTGTATTTGACAAGTATGTGGTTTTGTTCGTCTCTTACTGCTACAGTTAGGTGCATTGTTTTGCCTGCTAAATGATTTGTTTGTCAACCGGGGAACATTATATTATGATTCATGACTCTTGTATTTGCTACTCTACAAATTCGTCTTGCAGGAGATAAAAACAATGGCTGTTGTTTTTGCAAGTCTTACAATGTCCAGCATCCTACGGGTGGAGGATTCAAGGCTGGCCGTCACGGATTATTCCCGGATGAGAAAAACTACAGTCTTATGGATCGTGTGTATTGAAACTTAATTTGTTTGACATTTGACATTTGGGCCTTTTGACGTAGTTGCCTTTTGACATTTGGGCCTCCAAATGAAAATCTTGCTTGTGTTACTACTGGACATATTTAAAAGTTTGTGAGCAACTTAAGGATGGCATAATATTATGGTTCAATATGGAGGTTTCGACTTTGTAGTTTGTCAAAACCCTTGTGTTCTTACATCTGCAAGATCAAATGCTGCATTGTTTTGCAAAGACTAAGGGGATTTGCAGGAAGTGCTGGATGACAAATGTAAGAGACACGACCACGCAGTTTTGTTGTTGCAGAAACAATAAGTAAAAAAGCAACTAGCTAGAGTTTGTTGTGGGAAAACCGAGAAACTCCGGCTTTTCCATCATTCATTGTTAATACTGTATCTTAAAATTTGTTACAATTTTAGAATCCGAGGATTCCTCCTTGGGTAATAGAACTCTAAAAACTGCATAGTGATGATTCAAGCTTCTCTCCTTGTAGTCTGTAAACACTGCCTAGTGCACCGCAGTTAGGATTCGGAAAAGCGTAAAAAATGCGCTGAATTCTTTGATGAACAAGTGCCATTGCACACATTGTACAAGGCTCCCAAGCGACAAAAATGTCATAACCAGTGCACAAATAAGGCCGTTCACCCCTTTCAGAAGCACCACCATTAGAGCAAGCTGCTTTCATAACCTTCTCATCTTTCACCAAATCAACTTTCTGTCTTTTCGGCATTGTACCATCCACTTGATCAGTAGATTGATCTTCAAAACCCTCCAACCCAGCAGGATATAGCCGCTTATCCCAAGAGGATGCCTGTTCAATGGCAACAAGAGCCGCATGCCGCAGCGGATGCCAGGAGCAATCTATATTTCCAGCAGCAGCAGAGTTTTGCTCAGTCCAATTCCAAGGATATAGACAAGAAACTCCAGCATATGATTCATCAGTGGATGTACTAAATACCAAAGGTAACAATCTTAAGCCTTGGGGTGGTGTCTCCAAAAACACCATCAAAGGCGACTGCTATAATTGTGGAAAAACCGGTCATATGGCCAAAGACTGTAGGGCGCCTAAAAAAGACCAAAAATGATCCAAAACAGAAAAATAACGCAAACATAGTAGATGATTCTGGATATTTTACTGGCATGGTGTCTGAAGTCAACCTTGTCTCTAATATGACCAATGTGAGAGACTGGTGGCTAGATCTGGAGCCACCAAGCATGTACGCAAGTTCGAAATGCTTTCTCCTCCTACGCCGAGTAGGAGACGATGAGCTTGTTTATGGGAAACTCTTTTTTGCTAAAGTGGTAGGGAAAGGCAAGGTTGAATTGAAGCTCAGCCGGGAAAAACGCTCGCATTGGATGACGTGTATCACGTCCCGGACATATGCAAGAATCTTATCTCAGAAACCATCTTACAAGGGAAAGGTTTTAAATTTGTTTCTGAGTCTAACACTGTTGTAATCTCTAAGAGTGGTGACTTCGTAGGAAAAGGTTATGTCACTGAAAACATGATTAAGCTTAGTGTATCCGCTCTCGAACATGAATGTTAATGCATCTTCTTCTGCTTATGTTTGTGACTCCTCACATGTTTGGCATGATAGACTTGGACATGTTAATTTCAAATCTTTGGAACGACTTGCTAATTTAGGTTGCATTCCAAAAATAAACATTGACAAAAATCATAGATGTGAAATTTGTGTTGAATCTAAATATGCAAGAAAACCATTTAATAAAAAGGTTGAACGTAGAACAATTCCCTTAGAACTAATACACTCGGATTTAGGAGATTTGAAATCAACACCAACTAGAGGTGGTAAAAAATGGTACATCACTTTTATAGATGATTACTCACGATACTGTCAGGTTTATCTTCTTAGAAGTAAAGATGAGGCTCTAGAGGCCTTCAAATTATATAAACTTGAAGTAGAAAACCAAAAAGGTGTTAAAATTAAAACTCTTAGGTCAGACCGTGGCGGTGAGTATGTGATACCCATAGGTGAATTTTGTAAACTTAGTGGCATCATTCATGAAACTACTGCACCTTATTCACCTGAGTCGAATGGAGTGATGTAGTTTTACAAGTGGTAAGTAGAGTATCGTTCGCTCGGACTTTTATGAAGATTGGTTTTTGATTAATAAAAGAAAATACTAACACAAACTAATTACAATTGATTTTTGTTATCAAGGAGAGATGAGTCTAGGGCTTTGGATTTCACTACTTCTAATGATGGTAAACTCAATAAATAAAACTTTGACATAATACTCCGACTTTACTCAAAACAATTTTCGAACTCAATCTCATGCTTTGGAAGATATAACACTACATGCTCTTTTTTATGAATTTCGTCGCTATTCTAAGGCCTAATCCTCCTTCGCTTATAAAAGAATGGTAGAAACTACCCAAAACAGTTTTCACGAAGCATGTAAAGAAGAGAGAATTTTTAGACAAATTAAAACACAATTTTTGGAGTAAATATGCCAAAGAAATTAATTACTAAATATTACCCATCAAAAATAGTTTCCTCCAAAACCCTAGAAAAGAAATTTAGCTACTCATAGAACGAAGATTGGAGAAAATTTCATCAATTATTGTATTGAAAAATAATAATAAAAGTGCTTACAATGATCTTCAATAATAAACGATCGTCACTAATGGTCCTTGTTTTTCGACTGCCTGAAGAACGATAGTGGGTTAACACTGTCGTTGTTTCTGAGGCTGCTTCTGCGACGACTATTGCTGGTTCAATGTTCTTCGTGTTCTTGAGCAGCACCAGCAGAAACAGAATCCTGCAACTTGGGATTTTGCCTCTCTGCAACTCTCCAAACTTCCCCAAACTCTTCGACTCCCTTTCTATGATACTCGAACAAGGTATTTATACACTACAACTCCCTATCTAAGGTAAATCTTCACCGAATATACTAATTCCCTGCCTTGCAAATTCGGAAAAAATTCTTTCCAATTCCCTTTACGTGACTTCACAGGTTATCAAAAACTCTTCCAAAGATAGATTTCAAACAATCAGGGAAGATATTGTCCCTTTATTCTTCATGTAACTTCCATGTTGAGCGTCTCATTCAGTAAATAACTTCTTCCTGTTTCAAACCAACACGACGGAAACTTCCTCCCTTTTCGAATCGATCCTACTACCAACCTGTTTGATCAAAGCAGGCCTAACCAAAACCCAGTCCATGAGCAGGACCAGGAGAACACGTGCGGACTCATCTCGCGAGTTCGAGTATTCTCCTTCTCTGTTTTCCTTTCTTTCGATTATCCGGCCCAATTCGGTCTATTCTATCACCCATACCATACTGTTTTGCTTAATCCGGTAACCTTAGATAAAATCGGCGATTGAATCTCCTTTTAACTCGCTAAAAATTCCAACCCTAATATCGGTTCATGGCTGCACATTTTCCCGCCAAAAATAATTATCTTGAAGTTGAGTGCCCCTTATCCTGATGTCGGGTGCCTTTAACACCAGGTGTCTTGGAGTGTAAATAACAATTAGGGTGCCCCTTATCAATGGTGTACCCCTTAGTAATTAAAGCGCCCCTTATCCAAATGAAGGGTCAGAATAGTAATTTTCTCCCACGAGCGCAAATACCACTTTTCGAGCCAATTTCGCCGCAAAAGTTTATTTCTCCAAAAACACCTACAAAGACATAAAATACCAAAATAAGCGCAAAATCGAGTACTAACATTACAGAGAATTGAGATCAAAATAGACACATAAATGCGTCTATCAAATACCCCAAACTTATTATTTGCTAGTCTCGAGCAAATCAAATCTACAAAATAAAATCCTAACTCACTGTCGCAGGCATCGTCGATTGCATTTAGCGTATGCAATAAGCCTTTAAACCCATAGGTGGCCCTAGTGGCCGAGTTATAGTCTCGGGAGGGTTTACAAGAGATATACCCACAAAACCTTTACTCCAGGACCCTAGCTATTTATGCGGAACCTTGGAAGTCACTAAAGAATCTCCTTGGTTGGCATACTTATTGATTCTACGGGAGGAAGTACCACGATGCGAAATTCCAATTCTTTGTACACGAGTTTGCACTCAAGCATACTAAAATTCATATATAAGTCACAAAGCTCTACTCAGATAGTTTCTGGACATCATAACCGGAGTCGACCAATCACATGGATAGAGTAAGAAATGGATAAGAAAAACGTAGATGGTTTTGATGTTGTCTAAGGTGAACGGTGTTTCTCATATCGTCGAAGGCCCTTTGCCAAAACGAACCTATCCTAATGGGTGAGATATTAGTGGACTAATATCAACACATTGGCATATACAAGGGAACCAATGGTCGATAATCCTAACTCTAGGTCAACACAACTGGCATATACAAGGGTTCCAGTGGTCGACTTTATTGAATTTATTCCGGTTGGTCAGATGGTCTGGTCTCAAGTTTTTCTCTCTCTTTTTTTTTTTTTTAATAATTTTCTTTTTCTTTTTCTTTTTCTTTTTCACTTTTTCACTTTTTCACTTTTTTTTTTTTTTTTATCTCAATCACTCTATTTCACCCTAGCAGTGGTAACAACTTGAATCGTGAGCCCCACCTAATCACTTAGATAAACATATTTTGAAGAAAACAAACAAAAAATAGAAGTGAAAAGGATTCAACGAGATATGGCGAAACTACCATGTTTTTTATTTAATTCTAACACCTGAGCTCTGTGCTTTTATGAATAGACTCTTTAGATGTTTCCATCTAATCAGATTGGTTCCTCAACTCCTACAACCAAAATGCTTCCATCCACTTAGATTGGTTAGTGACATCCTTAATAAACATAAATTTCTAGGCTCTGGAGTTTATTTATTGCAACTAAAAAGTTTCTCCCATACCCCCAAACTTAAATCTAACATTGTCCTCAATGTTCTAAAGATGAAATTAAAAGCATGAACAAGGAGAAACTTTTTACCATTTGAAGCAAAAGAGTTAAGGAACGATATTACCGTGTTGCATGAGCATGGGTTACCTCCCAAGAAGTGCTAAGTTTAACGTCTTCAGCCAGACTAACAAAGGATTAGTCACCTCATAGAATCATAAAGTAATATCCGGAATTTATGTGGGTCATCAAAACCAAATAGAGCTATCACAAATAAAAGGAATCTGCAACCTGCCAAGAAAATTAACAAATAAAGCACACCCTTGTCTAGTTTCCTGTTTAAGACAACTACATCTATCTTGTGGTTCAGGTTCTATAACTGGGTCCAAATTAAATATTTTCAAGTGTTGCATGTCCTCATAGCTAAGATCCGATTCAGGTATTAGAGTCTGGAAAAACTCAAATAAAAACTTAGAAGCACATAATAATAACCTAAATAATTGCGGATCCTTAAAGTCAATCAGTTTTGACTCACACAATTGACCACGATGAAACTGGCGGTCAATCTTAAGCAAATGTGTCATTTCTATTCTCCTAAAATAATTAGGTTTGGTCTCAGAACTTAAATAATGGCACATTTTGAACTCATACATTCCCACAATTGGTTGAAAAATATTTGGTGGGAAAACAAAATCAATCTGGGTATCATAGCCTGGGATAACCACATCAACCAGAGGATGGGTTTCTAACAACTGAACTTCCTTATGGACATTACTAGGTTCAGGAAAATGTGTATGAAGATAATCTTGTAAAATGGTTGAGGCACATATGTCAAGTCCCAAGTGAGGGACCTTTCTAAGAGTTAAGGCACATGGAGAATGATAATCACCCCCAAACTTAGAGTTTTGGGTGTCTCTAGATAGACTAGCTACAATTTCCCTAATTTCTAGATCATCAGAATCCTGAAAATGGTCAATTGCTTCTTGTAGGTCATATTCAGGTGACGCATCCTCATACATATTTAAAAGCTCTACGAGTTCATCTTCTTCGTCTAAGACTGTTGTTTCTAAATCTGTAGACTCTAAAATATTATTCTTAGAATAAACTCGTTCCTCTAAGCCAATATCGGCTTCGTAATCAAAAGGAATTACTACATCGTCTAAAACGGGAGTATCTCTAGTCAAATCCTCGTCCTTTTGAATAGGTGAATAATTATTAAAATTATTTGAATTTGAAATAGAAATAACATTATAATTATAAAGCTCAATTGGAGTATCAAATTCCTGATCACTTTGCCTACATATTTCAGATTCTTCATCAACACTATCCTCATCATAACATGAAAATGGTTGAACCTCTTCTAAACAAGTAGTGTTACCAATTCTAACCTCGTCATCTTGATTATGCGAATAACTATTCTCATTTTTAAGGCTAAATTGGTAATCAAGATTATTCCGAGCAATTCTTTCGTTCGTCAAAACCCTAGTTTTCTCAGCTATTATCTTGAGAGACTCTTCTAGAGGACGAATAGGACCAGAAGGAACACCCATCAGTTTGAGAGACTCTTCTATAGGACGAGTAGGAACGGAAGGATCATAATAAGGACTAGTTTTCAACTCTTTAATTAAGTCGTCCAAAGACGAGGTACTAGTACTATAATATTCCTTATTTTCTTGCTCATATGGCCTGTGCACGTGCGAATAGTAATTGGGCTCACTATGATATGAACCATAACCTTGATAAGGTTGGTGTTCCCAACCACTATGCACACTGTGGTCAAAGTAGTAGTGTCCATTTTGAAAATCAGTCGGATATTCGTTGTATTGGCTATTGTAATACCAGTTCGACATTATTTTTGTGCAAATGCAAATGCAAGGTCGACTAAAATGGGTAGGCTCAGGTTACCACAACAAAATAACCCAAAGGTACGAGGCTTAGGTTTGTGGACTTTCAGCTGGTAACTCCCATAAGGCCCAAGGCACGGGTTCAGCTTACTAATCCACGAGTTTTCCTAAAATCGGTAGTCTGACGATGCAATTGGTGTGTGCACGTGTTATATATTTTTTTTTTTAAATAAAGAATATAATAAAAATAAACAAACAATATATACAAGTCCAAAAGAAATATAGAAAAAACTAACAAAAATAATATCTCCAGGTTTTCTCCTCTTTTTTTTTTTTTTTTGGCAAGTTCGACTTTCCACTTTCCGTTTCAAGCAAAACCTGCACAACAAAAACAAAAAACACCAAAGACGTAAAATAGAACAAAAAAATAAAATAAATAAAATAAAATATATACAAAACCTAAAACCTAAATACAAGTCCGCGTCGGCGGCGTCAAAAACTGATGTAGTTTTACAAGTGGTAAGTAGAGTATCGTTCGCTCGGACTTTTATGAAGAATGGTTTTTGATTAATAAAAGAAAATACTAACACAAACTAATTACAATTGATTTTTGTTATCAAGGAGAGATGAGTCTAGGGCTTTGGATTTCACTACTTCTAATGATGGTAACCTCAATAAATAAAACTTTGACATAATACTCCAACTTTACTCAAAACAATTTTCGAACTCAATCTCATGCTTTGGAAGATATAACACTACATGCTCTTTTTTATGAATTTCGTCGCTATTCTAAGGCCTAATCCTCCTTCGCTTATAAAAGAATGGTAGAAACTACCCAAAACAGTTTTCACGAAGCATGTAAAGAAGAGAGAATTTTTAGACAAATTAAAACACAATTTTTGGAGTAAATATGCCAAAGAAATTAATTACTAAATATTACCCATCAAAAATAGTTTCCTCCAAAACCCTAGAAAAGAAATTTAGCTACTCATAGAACGAAGATTGGAGAAAATTTCATTAATTATTGTATTGAAAAATAATAATAAAAGTGCTTACAATGATCTTGGTAATAAACGACCGTCACTGATGGTCCTTGTTTTTATTTGCTGAAGAACGATAGTGAGTTAACACTGTCGTTGTTTCGAAAGTTCGCCTGCGGCGGCTATTCTTTGGTTCAATGTTCTTCGTGTTCTTGAGCAAGCACCAGCGAGAAACCAGATCCGCAACTTGGGATTTTGCCTCTGCAACTCTCCAAACTTCCCCAAACTCTTCGACTCCCTTTCTATGATACTCGAACAAGGTATTTATACACCTCTGGCTCCCTATCTAAGGTAAATCTTCACCGAATATACTAATTCCTGCCTTGCAAGTTACGGAAAAAATTCTTTCCAACTCCCCTTTACGCAGCTTCCCTGGGTTATCAAAAACTCTCCCAAAGATAGATTTCAAACAATCAGGGAAGATATTCTCCCTTTATTCTTCATGTAACTTCCATGTTGAGCGTCTCTGTTACCGTAAATAACTTCTTCCCTGTTTCAAACCAACACGACGGAAACTTCCTCCTCTTTTCGAATCTGATCCTACTACCAACCCTGTTTGATCAAAACAGGCCTAACCAAAACCCAGTCCATGAACAGACCCGAGGAGAACACGTGCAGACTCATCTCAGCAGAGTTCGAGTATTCTCCTTCCCTGTTTTCCTTTCTTTCGATTATCCAGCCCAATTCAGTCTATTCTATCACCCATACCATGCCTGTTTTGCTTAATCCAGTCAACCCCGATAAAATCAGCGATTGAATCTCCTTTTAACTCGCTAAAAATTCCAACCCTAATATCGGTTCATGGCTGCATATTTTCCCGCCAAAAATAATTATCTTGAAGATGAGTGCCCCTTATCCTGATGTCGGGTGCCTTTAACACCTGGGTGTCTTGGAGTGTAAATAACAATTAGGGTGCCCCTTATCAATGGTGTACCCCTTAGTAATTAAAGCGCCCCTTATCCAAATGAAGGGTCCGAATAGTAATTTTCTCCCACGAGCGCAAATACCACTTTTCGAGCCAATTTCGCCGCAAAAGTTTATTTCTCCAAAAACACCTACAAAGACATAAAATACCAAAATAAGCGCAAAATCGAGTACTAACATTACAGAGAATTGAGATCAAAATAGACACATAAATGCATCTATCATGGAGTAGCTAGAAAGGAAAAATCGAACACTCGTAGATATGGTGAACGCTATGTTGACCAGTTCAGGGTTACCTTCGAACTTGTGGGGGGAAGCAATTCTCTCTGCATGTTATATCTTGAACCGAGTTCCATTTAAAAAATCAGATAAAACTCCTTACGAGCTGTGGAAAGGTAGACAACCTTCCTATGCATACTTTAAAGTGTGGGGGTGTTTGGCCAAGGTGGCCATTCCTCGCTTCAAGAGAACCAAAATATGACCTAAAAGCTGTAGATTTGTGTTTTCCTAGGATATCTGAGCATACTAATGCACATAGGTTCATGGTCATCGATTCGACCATAATAACATTGGTCCGAACACCATAATGGAATCTAGAATCTTTGTGTTTTTTTAACACATATTTCCTTTAGGGACTGGACCTCGAAAAAGGGTCCATGATGACCTCACGAGATGTTCCTTCGACTAGTAAACCCCAGGCTCTAGATGGTGAGACCGAACCTAGAAGAAGTAAGAGGTTAGAACCGAGAAAAGTTTCGGACAGATTTTTGACTCTTACGGTAGAGTCCGAACCGCAAACCTACAAGGAAGCTATGACTTCTCCGGAAGCTCCTTACGGGAAGAAGCTTCAATAAATGAGTGGGAGTCCATTCAAGCAAAATGAAACTTGGGAGCTTGTAGACTTACCTCGGTAGTAAAGCCATAGGTTGCAAATGGGTTTTCAAAAGGAAGCTTAGAACAGATGGAACTATAGAGAAACATAAAGCTAGGTTGGTACCTAAAGGCTATAGACAAAAGGAAGGATTAGATTTCTTTGATACCTATTCATAGGTCACTAGAATCACTTCTATTAGGATGTTGATTGCTATTGCTTCTATTTATGATTTGCATATACATCGGATGGATGTTAAAGCGCATTTGTATATGGTCAATTGAATGAAGAAATTTATATGGACCAACTTTGAAGGTTTCGTTGTGAAAGGATGTGAAAACAAAGTATGCAAACTGAAAAAATCTTTGTACGGTTTAAAACAAGCACCTAAACAGTGGCATGAAAAATTTGATCATGTAATGATATCTAATGGCTTCAAGGTTAATGAATCTGATAAATGTGTTTACATTAAATCTGTGGATGATTCTCATGTTATTGTGTGCCTGTATGTTGATGATATGCTCATATTAGGCAGTAACCTTGATATTATTAATTCCATTAAAAGCATGCTTAACGAAAACTTTGACATGAAAGACTTAGGCCCTATTTGATATAATCTTAGGGATGAAAATCGAGGAAAGACGTCGACGGATATAGTCTTAGTCAATCTCATTATCTTTGAAACTGTACTTAAAAGATTTAATCATGAAAATGCTAAACCTGTATCTACTCCTTATGATCCTAATTGTAACTTGAAAAAGAACAAGGGAGAAGGAATCTCTCAACTTGAGTATTCTCGCATTATTGGGAGTCTTATGTATTTGATGAAATGTACAAGACCTGATATTGCTTACATTGTGAGTAGATTAAGCAGGTACACTTGCAACCCTGGGCAGGATCACTGGAATGCTTTCTACAGAGTTCTACGCTACCTGAGAGATACTTCAAACTATTGCTTAAGTTTTGGGAAGTATCCTACTGTGCTGGAAGGGTATTGTGATGCCAACTGGATATCAGACTCAGATGAGTGCAAATCTACTAGTGGGTACATCACTACATCTTCACACTTGGAGGTGCGTCTGTGTCATGGAAGTCTTCCAAACAGACATGTATAGCTCGATCCACTATGGAGTCTGAGTTTATAGCCTTGGAGAAAGCTGGAGAGGAAGGTTGAATGGATACGAGGTTTCCTAGGAGGAATTCCACTCAGCCCAAGCCCGTGTCTTCGATCGCAATCCTTTGTGATAGTCAAGCTGCTATTGGTTGCCCAAGGAATAGTGTATACAACGGAAAGTCTATACATCTACAAAGAAGACATAAGACAGGTGAAACAACTACTCTCTCTTTGGTATCATCTCTATAGACTTTGTGAGGTCTAAAGAGAATATTGCAGATCCTTTGACGAAAGGGTTATCTAGAGAGGTAGTTAGATCCACATCGAGGGGGATGAGACTTAAGCTCATAGAATAAGTCACCATGAAGGATACTCAACCTTGTGAATGGAGCTCCAAGATCAAGGTTCAATGAGACAACTAATTTATGGTGATATCGAAAGCACTATCTTTGTCCCTCCCTATGATGTAACGGTGCGATAGTGCTACTGCATGAGTTAGGATGATCTGTTGAGATCTTAATGAGTTGCATGGCTTTGTTTAAAGCGGGGTGTAGCAGGACACTCTTAATGAACTCACCTATATGGATGTTGGAAGTGGGGCCGTTTCTTATGAGAATTTGAGCTGATTCTCTAGAGACATTCATTAAGTCCGGGATTTATCCCACGGCCAAAACGGGCACAAGAGCTTGGCGGCTTCTCTTTGAGACATCAAAGTGTGGTTGTTTTTCTGAATTGCATTCACTGTTGGCGGTTCAAGACATTGCGTTCACCGTTACAACGAGGCAGTTCCGAAAACCTCTCACTAAGCTAAGGTTCAATCTCTGGGACACCTTAGCCTAATTTTGATGTATTCTGTTTTCTCGTGTTTTATCGATATGTTTTATCATTCATGTGGGGGATTGTTAGAAAAAACGGGTTTTGAAAAGCATGGAACAAGACTTGATCCCTAGACCTATTGCCCTCTAGTTGTTTTTTCATTTTGAATAGATAAAATAATAGTCCCACATAGACTAAAATCTTAAGAGTTTTAGACTTAAATACCATGGGTTTTGCCTAAAGGGCACGGCCCTTTGGTTCTACACACTTTTGTGTGAGGGGGAAGACCTACACTATGGCAAGGTTGCCTTTCCCGTACGCGCGGTGCTTCGCACCGAAGCACGCACGCCGTCCGTCCGTCCGGTCGGTCGGGTTCGGGTGTGGGTGTGGGTGTGGGTGTGGGTGTGGGTGTGGGTGCACTAGATCCTATCTTTTTGCTGAAAATTTGTCTAAAACACCTAATTTACTATTTAGTAGTTACGCTTTCTTTGCTACTTTTCTTGTAAATTATGTATCTTATGAGTGTTTTTGAGTTATTAGGTACTATGGAGTCACACGGAGGAAAAGAAGAAGAAATCACTTTATTTGAGCAAGAAGGGCAAGAGTGTCATTTCACGGGCATGTGCTATGGAGACAGTCACGGAGTTAAGGGGATACTCTTTGGGTGGCCCGTATCCATTAGTGGGTGCTGTGTATTTTTCTACTCTTACACAGCCATGGAAGTCAGAGAAAACGCATTTTCAATCATTCTCAGTTTCCAAATCGAGAAAACAGTGGCGGATGAATTGAGCACAACTCAGGTGGAAATAGGGAGAAATCGTGGTGAGAATTCAAGATGGAGATGAAGTTTAAGGAGAACGAGGATCTGCTGCTCATATTCGGATCGAGAAGAGGGTTCATGGTTTGAAGCAAGAAAAGGGGATCTCGAATCTGGGAATGGTTTTGATACTGATTCAAATCGAGAAGAGACGAAGGGGGTTTCGGCAGATTCATGAAGCAGAGAGAAAGAATGATGATGGCTGCTGATGGAATTTATAGAAGGATGCATTTAGGGTTTGTGTTCTTGAGAGATTCAATGGAGAAGATGGTGGTGCTTGTACCGTAGTCAAATCAGGCGAGTTTTGTTGTTGTTGAACAATGATCGCTGTCGTAAGCGTCAAAAATAAATTTACACTTTCTTACTACTCGAAATATAAATATAGCAAGGGCAAGAAAGGATCGATCCCACAGAGAGGTCTAGGTTGTCAAATTGTTATGGTTTCTATATAAAACACCGGAAGAATTTCGATTGTGTAAATAAAAATAAACAAAAAGCAAATAAAGTACGCAAATCAAGGATGTGAAAGTATTGGTTACGGATTTCGTTTTCATTCACAAACATGGTTTCACCACAATAACTAGAATTGATATTTTAATCTCAACTCTTATCAAAGACTCTAGAATACCTTGATCGCAAGAATATCCATGCAAACCTCCTCATGTCATCAACAAACACATTAAAAGATGCGAATATGAATTCTACCTAAAGGAACAACCTAACGTGTAAAAGCACTAATCAAGTTTAATTCCCTAGATGCGTTAAGTTCTATGAAATCAGGCCAATCAAAGCAATCGAACGTGGAAAGCGCACTAATCCGATTTAACAAAGGTTAAGACTCACATATGATCATAAGAATATATCACTACAAACTATAATCATATTTATGCTACTTGCAATCCCGGAATTATCACTTTTGCGTATAATAACCCTAATCTAGCAATAGAGATGAAAGCAAACTCAATCGACTGTGACTCGACTAACAAGCATTCAAATCATGTAACAATATTCATGGTGAATCATAAACGATAATATGAGAGAAAACTAATTTATTGCACAAAAACTCATGTTTGGAAATTCAACTTATTCCATAACCAATAATAAAAACTCTAGCTCATATTCATGGAGTTCATAACAAGAGAAGAAGAGAAGTTTCATGTTTCTAAACCCTAGAACAAAAGTAGAGGCCAAAAAGAATAATAAAAGATAATAGATATCTAGGTTTTGAGAAAAAGTTCTATTTTTATGCCTCTCCCAAAAGGATACCCAAAAGTAAATCAAGTCTTCTCCAAACCCGTCTCAAATTCGTCCACCAGGCCCATGTGTGAGAAATAGGTCTCTGGAAATTTTGGGTTAAAAGCGGGTCGCCCGGATTGCGCGTCATCGCCGGATTCGGTCACCGTCGCGGAATCCGGTCATAGGAAATTATCTCGGGCCAGTTCTCTCTTCGAAATAGTCACTAGCTAGTGCATACTCCCAGCGAGCTCATCTTCCCTTCTCGCATTCCAAACACTCACAAAAATCATCCAAACCACTTCTTTCTCTTTTGCGAAAACACACCCAAAAGCGTGGTCCATAGCTCATATGTCCAGGCCATTAATTCTTGCATCCGACTCATACCCCCTCGCGATTCTTTGAAACATTACGATCCCCACTTTCGGTTAGAAATCCGGCACCGGAAGTAGCACCACCGCCTCGCCATTTCTGGTCCATTTCCGCACAGCTTCTGCAGCTTTGTTCTGGCACTGTCACTTCCCTGCACAGTTTCGGTTCCTAGCATTCATCCAGCGCAATTTCAGATGTCGCTACCACCTCCTTGCTTTGCCAACTACAGCACAACCAACTGAAACTGCACATTGCAATTCCCTGTAATTTCACAGCACCATGACCATTATCCCCAGCTGCAATTTCTCATTATAATCCCTGCACCTGCAATGCTAATTCACCATCTCCAGTACCTGCTCTGGCCTGCACTGCTTTGCAACTTGCGGCTCCAACTCCAGCTGTTACTCCTTCAAGAACTCCACAGCACAGACTCAATTTCACCACCAATACCAGCTACCACCTCCTACTATGTCGCAGCTTCAGCTCAAGACTCACTACATTGCCAATATTACCTTCTCACTGCCTCAGGCCATATCTCTATCTCAGTTCCATTATCAGATCACCACATCCATTCTGACCTGCGCAACTTGAGCCGCTTCTGTCTCATAGCACCACCAACCAACCCACACAACTACTCCCCTGGCAGCAACCACCATCACCCTGTCATCTACAGCTCAACTTCATGGCTGCATTGCCATGCCAGTTCACTAATTTCCATTGCTCATTCCATTTCTTGCACAGAAGTCGAACCATGGATAGTAGCTGCAAACAATCAACACTGCATTTTTCTTTCTCTGCCTCGATTCATTGCCACAACCAATCCCATTAGCTTCACAACCAACGTCACAGCTGCCATTGTAACCCTTTACAGCTTCACTGCTTCCCTGTTCAGCATTTCAGCATCTCCTTGAGCTTCACCTGCTACTTCATCACGGCTGCGATCAAATCCCTGGCAGTAACATCCCAGCTGTTTCAGCTCCTTGACTCCATATCATCTCCACCAGTTCACCAACTTCTATCATAACAGCATTACCAGCTTTCACTCGCAGCTGCATCATATGAGCTGCACAACCATCTCAGTTAACATCCTATATCGATCTCCAATTGCAGCTCCAGTCCTCCTCAAACCACAGCACCACCATTTGCACCAGCTCAGCTTCAATAGCATCAACATTATCAGTTCATGGTCCCACCTGCCAATCCCATTTCTCTCTAGCTTCCTATCAGCTCATTCATCCATCGAAACTTCAGCTCAATTGCTGCGGCTCAAATCATTCAACTTCCTTTAAGACTCTCACATAACAACAACAACTATTATTCGTTTGATTGCTCGGCCAACAACTAATCGTAGTTCGGGCCTTCAAACAAACACTTTATGTGCCATGAGCCCGACAATTCAAAGTCGGCCATTACGCACTGCTTGGCCGAGCTCTCATTCAACCTCGCAAAATCGAATTGAAGACAAACCCACTTACCTTGCTTTGATTTACGTACTTAAATCTCTGCTTTAATCTCCATTTGGTCTACAATCAAGCAATGGCAGTGAGCTTGTCTTCATCCCTGTCTTGTCTCGGCTAACACCATATCGAATCTTCTCCGGGTTCTCAAAATAACTCAATATGCCTTCACAACCGATGAGCCATCGTGACATAAAGCTTCTTGGCGAGAAGGACTTGGTTCAGAGGTGGTCTCCATTATTGAGCTGGAACAGACACTGAGTTATGAATCTCGACCAACTTGTTTAGTTATAGGAAGTAAAGTAGAAGCTGGTGGCCCTTAGTAAATTGATTGGGTGCTTATAACAGTTCTGTAGGTTCTAGTTTTCGACAACACGCTTGCTTCAGATGCTTCCAGATTCTTCATACGATGTCGAATTGACTCCATTCTTTCGCCATTGGCTTTGTCTTTTCGTGCTCTTCGAGATGATGAGAAGAAATCTTGGATTTGAGCGAGTTCCACTTCCTTCTTGCCTCAATGACTCCGAAACACCTAATAACTCAAATTCACACATAAGATACATAATTCACACGAAAAATAACAAAGAAAGCATAAATACTAAATAATAAATACGGTGTATTCTACACCTATCAAATTCCCCCACACTTAGACTTTGCTAGTCCTCGAGCAAATCAAACAAAACAAAACTAAAACAAATACATACAACTCCGTCTCGTCGAGGCTACGGTCACTTTTAGCATAAATAACAAGCCTTTAAACCCCTAGGTGTCCCTAGTGGACGAGTTATAGTCTCGTGAGGGTTTACTAGAGATATACCCACAAAACCTATTTTTCCAACTCCGTCTATTCGTGACAAATTAATGAACGAATCCAAAATGACTACAGGAGGAGGTACCTTGCAAATTCAATTCATATATTAGTAAATAAACTCTAATTAGATAGTTGAACAAGCCACAATACTCGAAAACTAACAAACCACAATCACAATGAAAAGATTAAGAAGATGGACATAGATGTAGATGTTGGCGAATATTCACAAGTGTTCGATGTTTCCGTATAAATGTCGAAGGTCACTTTGCTAAGATGAACCTAATCCTATTGGATTGAGCTACCAGTCTTGAATCAAATCAATTGGCATATACAAGGGAACCAAGAGTGACTTTATTCAACACAATAATAATTTTTTTTATTTTTTTTTTTATTTGATTGGATCAAAACTGGATCCAATTTCTCTTTTTTTTTTTTTTTTAGACGGCATGATTAGATCTATTAAATCCAGCGCATGCTTCTTGTCGACAAGTACATGATAGTTGCCTTGGATCCTGCATTCCACGCTTGTTTAGGCGACGGAGACGGGGACTACGTTTCACACATCCTGCTATTCCCAAGTGTCTTTTTATTCCGTTTTGGTCTAATTCGTCGGTCTCTTTTTTTTTCTTTTCTTTTTCAAAAATTTTTTCATTTTTTTTTTTTTTTTTTTTATTATGTAACTCAACCACTCTATTTCATCCTAGCAGTAATAACACGTCGATGTTTAGTGACCCACCAAAGCACTTAGAGAACAATAGATAAATATGGAAAAATAAAAATAGAATGTGATATGGTGATATTCCGAGATATGGTAACAACTATCATGGTATTTATGATTCATGAGCTATATTCTTCCCTTTTAGTTAATTGGTTCCTCAACTCCTGCATTCAAAATGGTTCCATCCACTAATGGTGTCAAAAACAAACTATACAAACATATAACTCAACTCCTGCATTCAAAATGGTTCCATCCACTAATGGTGTCAAAAACAAACTATACAAACATATAAATGCTCCCCACACTTAAACTTCACATTGTCCTCAATGTGTAAAACCGAAAGTTCTGAATTCTGACGTAACAGCAGATAAAACGCAAAAACTGTGCAAATTGGTAAGGAATTTGGAAAAACTCTATTTCACAAAAGTTGTTCATCTACGTGTTTTCTACACAATGTCAAAATTTCACAGTGTTTTGATAAACGGTCTGACAGTTATGGTCTCTGGACTGAACTACGCGCAGTCTGAAATTTTCTGACGAAAAGGTATTCGTCATAATTCTCTTCTAAGATAGATTACGGACTCAATGAAATTAAACATAGGGATGCAAATATGATATGAAAACAGTAAAAAAAAAAAAAAAAACGAAACAAAAATAAAATGCAAAAGGATAAGAGATACAAAACCGGTGGGTTGCCTCCCACTTAGCGCTTGTTTTAAAGTCGACGGCCCGACTTGGCTTCTTGTAAGATTCATTCCCCATACACCAATAATCTGAAAAGTTGGGGATCCGTCCATAGAACCTGTTTTGCAAACACTAGCTTCACACAAATATTAGTAAAATAAAGCAAAAGTGAAGCTATGAACCGATAAAAGCTTCCCCCACACTTATTCTTGTCCACACTTGGAAGTGTATAAAGAATATAGGAGTCGGGTACTTCCACGGTTTCTGGTTCCATAACCTGCATAGTATGAGAATCAAGTGTCTCTAATGGCGGAAAACGAGAAACAAAGTCATTCAACAATATTCTCGAAGCACATACATTCAAACCAATAAGAGGTAAAGGAGAAGAAACAATAGGCAAAGGGTTAGATAAACCATTCACAATCTCTTGTATCACGGAATCCTCTTCATCCTTGAAAAACTCAAGTGAATTATTCACCTCTTGGATATCATGGTCCTCTATCAAACCTTGCAACCATTCTTCGTCCGTTTCGCCTTAACCAAAGTATCGACATAAACATCATCATTACAATCTGTGCAAGCTCAATTGGGTCTTCCACAATATTGGTCAAACCGGTCTCATTCTCAACATACTCCTCCTTTTTGTTGTAAGGCACATACTCTTTTGCGGATCCGAATTTTATCATAAGAAACTTTTTTAGAACACTCGAAAATGCATCATCCTCAAGCTCCACCCTTTGAATAGGCTCTTGATCATTATTAAGATCAATGCTTGAGTAATCTACACAAGTATCATCCTATTCCTCTTCATCTTCATCTTGATCCCAAAAAGACTCCTCGGAGATGTCACCATGAGTTGTTTCAAGCAATGTATCATAATCACCGTCACTATCATAGTCAACATAAGATTGTTCCTCGCTGAAATTAGTGTTGCTAATCTCGAACTCATCCTTTTGAATAGGTGAATGATCATTATTACGATCAAGAGTTGAGTTAACTACACAATTATCCACGAACGTGCCCAAGGATTGGCCTTTTTCAATATTAGCATCAATCAAATATTCATCACAAACCATATGCACATTAGAATTATCCATATCTTCCTTGTATTGATCAATGCCTCTTCGCAAGATAGTCATACCTTCACGAAGTTCTTGGAGTTGCTCGTTTGTAGTCTCTTTTGCTTTTTGAAATTCCTCTTGTAAAAAGGTGGAAACTTTATCTATAAATTTAGAGACTTTTTGTTCAATAGCATAAGAATCCTCCCATCCTTGTTGTTGTTCACACACATACTCACCATAAGGTTGTTGAGGAAAACCACAAGGTTCCATGGAATATTGGTCATAACCAATAAATTGGTTTTGATTATACCCATGGAATTGGTAGTTGTCGTAATGTTGAGGTTGAAACCCGTATTGATTGCTCCAATATGCTCCTTCCATAGAAATAAGCACCTGAAATAAGATTCTCAAACCAAGGTTAAAACCCAGAAAATAAGAAAAAATAAAAATAAAAACTAAATACAAAAATAAGAAACCAAAAACAATTAACAACCGCTGCCTCCCCGGCAACGGCGCCAAAATTTGATCGCTGTCGTAAGCGTCAAAAATAAATTTACACTTTCTTACTACTCGAAATATAAATATAGCAAGGGCAAGAAAGGATCGATCCCACAGAGAGGTCTAGGTTGTCAAATTGTTATGGTTTCCTATAAAACACCGGAAGAATTTCTGATTGTGTAAATAAAAATAAACAAAAAGCAAATATAAAAGCAAAGAAACAAATAAATTCAAGGATAAGAAAGTATTGGTTAAGGATTTCGTTTTCATTCACAAACATGTTTTCAACACAATAACTAGAATTGATATTTAATCTCAACTTTTATCAAAGACCCTAGAATACCTTGATCGCAAGAATATCCATAAAACCTCCTCATGTCATCAACAAACACATTAAAAGATGCGAATATGAATTCTACCTAAAGGAACAACCTAACGTGTAAAAGCACTAATCAAGTTTAATTCCCTAGATGCGTTAAGTTCTATGAAATCAGGCCAATCAAAGCAATCGAACGTGGAAAGCGCACTAATCCGATTTAACAAAGGTTAAGACTCACATATGATCATAAGAATATATCACTACAAACTATAATCATATTTATGCTACTTGCAATCGGAATTATCACTTTTGCGTATAATAACCCTAATCTAGCAATAGAGATGAAAGCAAACTCAATCGACTCGCGACTCGACTAACAAGCATTCAAATCATGTAACAATATTCATGGTGAATCATAAACGATAATATGAGAGAAAACTAATTTATTGCACAAAAACTCATGTTTGGAAATTCAACTTATTCCATAACCAATAATAAAAACTCTAGCTCATATTCATGGAGTTCATAACAAGAAGAAAGAGAAGTTTCATGTTTCTAAACCCTAGAACAAAAGTAGAGGCCAAAAAGAAGTTGAATCAAACTGGATCAAATCTGGATCCAACTGGATCTTGGTTCCAATTTTTTTTTTTTTTTTTTTAGACGGCATGATTAGATCTATTAAATCCAAGCGCATGCTTCTTGTCAGCAAGTACATGATAGTTGCCTTGGATCCTGCATTCCACGCTTGTTTAGGCGACGGAGACAGGGACTACGTTTCACACATACTGCTATTCCCAAGTGTCTTTTTATTCCGTTTTGGTCTAATTGGTCGGTCTCTTTTTTTTTCTTTTCTTTTTCAAAAATTTTTTCATTTTTTTTTTTTTTTTTTTTTTTTTTTTTATTATGTAACTCAACCACTCTATTTCATCCTAGCAGTAATAACACGTCGATGTTTAGTGACCCACCAAAGCACTTAGAGAACAATAGATAAATATGGAAAAATAAAAATAGAATGTGATATGGTGATATTCCGAGATATGGTAACAACTATCATGGTATTTATGATTCATGAGCTATATTCTTCCCTTTTAGTTAATTGGTTCCTCAACTCCCCGCATTCAAAATGGTTCCATCCACTAATGGTGTCAAAAACAAACTATACAAACATATAACTCAACTCCTGCATTCAAAATGGTTCCATCCACTAATGGTGTCAAAAACAAACTATACAAACATATAAATGCTCCCCCACACTTAAACTTCACATTGTCCTCAATGTGTAAAACCGAAAGTTCTGAATTCTGACGTAACAGCAGATAAAACGCAAAAACTGTGCAAATTGGTAAGGAATTTGGAAAAACTCTATTTCACAAAAGTTGTTCATCTACGTGTTTTCTACACAGTGTCAAAATTTCACAGTGTTTTGATAAACGGTCTGACAGTTATGGTCTCTGGACTGAACTACGCGCAGTCTGAAATTTTCTGACGAAAAGGTATTCGTCATAATTCTCTTCTAAGATAGATTACGGACTCAATGAAATTAAACATAGGGATGCAAATATGATATGAAAACAGTAAAAAAAAAAAAAAAAAAACGAAACAAAAATAAAATGCAAAAGGATAAGAGATACAAAACCGGTGGGTTGCCTCCCACTTAGCGCTTGTTTTAAAGTCGACGGCCCGACTTGGCTTCTTGTAAGATTCATTCCCCATACACCAATAATCTGAAAAGTTGGGGATCCGTCCATAGAACCTGTTTTGCAAACACTAGCTTCACACAAATATTAGTAAAATAAAGCAAAGTGAAGCTATGAACCGATAAAAGCTTCCCCACACTTATTCTTGTCCACACTTGGAAGTGTATAAAGAATATAGGAGTCGGGTACTTCCACGGTTTCGGTTCCATAACCTGCATAGTATGAGAATCAAGTGTCTCTAATGGCGGAAAACGAGAAACAAAGTCATTCAACAATATTCTCAAGCACATACATTCAAACCAATAAGAGGTAAAGGAGAAGAAACAATAGGCAAAGGGTTAGATAAACCATTCACAATCTCTTGTATCACGGAATCCTCTTCATCCTTGAAAAACTCAAGTGAATTATTCACCTCTTGGATATCATGGTCCTCTATCAAACCTTGCAACCATTCTTCGTCCGTTTCTGCCTTAACCAAAGTATCGACATAAACATCATCATTACAATCCTGTGCAAGCTCAATTGGGTCTTCCACAATATTGGTCAAACCGGTCTCATTCTCAACATACTCCTCCTTTTTGTTGTAAGGCACATACTCTTTTGCGGATCCGAATTTTATCATAAGAAACTTTTTTAGAACACTCGAAAATGCATCATCCTCAAGCTCCACCCTTTGAATAGGCTCTTGATCATTATTAAGATCAATGCTTGAGTAATCTACACAAGTATCATCCTATTCCTCTTCATCTTCATCTTGATCCCAAAAAGACTCCTCGGAGATGTCACCATGAGTTGTTTCAAGCAATGTATCATAATCACCGTCACTATCATAGTCAACATAAGATTGTTCCTCGCTGAAATTAGTGTTGCTAATCTCGAACTCATCCTTTTGAATAGGTGAATGATCATTATTACGATCAAGAGTTGAGTTAACTACACAATTATCCACGAACGTGCCCAAGGATTGGCCTTTTTCAATATTAGCATCAATCAAATATTCATCACAAACCATATGCACATTAGAATTATCCATATCTTCCTTGTATTGATCAATGCCTCTTCGCAAGATAGTCATACCTTCACGAAGTTCTTGGAGTTGCTCGTTTGTAGTCTCTTTTGCTTTTTGAAATTCCTCTTGTAAAAGGTGGAAACTTTATCTATAAATTTAGAGACTTTTTGTTCAATAGCATAAGAATCCTCCCATCCTTGTTGTTGTTCACACACATACTCACCATAAGGTTGTTGAGGAAAACCACAAGGTTCCATGGAATATTGGTCATAACCAATAAATTGGTTTTGATTATACCCATGGAATTGGTAGTTGTCGTAATGTTGAGGTTGAAACCCGTATTGATTGCTCCAATATGCTCCTTCCATAGAAATAAGCACCTGAAATAAGATTCTCAAACCAAGGTTAAAACCCAGAAAATAAGAAAAAATAAAAATAAAAACTAAATACAAAAATAAGAAACCAAAAACAATTAACAACCGCTGCCTCCCCGGCAACGGCGCCAAAATTTGATCGCTGTCGTAAGCGTCAAAAATAAATTTACACTTTCTTACTACTCGAAATATAAATATAGCAAGGGCAAGAAAGAATCGATCCCACAGAGAGGTCTAGGTTGTCAAATTGTTATGGTTTCTATATAAAACACTAGGAAGAATTTCGATTGTGTAAATAAAAATAAACAAAAAGCAAATAAAGTACGCAAATCAAGGATGTGAAAGTATTGGTTACGGATTTCGTTTTCATTCACAAACATGGTTTCACCACAATAACTAGAATTGATATTTTAATCTCAACTCTTATCAAAGACCCTAGAATACCTTGATCGCAAGAATATCCCGCAAACCTCCTCATGTCATCAACAAACACATTAAAAGATGCGAATATGAATTCTACCTAAAGGAACAACCTAACGTGTAAAAGCACTAATCAAGTTTAATTCCCTAGATGCGTTAAGTTCTATGAAATCAGGCCAATCAAAGCAATCGAACGTGGAAAGCGCACTAATCCGATTTAACAAAGGTTAAGACTCACATATGATCATAAGAATATATCACTACAAACTATAATCATATTTATGCTACTTGCAATCCGGAATTATCACTTTTGCGTATAATAACCCTAATCTAGCAATAGAGATGAAAGCAAACTCAATCGACTCGCGACTCGACTAACAAGCATTCAAATCATGTAACAATATTCATGGTGAATCATAAACGATAATATGAGAGAAAACTAATTTATTGCACAAAAACTCATGTTTGGAAATTCAACTTATTCCATAACCAATAATAAAAACTCTAGCTCATATTCATGGAGTTCATAACAAGAAGAAAGAGAAGTTTCATGTTTCTAAACCCTAGAACAAAAGTAGAGGCCAAAAAGAAGTTGAATCAAACTGGATCAAACTGGATCCAACTGGATCAAACTGGATCCAATTTCTCTTTTTTTTTTTTTAGACGGCATGATTAGATCTATTAAATCCAAGCGCATGCTTCTTGTCAGCAAGTACATGATAGTTGCCTTGGATCTTGCATTCCACGCTTGTTTAGGCGACGGAGACAGGGACTACGTTTCACACATACTGCTATTCCCAAGTGTCTTTTTATTCCGTTTTGGTCTAATTGGTCGGTCTTTTTTTTTTCTTTTCTTTTTCAAAATTTTTTTTTTTTTTTTTTTTTTTTCATCATGTAACTCAACCACTCTATTTCATCCTAGCAGTAATAACACGTCGATGTTTAGTGACCCACCAAAGCACTTAGAGAACAATAGATAAATATGGAAAAATAAAAATAGAATGTGATATGGTGATATTCCGAGATATGGTAACAACTATCATGGTATTTATGATTCATGAGCTATATTCTTCCCTTTTAGTTAATTGGTTCCTCAACTCCTGCATTCAAAATGGTTCCATCCACTAATGGTGTCAAAAACAAACTATACAAACATATAACTCAACTCCTGCATTCAAAATGGTTCCATCCACTAATGGTGTCAAAAACAAACTATACAAACATATAAATGCTCCCCCACACTTAAACTTCACATTGTCCTCAATGTGTAAAACCGAAAGTTCTGAATTCTGACGTAACAGCAGATAAAACGCAAAAACTGTGCAAATTGGTAAGGAATTTGGAAAAACTCTATTTCACAAAAGTTGTTCATCTACGTGTTTTCTACACAGTGTCAAAATTTCACAGTGTTTTGATAAACGGTCTGACAGTTATGGTCTCTGGACTGAACTACGCGCAGTCTGAAATTTTCTGACGAAAAGGTATTCGTCATAATTCTCTTCTAAGATAGATTACAGACTCAATGAAATTAAACATAGGGATGCAAATATGATATGAAAACAGTAAAAAAAAAAAAAAAACGAAACAAAAATAAAATGCAAAAGGATAAGAGATACAAAACCGGTGGGTTGCCTCCCACTTAGCGCTTGTTTTAAAGTCGACGGCCCGACTTGGCTTCTTGTAAGATTCATTCCCCATACACCAATAATCTGAAAAGTTGGGGATCCGTCCATAGAACCTGTTTTGCAAACACTAGCTTCACACAAATATTAGTAAAATAAAGCAAAAGTGAAGCTATGAACCGATAAAAGCTTCCCCACACTTATTCTTGTCCACACTTGGAAGTGTATAAAGAATATAGGAGTCGGGTACTTCCACGGTTTCGGTTCCATAACCTGCATAGTATGAGAATCAAGTGTCTCTAATGGCGGAAAACGAGAAACAAAGTCATTCAACAATATTCTCGAAGCACATACATTCAAACCAATAAGAGGTAAAGGAGAAGAAACAATAGGCAAAGGGTTAGATAAACCATTCACAATCTCTTGTATCACGGAATCCTCTTCATCCTTGAAAAACTCAAGTGAATTATTCACCTCTTGGATATCATGGTCCTCTATCAAACCTTGCAACCATTCTTCGTCCGTTTCTCGCCTTAACCAAAGTATCGACATAAACATCATCATTACAATCTGTGCAAGCTCAATTGGGTCTTCCACAATATTGGTCAAACCGGTCTCATTCTCAACATACTCCTCCTTTTTGTTGTAAGGCACATACTCTTTTGCGGATCCGAATTTTATCATAAGAAACTTTTTAGAACACTCGAAAATGCATCATCCTCAAGCTCCACCCTTTGAATAGGCTCTTGATCATTATTAAGATCAATGCTTGAGTAATCTACACAAGTATCATCCTATTCCTCTTCATCTTCATCTTGATCCCAAAAAGACTCCTCGGAGATGTCACCATGAGTTGTTTCAAGCAATGTATCATAATCACCGTCACTATCATAGTCAACATAAGATTGTTCCTCGCTGAAATTAGTGTTGCTAATCTCGAACTCATCCTTTTGAATAGGTGAATGATCATTATTACGATCAAGAGTTGAGTTAACTACACAATTATCCACGAACGTGCCCAAGGATTGGCCTTTTTCAATATTAGCATCAATCAAATATTCATCACAAACCATATGCACATTAGAATTATCCATATCTTCCTTGTATTGATCAATGCCTCTTCGCAAGATAGTCATACCTTCACGAAGTTCTTGGAGTTGCTCGTTTGTAGTCTCTTTTGCTTTTTGAAATTCCTCTTGTAAAAAGGTGGAAACTTTATCTATAAATTTAGAGACTTTTTGTTCAATAGCATAAGAATCCTCCCATCCTTGTTGTTGTTCACACACATACTCACCATAAGGTTGTTGAGGAAAAAACCACAAGGTTCCATGGAATATTGGTCATAACCAATAAATTGGTTTTGATTATACCCATGGAATTGGTAGTTGTCGTAATGTTGAGGTTGAAACCCGTATTGATTGCTCCAATATGCTCCTTCCATAGAAATAAGCACCTGAAATAAGATTCTCAAACCAAGGTTAAAACCCAGAAAATAAGAAAAAATAAAAATAAAAACTAAATACAAAAATAAGAAACCAAAAACAATTAACAACCGCTGCCTCCCCCTAAGAAGCGGCGCCAAAATTTGATCGCTGTCAGAAGGCGTCAAAAATAAATTTACACTTTCTTACTACTCGAAATATAAATATAGCAAGGGCAAGAAAGGATCGATCCCACAGAGAGGTCTAGGTTGTCAAATTGTTATGGTTTCCTATATAAAACACCCGGAAGAATTTCTGATTGTGTAAATAAAAATAAACAAAAAGCAAATAAAGTACGCAAATCAAGGATGTGAAAGTATTGGTTACGGATTTCGTTTTCATTCACAAACATGGTTTCACCACAATAACTAGAATTGATATTTTAATCTCAACTCTTATCAAAGACCCTAGAATACCTTGATCGCAAGAATATCCCGCAAACCTCCTCATGTCATCAACAAACACATTAAAAGATGCGAATATGAATTCTACCTAAAGGAACAACCTAACGTGTAAAAGCACTAATCAAGTTTAATTCCCTAGATGCGTTAAGTTCTATGAAATCAGGCCAATCAAAGCAATCGAACGTGGAAAGCGCACTAATCCGATTTAACAAAGGTTAAGACTCACATATGATCATAAGAATATATCACTACAAACTATAATCATATTTATGCTACTTGCAATCCGAATTATCACTTTTGCGTATAATAACCTAATCTAGCAATAGAGATGAAAGCAAACTCAATCGACTCGCGACTCGACTAACAAGCATTCAAATCATGTAACAATATTCATGGTGAATCATAAACGATAATATGAGAGAAAACTAATTTATTGCACAAAAACTCATGTTTGGAAATTCAACTTATTCCATAACCAATAATAAAAACTCTAGCTCATATTCATGGAGTTCATAACAAGAAGAAAGAGAAGTTTCATGTTTCTAAACCCTAGAACAAAAGTAGAGGCCAAAAAGAATAATAAAAGATAATAGATATCTAGGTTTTGAGAAAAAGTTCTATTTTTATGCCTCTCCCAAAAGGATACCCAAAAGTAAGTCAAGTCTTCTCCAAACCCGTCTCAAATTGGTCCACCAGTGCCCATGTGTGAGAAATAGGTCTCGGAAATTTTGGGTTAAAAGCGGGTCACGGATTGCCGACGTCATCGCTGGAATCCGGTCACCGGAAATTATCTCAGCCGTTCTCTCTTCGGAAATAGTCACTAGCTAGTGCATACTCCCAAAGCAGCTCATCTTCCCTTCTCTGCATTTCAAACACTCACAAAAATCATCCAAACCACTTCTTTCTCTTTTGCGAAAACACACCCAAAAGCGTGGTCCATAGCTCATATTTCCGGCCATTAATTCTTGCATCCGACTCATACCCCCCTCGCGATTCACTGAAACATTACGATCCCCACTTTCGGTTCCGAAATCCGGCACCCGGAAGTAGCACCACCGCCTCGCCATTTCTGGTCCATTTCCGCACAGCTTCTGCAGCTTTGTTCTGGCACTGTCACTTCCCTGCACAGTTTCGGTTCCTAGCATTCATCCAGCGCAATTTCAGATGTCGCTACCACCTCCTTGCTTTGCCAACTACAGCACAACCAACTGAAACTGCACATTGCAATTCCCTGTAATTTCACAGCACCATGACCATTATCCCCAGCTGCAATTTCTCATTATAATCCCTGCACCTGCAATGCTAATTCACCATCTCCATGCAGACTGCCTTGGCCTGCACTGCTTTGCAACTTGCGGCTCCAACTCCAGCTGTTACTCCTTCAAGAACTCCACAGCACAGACTCAATTTCACCACCAATACCAGCTACCACCTCCTACTATGTCGCAGCTTCAGCTCAAGACTCACTCCATTGCCAATATTACCTTCTCACTGCCTCAGGCCATATCTCTATCTCAGTTCCATTATCAGATCACCACATCCATTCTGACCTGCGCAACTTGAGCCGCTTCCGTCTCATAGCACCACCAACCAACCCACACAACTACTCCCCTGGCAGCAACCACCATCACCCTGTCATCTACAGCTCAACTTCATGGCTGCATTGCCATGCCAGTTCACTAATTTCCATTGCTCATTCCATTTCTTGCACAGAAGTCGAACCATGGATAGTAGCTGCAAACAATCAACACTTGCATTTTTCTTTCTCTGCCTCGATTCATTGCCACAACCAATCCCATTAGCTTCACAACCAACGTCATAGCTGCCATTGTAACCCTTTACAGCCTTCATCGCTTCCCCTGTTCAAAGCATTTCAAGATCTCCTTGAGCTTCACCTGCTACTTCATCACGGCTGCGATCAAATCCCTGGCAGTAACATCCCAGCTGTTTCAGCTCCTTGACTCCATATCATCTCCACCAGTTCACCAACTTCTATCATAACAGCATTACCAGCTTTCACTCGCAGCTGCATCATATGAGCTGCACAACCATCTCAGTTAACATCCTATATCGATCTCCAATTGCAGCTCCAGTCCTCCTCAAACCACAGCACCACCATTTGCACCAGCTCAGCTTCAATAGCATCAACATTATCAGTTCATGGTCCCACCGCCAATCCCATTTCTCTCTAGCTTCCTATCGGCTCATTCATCCATCGAAACTTGACTCAATTGTTTGCGGCTCAAATCATTCAACTTCCTTTAAGACTCTCACATAACAACAACAACTATTATCTGTTGATTGCTCGGCCAATGACTAATCTCACAGGGTTCGAGCCTTCAAACAAACACTTTATGTGCCATGAACTCGACAATTCAAAGTCGCCATTCTCGCTACTGGCCGAGCTCTCATTCAACTCCGCAAAATCGAATTGAAGACAAACCCACTTTCCTTGCTGATTTCTGTACTTAAATCTCTCGCTTTAATCTCCATTTGGTCTACAATCAAACAATGGCAAATGAGCTTGTCTTCATCCCTGTCTTGTCTCGGCTAACACCATATCCGAATCTTCTCCGTGTTCTCAAAATAACTCAATATGCCTTCACAACCGATGAGCCATCGTGACATAAAGCTTGCCGGCGAGAAGGACTTGGTTCAGAGGTGGTCTCCATTATTGAGCTGGAACAGACACTGAGTTATGAATCTCGACCAACTTGTTTAGTTATAGGAAGTAAAGTAGAAGCTGGTGGCCCTTAGTAAATTGATTGGGTGCTTATAACAGTTCTGTAGGTTCTAGTTTTCGACAACTTCTGCTTGCTTCTTGATGCTTCGATTCTTCATACGATGTCGAATTGACTCCATTCTTTCGCCATTGGCTTTGTCTTTTCGTGCTCTTCGAGATGATGAGAAGAAATCTTGGATTTGAGCGAGTTCCACTTCCTTCTTGCCTCAATGACTCCGAAACACCTAATAACTCAAATTCACACATAAGATACATAATTCACACGAAAAATAGCAAAGAAAGCATAAATACTAAATAATAAATACGGTGTATTCTACACCTATCAAACAACACGGGAAGTTGATTCATGGCTGAACTGTGTTGATGGATTTTGAACTGTGTTGATGGATTTTGCAGGCAGGTATAGAATGAAGATATGATGCTGCGAAGTGGATCGGTGGCGCTGTGCTGCTGTTGATTGCGAGGCTGCGACTCAAGAGTAGGCAGTGAAATGATGTCGCAGGAGGTAATGGAGTTGCTATCAAGGCTGAGATTATTCGCAGGCAATTGCAAGAGAAGCAGTGATGCAAAGAACAGGGCCAGGGAAAGTGCAGGCAAGACAGAGCTGCAGATGTGAATGCATTGGCATAATGGCTTACAAAGAATGAGAAGCTGAGCTGAGACTGAAAAGAAACAGTGAGCTGCAGGTGTGGTTCTGCTGAAGGCTAGGATGTTGGCTGAGATGATGAAACTTCTAATGGTAGTGGCACGCTGAACTGAGGTTGGAATGGAGCTGAGAATTTGCTGATGGAATTGGTGTTATTGTGTTAATCTGAAGTGGAATTGATGGTTGTGGAATTATAAAGCTACAGATGAGAGGAGATTGACTAGCCATCATGGCTGGGCTGAACACTGATGCACCATCTTGGTGCAACACAAGATGGCCTGGCAAGATGGCAATGGCCTTGGCCACTCAGCTCACTCAGCTGAGTAAGATGCTGACCCGGACTGACTCACTCGACTCGGTTTTAACTTGGTCTGACCGAGTTGACCCAAGGCGACTCGTTAAATGCACTCCGAGTTGACCCGTTGACCCGGTGACCAAGGCGGACTTTGCCGGTCACCTGAGCCGATTTCCGACCACTTTCCAGTAGACTTAGGCCACAATACCAGATTTCCGGCGACCACTTTTGGGGCATATTTTCTACATGGTTTCTCTCACTTATGGGATTGGTGGATTTTCATCTAATGGACTTTGAAGACTAGAACTAATTTTAGAAGTGGAGAAAAGCTATAAAGGGAAGGTCTTCTACAACTTATGATATATCTTATTCTTGGAATTTTGGGAGAGCCGGTTTTGTTTACGCTTCTAGGGTTTGCTTTTGTTCATCTTCTTCTTTTCAATTAATATTATTATGATGAACTCCATAGCTATGAGTAGCTAAACATATTATTGGTGATGGGATAAAAGTTGATTTCTCAACATGTTTTTGAATCTATGAATTAGTTTTGTCTCAATATTTTATTGTTTGTGATTCACAATTAATAGTGTTATAAGATTTGATAGTTTGTTTGGTTGAGTCCGGAATCAATCCGATTTGCATTCATCTCTACAGCTATATTAGGGTTTTCAATACGAAAAAGTTATTTATCCCTGATTCTAAGTAGCATAATTGTGGGTAGTGCTTGTAGTGATATATCCTACTAGTCACAAGTGAATCATAACTTTTGTTAAAACGTTTAGTGCTTTTACACATTCGTTTGCATTGATTAGTCTTATTCCGTAGAACTTATTGCTTTTAGGGGGTTAAACTTAATTGTGCTTTTACACTTTAGGTTGCTTTCTAAGAAGAATTCACATATGCATCTTTTAATGTGGTTGTGATGAAATCAGGGAATTAGCGGGTTATTCTTGCGATCAAGGTATCCTAGGACTATTAGTAAAATAAGAGATTAAAATACCAATTCTAATCATTGATGAAAATACATGTTTGTGAATGATACTATCCCGTGACCAATATCTTCTCCTTATTGATTATTCCAATTATTTACTTTGCTTTCAATTACTTTTATTTATTAGATAAAACAACAAACATCCCCCCTTGGTTACCTTAGAAACTGAAAATTACATAACAACAATTGCCTCTCTGTGGATACGAACTCTTCCTTACCTTGTGCTTCATTTAAATTTAGTGTGTAAGAAAGTGAAATTATTTTTGACGGATTGACAACCGATCAAATTTTGGCGCCGTTGCCGGGGAGGCATACGGCTAGTTATTAAGTTTTTAGTTTCTTATTTCTGTTTTTGCTTTTATCTTTGCTTCTTGTTTCTTGTCTTGTTTCTCACTTGTTTGCGAGAATTGTTTGCAGGTACCTAATCTCCGGCTTCTAAGGATTGGAATTATCCAAGGTGCGGGATAGCTACTCGACGAGGCACAATACTCCAACCAAGTCAAGACACAACGGACGAGCACGAGTTGGAAGTAGGAGAAGAGATTTTCCAACAACAAGAAGAAGAAAAAGAGGTTTCAATCGTAGATGAACCACACGTTGAGGAAGAAGAAGCAATTGGTGATGCAAATCGTTCACTCAAGGACTTAGCTTCTCATAGGCTTGATACACAACAGGGGTGTATTCAAACGAACTCTACTTTTGAGATAAAGCCGGGGTTGCTTAGAGAATTACCAAAATTCCATGGCATGGTGAATGAAGACCCAAACAAACATCTTTTGGACTTCCACACCATTGTCACGGCTATGCTTCCAGCGAATGTTGAGGCGGATGGTGCAATGTTGAAAGTTTTCCGTTTCTCTTTAATAGATAGTGCTAAGGATTGGTTGTACTATTTACCTCCTGGAAGTGTCACAACATGGAATGGGTTGAAGAAACTCTTTTTGGAGAGATATTTTCCTGCATCAAAGGCTACTCAAATTCACAAGGAGATTTGTGGGTTGAAGCAAAACGTGGGAGAATCCTTATATGAATGTTGGGAACGATACAAGAGATTGGTTGCAAGATGCCCTCACCACCAATTTAGTGACGCTATGATCATCCAATACTTCTATGAAGGACTCCAATCAAGTGATAGGAATCTTATTGACGCTGCGGGTGGTGGTGCACTAGTTAGCAAGACGGTGGCACAAGCTAGAGAGTTAATTGAAAATATGACGGCGAACTCACAACAATTCTTGAGTCGTGGTTCGGATGTGATTCTAAGAAAGGTGAATGAAGTGAGCGAGGTTGAGGAACTTCGTCAACAATTGGGTAACATGTCGGCAATGATGCAACAAGTTGCAGCATGCAGTGATACCAAGTTCCTCTCAAACTTATGAGGACGAGCAAGCTAATGCGATATTTCCAAATCAACAAAGACGGTATGATCCCTACTCAAACACTTACAATTCGGGATGGAGAGATCACCCCAATTTTAGCTATGCCAACAAGCAAGGAGCGGTTCAACAACCTACCTTCAACTTTTCAAGTGGATTTCAACCTCAACAACAACAATTCCAGCCGAGACAACAATTTCAAGCAACCACAAGCACAACAATCAATGCAAAATCAAGGTTCCGATATTGATTCAAAGCTTCAAACAATGATGCAAGGTATTTCTACCATGTTTAAAGAGAGTCAACAAGAAACTAAGAGTGCTATCAAGGAATTGCAAACACAAATGGGTTCCATGGCTATTGAGTTGAATCAATTGAAGGCACAAAATAGTGGGAAACTCCCTTCTCAACCTATCAACCCAAAAGAGGGTGTCAATGCTATTACGTTGAGGAGTGGTACACAACTTGTGCAACCCGAGGTTACTGATTCGGGCAAGGTGGACACACCAAAGGAACCTGTTTTGGAGGAGAAAGATGAGGATTCTCCCCAAACTTCTGAGGTACCTATTCCTAACTCTAAAACTCCGGTTTCTACTTATGTTCCTCCTTTACCTTTTCCTCGCAGATTTGCAAGTTCTAAGAAGGCGGAACTATAAAAGGAGATTTTAGACGTTCTTAAAAAGATCCATGTGAACATACCACTCATTGATGCTATTAAGCAAGTTCCAAAGTATGCAAAGGTGTTGAAGGACTTGTGTACCAACAAACAAAGGCTCAAAGGTAATGAAGTGCTTAGTGTGGGGAGAATGCCTCGGCAATCTTACAACACAAATTCCCACTTAAGTGCAAGGATCCCGGTAGTTTTGACATTCCCGTCACAATTGGTAACAAAACATTTAACAAAGCTATGTTGGATTTAGGTGCATCCGTTAATGTTATGCCGGCGTCAATGTATAATTCACTTGATCTTGGTCCTCTTAAAAGGCTGAAATTGTATTGCAATTAGCCGATCGCTCTAATGTCTACCCAATGGGTATTGTTGAGGATGTTCTTGTGCAGGTTAATCAACTTGTATTTCCATCTGACTTTGTGTGCTAGAGATGGATGAAGGATCACCGGACTCGTCTCTTCCATTGCTACTTGGGCGTCCCTTCATGAAAACGGCGAGAACCATAATTGATGTGGATAAGGGAACGTTGAACATGGAGTTTGATGGAGAAACAATACGTTTCAACATTTTCGAGGCGATGAGATATCCTAGCGATGTCCACTCTTGTTTCTCCATTGATGTTATGGATTCATTGGCACAACAAATGTTTGAATTAAACGGTGATGATGCTTTGGAAACCGTGTTAACTACATCCATGGATAATGGTGTAGAGTGTGGTAATGAAGTCAAAGAAGCCCTTGGTGATCTTAATTCACTACAAGGATGCCCGGAAACTCATAATATCTCTTTTATTTCTTTACCATGCGGTGATGAAAAGCTTGTACCTTCAATTGTTAAATCTCCAAAGTTAGAATTGAAACCTCTTCCGACCACCTTAAGTACTTGTACTTGGGTGATAATGAAGAGTTACCTGTGATTGTTTCTAATAAGCTTAATGATTTACAGGAGCAAAAACTTCTAAGGGTGCTAAGGAAGTACAAGACGGCCATATGATGGACAATTGCCGATATCAAGGGTATAAGCCCTGCATAGTTTGTATGCACAAAATTCGTTTGGAGGATGATGCAAAGCCTACAAGGGAAGAGCAACGTCGTTTGAATCCTCCCATGATGGAAGTTGTGAAAAAGGAGATACTCAAGCTTTTGGAAGTGGGTGTTATCTACCCCATATCCGATAGTAAGTGGGTAAGCCCGGTACAAGTAGTACCAAAGAAATCAGGTGTGACAGTGGTGGAGAATGATAAGAACGAACTTGTCCCAACTCGTGTGCAAACCGGTTGGAGGGTTTGTATTGATTATAGAAAATTTAATGCCACCACTAGGAAGGATCATTATCCATTACCTTTTATTGATCAAATGCTTGAACGTTTAGCTGGACACTCTTATTATTGCTTTCTTGATGGCTATTCAGGTTATAATCAGATTGTGATAGCGCCGGAGGACCAAGAGAAAACCACTTTCACTTGTCCTTTCGGTACTTTTGCTTATAGAAGGATGCCTTTTGGCTTATGCAATGCTCCAGCTACTTTTCAAAGGTGTATGGTAAGTATCTTTTCGGAATATGTTGAAAACATAATTGAAGTGTTCATGGATGACTTTAGTGTCTTTGGTGATTCATTTGACCTCCGCTTGAACAATTTGTCTCTAATCCTTGAACGATGTGTTGAAACAAATCTTGTGCTAAATTGGGAGAAGTGCCATTTCATGGTAACTCATGGCATAGTTTTAGGCCATATAATATCTTCTAAAGGCTTGGAAGTCGATAAATCTAAGATAGACCTTATTCATTCTCTAACCCCTCCCACTACGGTGAGGGAGATACGTTCTTTTCTTGGTCATGCGGGTTTCTATCGTAGATTCATCAAGGACTTTTCCAAGATAGCATCACCACTTTGTAACTTATTGCAAAAAGATGTGGTTTTTAACTTTGATGAAAAATGTATGGCGGCATTCAATCGTTTGAAAGAACTTTTGATTTCATCCCCTATCATTAAACCACCGGATTGGAGCAAACCATTTGAGCTCATGTGTGATGCAAGTGACTACGCGGTTGGTGCGGTGCTTGGGCAACGTGTGGGGAAGCTTCCTCATGCTATTTATTATGCTTCTAGAACGTTAAATGAGGCCCAACAAAACTACACAACCACTGAAAAAGAGTTATTAGCCATTGTTTTTGCTTTAGAAAAGTTTCGCTCTTATCTAATTGGTACAAAATTTGTTGTCTTTTCTGATCATGCAGCGCTTAAGTACTTGCTTACAAAGAAAGAGGCGAAACCGAGGCTCATACGGTGGATTTTACTCTTGCAAGAGTTTAATATTGAAATCAAAGACAAGAAAGGGATTGAGAACACCGTTGCGGATCACTTGAGCCGACTTGCTGTGGACAAGGAGACTATCCCATTGCGTGAAAGTTTCCGGATGAGCAACTATTCTCAATTGCCTTTGGAGAACCATGGTATGCCGATATTGTTAATTACTTAGTTTCTAAACAAATCCCAAAGAACTTGTCTCGTCTTTGAGAGGGACAAACTTAAGAGGTTAGGGAACCAATACATATGGGATGATCCATACTTATGGAAACATGGTAGTGACCAAGTAATACGAAGGTGCGTTCCCTAATCAATTTAATTCTATCTTGTCTTTTTGTCACTCTTATGCTTGCGGAGGACATTTTGGGAGTAAGAGAACCGCGCACAAGGTACTTGAAAATGGTTTTATTGGCCAACTTTGTTTAAGGATGCACATATATTTTGTATAACTTGTGATAGGTGCCAAAGAACCGGGCAATCTAGGTGCCCGAAATCAAATGCCACAAACTTTTATTCAATTTATTGAAGTTTTTGATGTATGGGGTATTGATTTTATGGGGCCTTTTGTCAACTCCCATGGGAATTTTTATATCTTACTTGCGGTTGATTATGTCTCGAAATGGGTGGAAGCTAAGGCCACCCCTACTAATGATTCTAAAGTGGTTTTGATTTTGTGCAAGCTAATATTTTTGCAAGGTTTGGAATTCCAAGAGCCATAATTAGCGATGGGGGTTCTCACTTCAAAAACGAGATTTTACAAAGCTTGTTGACGAAGTACAATGTGTCGCACAAGATTGCAACACCTTATCATCCCCAAACCAACGGACAAGCCGAGGTGTCTAACCGGGAGGTGAAATCTATTCTAGAAAAGACGGTGAACCCAACAAGGAAGGATTGGAGCATGCGACTTAATGATGCTTTGTGGGCGTATAGAACCGCATATAAAACACCTATTGGGATGTCGCCCTTTAGGCTTGTGTATGGTAAACCTTGTCACTTACCCGTGGAAATTGAGCATAAGGCGTTTTGGGCTATTAAGCAATGCAACATGGAGATGGATGGGGCTGGAAAGCAAAGGAAGTTACAACTCCAAGAGCTAGAGGAGCTTCGCAATGATGCATTTGAAAGTTCACGGATTTACAAAGAAAAGACGAAAGCATTTCATGATAACATGATTTCTAGAAAACAATTTTGCATTGGGCAGAAAGTGATTTTGTTTAATTCTCGCTTGCATTTATTTAGGGTAAATTAAGGTCACGATGGATCGGACCTTTTATTGTTACTAATGTGTTTTCTCATGGTGCAGTGGAAATTGTAGCATAGCTACGGGGAAAGAACTTAAAGTTAATGGGCACCGGTTGAAACCATATTATGAGAATTTCACTTCCGAAGTGGTGGAAGGAGTTAACTTTGTGGATGTGCTCCTCCGGAGGAGTCATAGAATGCAAGGAGATAGTCGGGTGACGACTTTAAACCAAGCGCTAATTGGGAGGCAACCCAAAGGATGAGTATCTCTTGTCTTGTATTTATTTCTTTTCTTGTTTTTTTAGTTTTTCTTGTTTTGTTTTTACTTTATTTTTTCTGATTTTTGTTTGAATTTCCCACCTTGACTTACTTTGGACGATTCAATTACATTGAGGACAATGTAAAGTTTAAGTGTGGGGGAGTGGTTAAGCATTTGCTTTTAAATTTTTTTTTTTGTGAAATAGTGAATAAGGAAACTCCAACTTATGGTTAGTTTAGAGTCACGTAGTATACATGTCGCTAAGATTACATCGAGAATCTCATAATAGTGACTGAACTTAGAGATGACAGAGAACATGATTAGGGTTTCTTAATTGTATGAGAGTTAAAGTTGGATTTAACCATGCCAAAGTGGCAAATAAGGTGCGATCGAATTCGGTATTAGAGTAGTGATCCCCTATAGTGGAGACTACCCAAGTTACATAATGTGAGGCACCAACCTTCAATTCTTTGTACTGTCTAAATTTGTGCTTTTAGAGTGTGTGTCACCGTACGTAAATTCGAGGGCAGAATGGTGAGCTGTCCAATTTCCCACCATAGAAGCACTATTTTGATCTCTTGAGTGCTATTTTTATCAACCATGTTGGTGACATCGAATTGCTAACTTACATACCACTTGTAATCTTGTTCGCATTAGCACCATCCACCTTATCTCTCTCTACACCAACAGTCCATAGAAACACCATCATCATCAACAAGAGGAGCATCACAAATTTGAAGGAAAGTTGAACACGTTCATGGTTTACAAGCAACAGTTGATGCACTGAGCAGATTTTAGATTCAAGTAAAGCAACAAAACAAGGAGCAGAATTTTTATAAGTTGGAGACTATTGTACAAGAGTGAAAATTATCAAGGATGAGAGTTCGAGAAGTTTATGATATCAAGACATACAAGTTGTGAAGAATCAAGTGGTAAAGTACTTACACCATGGCCTTTGTACTTACGTTTTTATTTTATCTTATTTGTATTTTGTTTTCTCTTGTCTCAAAAAAAAAAAAAAAAAAAAAAAGACAAGAGAAAATTTTTAGGTTTGTTAATAGTTTTTATTATTTTGTTTTATTTCTTATTTCAAAAAAAAAAAAAAAAAAAAAAAAAAAAAAAAAAGAAAAAAATTAAATTTTGGGTTTGTATAGTTTTATTCTTTCAATAAAGCCAAGGAAAGAAGCAATATCTATAATGAAGTTTCAAGCGATAAGGAATTTGAGGGAAAGAATCATATTGTCAAGATTCTACGAAGTTCAAGAGTTGAAGACCGAAGACGAAGATGAAGACACCGATAGAAGATCGAAGACGTTTCTATGGATCTTTGGAGAGTGGTGCTAGCTGCACGCCGAACGGATACAAGGTAAGTAAGCATATTCCCACCTTCGTTAAATGGTTGATTTCCTTTCGAAGAGATCGTCAGAAAAATGGGTTTTCAAAAATATATAAAAGATGTGGGTTTTCAAAATATTTCGGAGGGTTTTACCTTCCTACCATTCAACGTGTCGCAGGATTATCCCTTCATTCCAACCTTGGACACATGTGTGACCCATAAAAAGTCATTTATTATTGAGAGCAATATCATAAAACCCTTTCTTGTGAGGCGAGTCGAGACTTTTGATCACTCCGAACCCGAATTTTAGTCGAGAAGGGATGGTTATTTCTCTCTCAACTTTTAAGAATCAGATTGTGTTCATTTATGTGTCTAACTTCTTATGACTAGTGTGCAGAATCTCTATGTCTTCTTAGCGCGTTGGATGCTATCATTACGGAGAACTAGTAAGTTGGAAAAATAGGTTTTGTGGGTATATCTCTAGTAAACCCTCACGAGACTATAACTCGTCCACTAGGGACACCTAGGGGTTTAAAGGCTTGTTATTTATGCTAAAAGTGACCGTAGCCTCGACGACACGGAGTTGTTGTATTTCATTGTTTTGTTTGATTTGCTCGAGGACTAGCAAAGTCTAAGTGTGGGGGAATCGACAGGTGTCTAAAACACCTAATTTACTATTTAGTAGTTACGCTTTCTTTGCTACTTTTCTTGTAAATTATGTATCTTATGAGTGTTTTTGAGTTATTAGGTACTGGAGTCACACGGAGGAAAAGAAGAAGAAATCACTTTATTTGAGCAAGAAGGGCAAGAGTGTCATTTCACAGGCATGTGCTATCTGGAGCCAGTCACGGAGTTAAGGGGATACTCTTTGGGTGGCCCGTATCCATTAGTGGGTGCATGTGTATTTTTCTACTCTTACACAACCATGGAAGTCGAGAAAACGCATTTTCAATCATTCTCGGTTCCAAATCGAGAAAACAGGTGGCGGATGAATTGAGAGCACAACTCGGGTGGAAATAGGGAGAAATCGTGGTGAGAATTCAAGATGGAGATGAAGTTTAAGGAGAACGAGGATCTGCTCTGCTCATATTCGGATCGAGAAGAGGGTTCATGGTTTGAAGCAAGAAAAGGGGATCTCGAACTGGGAATGGTTTTGATCTCGATTCAAATCGAGAAGAGACGAAGGGGGTTTTCGGGCAGATTCATGAAGCGAGAGAGAAAGAATGATGATGGTGGCGATGGAATTTCTGAGAAGGATGAATTTAGGGTTTGTGTTCTTGAGAGATTCAATGGAGAAGATGGTGGTGCTTGTACCGTAGTCAAATCAAAGCGAGTTTTGTTGTTGTTGAACAACACGGAAGTTGATTCATGGCTGAACTCCAGATTGATGGAGATAAATGTGATTTTCTGGGTTCTCAGGTTAGGGTTGGTGGAATTGAAGTCACAAAGAGGTATGGTGGTAATTGAGATTGGTTCAAGAATGAGAGAAGCAATGCACTGAGTTGTTAGGTGGTACCATGGAACTGAGTTACAGGGATAGATGATGGTGCAATGAGCTACAAAAGCTGTTGGTGTTGCTGAGAAACAATTGCAGATTATTTGAGCTTGAACTGGGAGGAGATGTTGTTGGTAGAGCATTATTCTTTGCCGCAATTGAGTTTTACTGATCATGCCAGTCTTGATGTTTCAGTCCAAGGGTTGTGATGCTATGGCAATGCAGTGGCTCTGCAATTGGAGCTTGCTGGTGGCTCAGGGCAAGAAGGTGATAATTGAAGTATCAGGGAGATAATGGAAGTTATGTTTCTGTTGAGCTCAAGATGAGCTGGCGGTTGAACTTGAGCTGAACCTGAGATTGGAGTTGCTAAGCTTACAGGGAATGTGAAGCTACGAAGGAGTTGGAACTGAAGCTGTTCTGGTGCTGCACTGGCTCTCGGCTAAGACTTGTTGCAATGGTGGATGGAATTGTAGGCTGAGGCATTGCAGGTGTAGGTGGTATGGTGATGATTGAAGTATAGAACTGTGTTGATGGATTTTGCAGGAAGGTATAGAATGAAGATATGATGCTGCGAAGTGGATCGGTGGCGCTGTGCTGCTGTTGATTGCGAGGCTGCGACTCAAGAGTAGGCAGTGAAATGATGTCGCAGGAGGTAATGGAGTTGTTATCAAGGCTGAGATTATTCGCAGGCAATTGCAAGAGAAGCAGTGATGCAAAGAACAGGTCCAGGGAAAGTGCAGGCAAGACAGAGCTGCAGATGTGAATGCATTGGCAGAATGGCTTACAAAGAATGAGAAGCTAATGAGATCGAAAAGCAACAAAGTGAGTTTGTAGGTGTGGTTCTGCCTTGAAGGCTAGGATGTTGGATGAGATGATGGAACTTCTAATGGTAGTGGCGCAGCTGAATCGAGGTTGGAATGGAGCTGAGAATTTGCTGATGGAATTGGTGTTATTGTGTTAATCTGAAGTGGAATTGATGGTTGTGGAATTATAAAGCTACAGATGAGAGGAGATTGACTAGCCATCATGGCTGGGCTGAGCACTGATGCACCATCTTGGTGCAACACAAGATGGCCTGGCAAGATGGCAATGGCCTTGGCCACTCAGCTCACTCAGCTGAGTAAGATGCTGACCCGGACTGACTCACTCTGACTCGGTTTAACTCGGTCTGACCGAGTTGGCCCAAGCTGACTCGTTAACCAGACCCGAGTTGACCCGTTGACCGGTGACCGGGCGGACTTTGCCGGTCACCGGAGCCGATTTCCGACCACTTTTCCGGCCGATTTCCGGCCACAATACCAGATTTCCGGCGACCACTTTTGGGACATATTTTCTACATGGGTTTCTCTCACTTATGGGCTTGGTGGATTTTCATCTAATGGACTTTGAAGACTAGACCTAATTTTAGAAGTGGAGAAAAGCTATAAAGGGAAGGTCTTCTACAACTTATGATATATCTTATTCTTGGAATTTTGGGAGAGCCGGTTTTGTTTACGCTTCTAGGGTTTGCTTTTGTTCATCTTCTTCTTTTCAATTAATATTATTATGATGAACTCCATAGCTATGAGTAGCTAAACATATTATTGGTGATGGGATAAAAGTTGATTTCTCAACATGTTTTTGAATCTATGAATTGGTTTTGTCTCAATATTTTATTGTTTGTGATTCACAATTAATAGTGTTATAAGATTTTATAGTTTGTTTGGTTGAGTCCGAATCAATCCGATTTGCATTCATCTCTAGAGCTATATTAGGGTTTTCAATACGAAAAAGTTGTTTATCCCTGATTCTAAGTAGCATAATTGTGGGTAGTGCTTGTAGTGATATATCCTACTAGTCACAAGTGAATCATAACTTTTGTTAAAACGTTTAGTGCTTTTACACATTCGTTTGCATTGATTAGTCTTATTCCGTAGAACTTATTGCTTTTAGGGGGTTAAACTTAATTGTGCTTTTACACTTTAGGTTGCTTTCTAAGAAGAATTCACATATGCATCTTTTAATGTGGTTGTGATGAAATCAGGGAATTAGCGGGTTATACTTGCGATCAAGGTATCCTAGGACTATTAGTAAAATAAGAGATTAAAATACCAATTCTAATCATTGATGAAAATACATGTTTGTGAATGATACTATCCCGTGACCAATATCTTCTCCTTATTGATTATTCCAATTATTTACTTTGCTTTCAATTACTTTTATTTATTAGATAAAACAACAAACATCCCCCCTTGGTTACCTTAGAAACTGAAAATTACATAACAACAATTGCCTCTCTGTGGATACGAACTCTTCCTTACCTTGTGCTTCATTTAAATTTAGTGTGTAAGAAAGTGAAATTATTTTTTGACGGATTGACAACCGATCAAATTTTTCGACTTGTGTGTCTCGCATGCTTTGACCGACTCGACAAAAGCAAAATCATTTCAACTCCGACAAAAGCTACACTCTGCTCCATGACCGACAACTCTCTGATTTTGTCTTACACTGTTTTTAACCAAACATTACCAGTATTTCTGTCATACGCATGGATTCTTTGCATGCATTTTACCTCTTGTTTGTAACGTCATAAACACTATATAAGAGAGTAGTTTTCAGCTCATTTGATATACAACCGAGAAACATTTCCTCTTCTCGCTCTTCCCTGTTTTGAAGAAATGCTTTACTATCAACTTTGTTTTAAGTTTTTTGTTCTCACGCCAAGTTCTAAGAGTGCTCTTTGTATGCTACAAAGAGGAGTACTATCGTAGTTGTATCCTCGGAGGTGACTTGCCAACCGCTATAGCATCTCGCAGAGAGTAGCAGGCAATATTACCTTTAGGTCAGCCGTATCTCATACGTGCCTCTACTAGTTCTTGCTACCATTATCAGTGCATCTCCCGGAACATCAATCACGCATCAATTCGAGCTAAGTATTTTTTCTAAGTTACTACGAATGTTGTCAATATCTCCAACAACAAATACATCAATCGTTGGTTGTTCATTGGGTTTCCCTTCTTCAACCCCATTCTCTGGAATTTCAGATTCTGTAGTGAAACTCACAAAACCTTTATATACGACTAAGCTAAGGTTTTGGATTGGAATTTGTTTTGAAAAACCTAGATCCAACGGTGGAGAATAAAGTGAGCCCAAGCCCTTAAATTTATGTACATTCTATATAAAATTTTCTTCTTTTTTTTGCAGACTAAAAAACATGGAAGGGTTTAGTGATTTCTCATTAGTCCTTACACTACCCAAAGATGATGCCTTTTTTGAGAAGAAAAAGGTGAGAATTTTATGGTTTTGATTGATTTTTTGTGAATATGATTGGGAGGATTGTTTCTAGTACTTCTTGGAATCTGTTAAATGCATTGCTTAGTATCTAGAATTAATGGGTTAAGCTTGATTATCTCTACTTTGACAGAAATTGTTGCAGCTCAGGGGCTATGGACCTGAGATACAAGTTCTCTTTTCATCTTCAGAAGACCCATTGGTTGCATTGCAAATAATGGTGGAAGTTGCAAGAATTCTACACCTGGATGAGGTAATTTCAATTGCTAAATTTGTTTTATTTGTAATTGGGATTGAAGCAATTTGTATTGGCTTATCTGATCATTGTGACACTATTGTTTTTTCAGCCGGAACTGTATTTTGGTGGGGTTGAAGCAATTCTGCCATACTATAGCCCAAGGAATGAGTTGGAATCTCTTAATTCAGTTCTCAAGCTTATTGATACTTCTCTCAAGGTTGCTGCTGAGAAGAAGATTGATGTTTTGATTGTTTTACGAAATGCGGTGATAGAAATGATTAGAGAGTTTGGGGATAAGAGTAGTGAGGAAACAGGAATTGTGAAATGTGGTTGTAAGGGTGAGGATGAATTGGTGGAATGGGGACGAAATCATGGTGTGCAGACAAAGCTGCAGATTGCTTGTAATTCTCTTAACACTCTTTTATTGGAAAAAGAAAGGGAATCGACAATCACTCTCTTATTAGTTTTCTTTTGTGATTTATTTCTTGCGTAGATGTTGAAGGAGCTGGAAGAGGAGCTGTTGCAGCAGAAGACTTGGAAGTTGGGGAATGTGCTTTGGAAATCCCCGTGTCAATAATAATCTCTGAGGACCTTGTTTATGAATCTGACATGGTATGTAACGAACTTCATGGAACTTGTCTTTTTGTTGGCATGATGCACGGAAATTTTGAAACAAAAAAGCTTGCGACTTCAAAGTTGGTATCCATGGTCTAAATACGCAAAGTCATGTTTGCTCTGCTGCAGTATCACATACTGAAACAGGTTGATGGAATCTCCGCTGAGACGATGTTATTGTTGTGGAGCATGAAGGAGAGATACAACTCCAATTCAAAATTTAAACTCTACTTTGAGACATTACCAGAAGCATTTAACACAGGTATGCTATTTCTCTGTGATAATGCTTTAAAATACACGGGTACCTTGGGTATTCACCAACTTTGCCGTAAGAAAATGATAGGAAGTTGCAAGAAAACTATAGTTCTAGCATTATTGCATTAAGCTTGTGTGTCTACTGGGTTACAATCTTTAGAACATGAAAACCATTGTGAAACACACAACAGACTTCCTCCAGTGGCTCCATGCAATTGGTGACGCCTTAGGTACTTGTTTATACTGAGATTTTTGGCTCCATGCAGAAAAATTATCTGATAATATGGTTTCTACTGAGATTAAAGGCAGGGGAAACAAAAGAAATGTACCTAGGAAGGAAAAGGCCATTCAATAGTGAAAGATATTGGACTCAATAACAAGGATATGCACTCACTGAGCATTGTTTGTCCCTTTCTCAAATTAGGTACTTGACGGTTGATAATCGAGTCTTTTTGCTATTCACCGGGTATCGTCTGTGTTCCTAATGCGTCATTTATCTTCTAGGGTTGAGCTTTGGTGTTGAGGCGCTTACTTCTCTGGATGGAACCTTGTTGTTTGAAGAGATAATGCAAGCAAAAGAGGTAAAAGTGCTTCCATTCTTCTCTGAAAGTAGACTGCACGTGGACTTTCATGACTGGGCAGCCAGGGACTGCATCATGCAATAAAACCTTAACTTTTAGATATGCTTGTTATTTTGTAATCTTTTGACAAAACGATACATATCAATCTCCTTCCCATTAAACCGTTCTAATCATTTTAGTGGTTACGAAACGAGTTTAAAAGTTGGAAGCTCTTCCACCAGTGATTAATGTAAGGTCTGCCGATTCATTGTATTTGTTGTTTTACGCAGCACTTGCGCACGCAATATGATGAGCTCTGTCCTGCATTATGCAGCAACCATCCAGATGTATTTCAAGAAGAGTTATACACATGGGAGAAATTCCTGTGGGCATGTGAGCTGTGGTATTCTAATAGCATGAAAGTCATTTTCAATGATGGAAAGCTGAGAACGTGCCTCGTTCCCGTTGCTGGCCTGCTCAATCATTCGGTATTCAATCTTACCTAATTTTACTATTGCAGTCATGTAGTGGATTGATTTGGTATTAAAGAAGATAACACTCCACCAACCAAATTGAGTTACAACTTGTAAAACTGTTAGGACCCTTTACTGGAGAGGCAGAACCAGAAACCGTAACTGACATAGCTAAAAAGTTCCAGACTGTTCAGTTACCTGAACCATTCCAGACTTGTTGAGTGTTGACACCTGTAGTGTAGAGCAGGAACTTTGATACTTGTATGTGTATCATTACTCTACCTGGAGATTGAGTGAAATTCTGGAGGAGAATTAATTGTAGAGAGATAACACATACAATACCATTCCTTGATAGTTTGATGGATAGCATGTGTATCAGAGTCCTTATGGCACCGTCCGATATCTAATATTTTTACACTATCGGATAAGGCAATATATGATATTTCTCTATATCTTTTGCAATACTTGAGCTTGTAAATACTCGCAGATATTCTGATTTTATTCATTTCGCAGCTATGTCCACATATACTGAACTACGGTAGAGTTGATTCAGCAACGAACTCATTAAAGTTCCCTTTATCAAGACCATGCTTGAAAGGCGAACAGTGCTATCTTAGTTATGGGAAGCTTTCTTGTGCCCATCTTATAACTTTCTACGGTTTTCTTCCAAAAGGAGATAACACATACGATACCATTCCACTTGGTAATCAACTTAACATTTGCTAAAGCTTTTGAGTTTGCTTGCGGCATGAGTTACTATGTCTATGTCTGATGTTCTAAATCATATACTTCATATAAAGACAAACTAGGTAGACCCTAATTTGAATTTGAACTGGGATCAAGCAAGGCGGAACCAAGATTTTCTTGGTTTCTGCCACTATTCGGTGCCCTCTCTACTTGAGTTAGATTTTTTATTTTATTTCTCGCTCCCTTTTTGTACATGCAACTACAGATATTGATGGTCCCGAAGCTGAGGAGGATTGCTCCAACTCTGATTGGACTACTCATATGGTGCGGGGAACATGGCTCTCAAGTAATCACGAGATCTTTCATTACGGGTTGCCATCTCCATTGTTGAATAAGCTCCGTGTCGCTTTGAGTGGTGCTACCGATACCCATGTAAATCTCTCTTGCTATTGTCAGAATCTTTCTTTCACATCTTCTTATTTCCTGGGTGATTATCTTGTCTAGGAACAAAATATTGTTCTTAAAACTCTTCTGGTTTCTTAAAATGCAGACATATATTTGAACTTCTTCAGCTCTAATTTGCACTAGTTATGTTTCATATGCAGAAAGACATTGAAATCGAGAAAGAAGTTCTAGAAACACTCTGCTCAATTTTCAGCCCTATGCTGGAGGGACTTGGCGAGGCAGAATGTGTTGAGCGGTAAACAGACTTTTCGATGTACTTTCTTTGGTTTTATAAATCAATCATGACTCAAAAATCAAATTTCATAATTACAGGGTAAATCTTAGTTGGGATGTGAAGCTAGCATTGGAGTATAATGAGCTACAGAGGAAAATCATCTCTTCCGTTTTGGCTTCGTGCTCTAGTGGTCTCGAGATGCTGTGAAGTTTTAGTCCAATCCTTGATTTAGCCAAGCCAACGAATCCTTAGTAACCACAAGAACCAAGTTTCAGACAGAGGTTATTGCAAGTATTCGTTACAGATCTACTTTGTTGGTAATAGCTAGGCTAGGCGCTGAAGCATCCTGACGGTTGACGCTTATTATGCTTGCTTTTCGTCTACTGTAAGCTTCATCTACTGCTGTTTAAAGCGTCAAATCCTTAGCCTAGCACATTATGGCATTTCTAAGAATAAATGCCGACATCACCACCACTATATTAAAAAAATGTGGTCTTAAAATATTTATAATTCAAAGAATGTAGGATGACTTAAGAAAGCATGAAACATGCTAAAAAAAAAAAAAATTATGTGGTCAAAATGACTCTCAATCTGAAAGAATAATTGGCCTTTTCAAATGAGATTAGGATAGATGCCACATTTGACTTCCATATCTGACCTTCTTCACTTCTGTATTTAAAATACACACAAAAAATAATTAAAAATAAGTAAAATTGGTGGAAATTGACTGGAAAACCATAACCATATGTATAGTCTACTACTTTGATATGATAATCTTATGTGACATTTCTCCTAATCCTCTTCAGCAACACATATTTTGTTGTTTGGTTGCCCACTTCAAGAACATATATTAGCAGTAGTAAGTATTAAATCATGGCTTAAGATAAGGAGGCCTCCCAGATAAGATGCTAAACCTAAACCAAGAATAATAGTACCAGCACAACAAACCACATATTCCCTTTAGTATTTATTGGAGGAGATTCTTGGTTAGATAATCTAACAATATGTAATCTAAATATTCTTCCATTATTATGGCAGTCATGCTGCAGTTTAATCTATTTTATTATATATTCCAATAAAAATTTAATTAATTCTGGAAAAATCGATTTTACAAGCTTTGATGTACTAAATAATGATAAAATAAAATTAGAAAATAGTCATTAGCAGCGTTATAATTTTGGAGCCGGTTTTGACGGTGTTTTAATCCGAATTAGTATTTTCAACAATTATCAGTATACCGATTTTTTTTATTTAATTTTGATGCAAATTATTGATTTTTTATTTTCATGAAGGTCTTTTTTTCATTATTTATATGGGCTGATACCAATTCTTCTAGGGCTGATACCAGTCCATATAGGACGAATCGATCCTGGCGATCCTGACCATTAGATCGATGGACTGGTATCAGCCCCTAGTAGAGCTGGTATCAGCCCATATAAATCATGCTTTTTTTTTAATCGGAAATGCTATTTGGCTCCCTATTCTCCTCCCTGTAATCTAAGCCTTACATCCGTATCGAGATCCACATTCAGGTTCAGATGGGGTTCACCATTCCCCTAATGTGGGGTTTAGATTATAGGGAGGAGAATAGGCAGGTGGAGATTAGGGAGCCAACTAGCACTGCCGTTTTTTAATTATCTTTTTTTGCGGCGAAAATAAATCAAAAAATGAAAAAATAATAATAATAAGTTCGTGGGGTTCGGGCGGGCCCACAAAAAAGTAGTTGGGCGGTCCAAGAAAATGAAGAAAGAAGAAGGCAATAAACAAAGGAAAGGCAGCTGCAACACCAAGCAATACAGAAAGAAGAGAAGAGACAACAAAGAGGAGAAGAGAAGACAGAAATTCCTTCAACGTCTCTTCTTCTTCTTTGTATGATTTCTTCTCTCTAACTTCATTCTCTGTTTCATTAATCCAAATAAAGGATTATCTTTATCATCTTTATCTTATTGATTTTATAAAACCATCCCTCCGTATTTGATTATTTGGTAAAGTAAGAAGAAGAATGATGGCTGTTGATAACAGTTTTGATCTATGGCAAAAAGATGTCTTCTTTTCTGCTGCTGAAGAAGTCCAGAATTCTGCTGATATGTATGTCTCTCCCCTTCTCTTCTCTATCCCAAATTTTTAGGTTTATTTGAATTTTGCTTCATAAATTTTTAATTTGGATGATTTGGGTAGGTTTTATTTTTAATTTCTAACAATGGGTTTCAATTAAAAAGGTTAAATTTTGATTCTTTCAGTTAAATGGTGGAATGGGTCTTTTTGTTGTTGTTGTTTTTGCAGAATGGAATCAGTTTACAGGACATGGGTAAGGGAGACAAAAGAAGGGTTAGAATCAGATGATTATTCCGATGAATTGCGAAGAGAGGTTCAAACTGCACTAGGAACTGCTAAATGGCAGGTCAGTCTGTCTCTCTGTGTCTGTGTAACTCTCAACTCACTCAATACAATGTTGTTGTAATGATTTGTTGATTGTAGATTGTTGTTTTTGCTGTAACAGTTAGATGAATTCGAGAGAGCGGTTCGGTTAAGTCATCGAGTTGGGGATAATCGAACGACTAGGCATAAGCAATTCATTAGTGTGATAGAAGGGCAGATAGCTCGGGTCGAAACTGCGTTGAAGGAGGCGTTAAATGAGGAAGGGAATGAACCTCTTCGGTGGGTGAATTTGGATGAGGAAGAAAGAGATGATTTAGCTGCATTTCTCTCTGGGTCATCTCCTGGAACATCACAGAGTGGAACAGATGAATCTGTTGAGTCCGGGTCGGTAAAAGACGTGTGTGGTGGTGCAAGTGAGAAAGAGATTGTGGAGTGTAAGAGGAAGGGGTTTAAAGAGGTTTTAACTATCAATAAGGATGCTAAATATGTTGTAGAACTGGAAACGAAAGAAATTTCTGGGGCAATGGATGATGCAAATTGTCAAGTAGAGAGATCAGCTGGTCAAATGAAGGTGTGGAGTTCGCCAAATTTTGGTGATTGGAAGATTGTAATTGCTGATGAGGATGACAAGAGGAAGAAGTTAGTATCTGAAGATGATTCAACAAACAAAGGAAAGGTATCGAAGAGTAGTTTTTGGAGGCAAAGGGGTGAGGAGCTTCCACTAACAAAAGGAGGGATATCAAATTCGCTGGACATTAGAGGATTACGTCGGTTAACTCGGGTAAGAGCTTAATTCGTATTTTCCAAGTTATGTCAGAATATCGTATAGTGGAAAAACCTAATATCAAGTATATACAAATCATCGCCGAACTTCGTACTTGCTTGCATAATCTTAGCTTTAAGAATTTATTTTGCGATTCTGGATAACAGCCAAGTCTGAAAATTTGCTCATTTATTTTTACAGTTACTTTAAAATCGGAAAAAGTTAATATCAAAGTTCAAACGTTTTTTCTGATATTAGAAGCTACTGCAATGAGAAAAGGCTACCAAATTTTCTTCTGGAAAATTGTTTTCAGGCAGCAAACTAAATGAAATTCTACCTGTTTCTAATATCTCAAAACTGTTGGTGGAAATGCTAACAGATTTCTGTTATTTCAGCTTGTTTCGAGGTATGGAGGTTGCCAAAGGCAGTCACAGAGCCCACGACACATGAAGTTTAGATCTCCTATCCGAGTGACGCTCTTGGTCATGCTAACAATTTTTTTAATTGGTAAGTTATATATTCTCTTTTCTTGAACTTGCGAGTACCGTCAAGGGGGAATTAGTGGAATCACATGCATAACTGTTGTGCAACAATTAGAATAAATTCCATGAAGCTTATGGGAACCATGAAATCCATGCTTAGTGCATTAGAATGTCATATTATTAGATTGCCAAGTGCTGGCTGTCAAGGCCGGCTACTGCAAACTAAAGAATATTTAGAAAAGAAAGAAAACAGAAGTAACAATGAAATTGAGGGCCTTTTCTGGACAATTAACTGTTAGGTTTACTGATATGAATCTATGACAATTGGTAGGATATGAAGGCTTAAAATTTGTAGTTACTATTCAAGTCATTTATGTGCCTAGTAGAAGCATAACTAAATCTTCTACTCATGATCTGTTTGCAGTGCCTTTCTTGTTCTACTCAGCTTGAGCAAGTGTTCTTGTATATTATGGAGATAAAAAGGTATGGTCCCTTTAACAGTTGACACATGCTTTGTAGGCTGTACTAGGTAATATTATCTGTATTCTTTTTGTGGGCATGATGACCGCTTGAGCTGAACAATATATATACACACTGCATATCTCCCTTTCCTTATCTTGTGTATGATTGTATAGTCTATTGTGTAGGTACCTAAAGTCAGCTTCTAGAACAGTCACTGCAAGTAACCTTTTGATCATCCCATACCTAAAATCAAATCCCACCTATTAAAATGGGAATTTTGATATACCTGAATTCCTTGCGGCATTCAAATGGGTCCCCAAGGTTGATGATGGTTATTGACACTGACATATGGTTCTAGAAAGATGTCACAGCAAATGTACTGGACTCAAATGTTGAAGGCCAATGTCATGCCATATATAGGTACAAAGTTTGTGATATTAGTAAAAAACGATGACAGCTTAATCGGCTTCTATTCGCACTTGTAATGTAATGCAATGCAATGTATTTTTAATGTACACTTTGTCTTCTCTCTTGCTTTATAATTCTTCTCATTGTTCTTCTGGCTGCATCTTTCATGCAATAGAAAAGCTGATCTTGTTATTCTTCTCATTTCCTACGGCTACAAATAATATTTCCGAATAAAGCATATAAACCTTTGCAGTGACAGGAATTCTATCTGACATCTCGAACAGATATCTTTATTGTATCATTAGTAGTCTGACAAACTAAAAAAAAAAAGCAGAAAAAGTGTCTTATTCTTCCGGCACACAGCCATCCTGCAGCTGCATTGTTATTGAGAAGGTGGATCAGCCCATCGGCGGAATCATATGCAATAGTTTTAGCTTCTTTAGGAATGAAGGTTTTCAGAGAAACCATGTTCTCCACTTGAACGTGCAGCTGATAATCCATGGACGGGCAATAAATATTAACATCATCATCAGTTCATCACCGATACGACGCACTAGGTTTTCGTTCATTTTAGTTTGAAAGATACTAGGATTGTAGCGGGAGCATTCCACCACCTTGAGGTGATTTTGTTGCAAATTGTAGAATATGAGATGCTCCCCGTTGAACCAATACAACAGCACCTGATCGGAGAACGTCAATATACGTGTAGGTGGCGTAGCAGCAGAAGTGTCAAAGTAGCAACAGAGTGGAGTTGGTAGTACACCTTCCTTGTTCACAATCTGGACATCGAAAGTTTTCTCCCTCGTCCATGCTTGTCCTTGTCCTTGTCCTTAAATATATACATATGAACCTTGTAACAGCAACAACAAACACCGGTCCGATAACTACAACGGTGGCCGCAATGATCATTATTGGATCTTGTTGTTATCCTCTCAGAATGTGCAATACAAGGATATCCTTTAAACTCCAGGAGATGATCATCTGCTAAATACTGATGCTCATTCCTCTGGTGTTGACTTCGGGGTACATTCCGGGGGAGTCCAACGAAGCGAATCTTCTCGTTGTGGAGGTCGAATGAGAGCAACCTTTCAATGTGATTATTATTACCGATGTAATGCTTCATCCTCCAACAAAGATCACCCCCACAGAAGGTAGCTTGCCTACATAACGTTCTCGAAACTCTAGTGACCATTTGACTAGGAAGAATCGAAGAACCCGGTGGCAGTGAGATATCTAAAGCACTAATGCATATTTTTCTCCATGACAATATGACACAATATGACATAGTTCCGAATGTAATGACCATGCAAACAAACACGGCTTTGGCTATTGAACCGAAAACAATCACAGCCTTGTGATAATGAATCAAAACCAAAACCATGACAAACGAAGCTGTATCCTCCAGCAGGACATGCAAAATGGAGGACAAATAATTCACCCCGGTTCGGGGTTAATGACGATTATCGAACCATTACTATTATGTTGACCGACTTGCCTCGTACAAGCAACACCATTGCAGAAACCTACTAGGATATTTTGACCTGACAAAAATTAAACCGCAATACGTATTTTCACAGTTTCTTACTTCTAGCTCATCAGCACTATCACATACACTAGTTTTAACTTACATAGGAATGAAGGTTTTCAGAGAAACGATGTTCTCACAAAAACTCAAAACTATATAATCTTCTAGGGCACTCTCATTACACAGTAAAACAAAACAAAATTTACTTCTTTCTTCAAACGGAAAGAAAAAACTAAGCCGATAGACCTATGCTCTCATGTCCTCGCCACCTTTCCTTTTCTTATTTCTATTCCACTCTTTACTTTCCGTTTTCATAGAATTGCCTTCTACTGAGACTTTTCTGAATTTCTTACTGCCTCCTCGTTCTTCTCCTCTAGAGTGATGTCGTTTGAACCCAGCGAAACCTAATTTAGCCATTGAAGCTTCAAGACCTTGAAAGTTGGAGGAGCCAGAGGGCTGTGAAGTGCCAGCAGAAGCCAAGAATTGGTCGACCTCTACCCTCATCTTCTTTACACTCCTTGGGGGTGATAATCTTGAGGAAGATTCACCAACAAAGCTTTCGCTCGACTTTTTCGTTTTCTTAGTAGAACCAAAAGCATCATAAAACTCTCTGTAAGCTGTTTGTTTCGATTCTTGTCTTGACTTCCACTGATCAGGCCGTGTTGCATATCTGCATGAAACAAATACAAAAGGAAGATGAAAAAAAAGGAGATCGTGATGGAAGGAGAGCAAAACCATGATTGCATGAAACTGAGATATAAGAGGACGTGGTCGCTTACCCATCAATATCTAACTTCCTCAGCAGATGCGGACCTTGCTTCGTTTTTGACAGTTCCGGTCTCACAGCTAACAGCTCAGATGCTATAGTCTCTCTTAATGTCAGATTGCTGGCCGTGAAACACTTCTCCACTATAAAAGAGCCTGACGGGCGCATTGCAAGCTCTCCAAAATGTTCCCGCAGTCTATTGATAAAGCAAAAAACACAAATTAGGAGTTTGAAAATCCATGTGTAAAATGTTTGTCTAAGACGCAAACTAGGAGTTTGAAAATCTATGTGTCAAATGTTTGACTTGTAGGCATAAGTTCAAAAAGAAAGAAAGATGTTGCAGCATAAAAAAAGAATTGCTAATTTACTCTAGCCGAGTCTAATTGCTACATGAACCAATTAATTCGTTCAAGCATTATTTTCGACAGTCAACTCTCTGGAAACATGGACGGCCAAACCGATGGCTTTCCTTCTCTGATATATCCAAGGGATAAAAGAGCAGGGGCCACTGGTTTAGTTTTTTTTATCTTCATTATACGTCCTAGGTATAGGATAAACATGCAAGCAGGGTACCTTACTAGGAAATCCTACCTCATGACTAAGCAGTTCGAGGAGAAGATAAAGGCTATGAAACTTGGCAACTTACTTGTATATAAATCTGCGTATCTGTTTCGCAGAAACATTCGAAGATATAAAACAGTCAATAACACGTCCTCCTCCTGCATCCTTTGCTGCTTCCAGAACATGATTTGTTTCCATGGATAAAATGCTCGTCACATATTGCTGAATAAATCCCTGTTAACATAGAAAATAAGACAATGCCAAAAGTTTAAACAAAGGTTCATCTACCATCATTTGCAACGATGCCGCCAATGAAAGTATAACAGGTCAAATGGAAAATCACAACAATTTACACCAAAGTATTCGGGTAAAAGCATGGATCATTTTGTATAGTTATTCGATAGATGATGGCTGAAGGATGAAAGAGGCACCAGAAAGAAGTAAAATGAATAAGTAGAAAACAACATGCAGGAAGAGAGGGAAAAGAATATATAACATACACTCGGAAATTTGAAGACTGTTTGTAGCATTAGACAACCCAAGACATTCATCTTGTCATCCCTTCCCCACTTCCAGTTGGACTTATCTTCACTGCTAAAGTAGCTTTCTAGGAATAATAGGCGAGGAATAATGCAGTTACTAGATTCAGAAGTAGAACATACTGCAGCAGCAAGCGCCTCGGAACACTGAAAAACACATCAAGTATATAAAGGTCACTAACAACAGACTGGAAAATCGTGAACAGCATAGGGTGAACCCTATGAATCTTTGCTAGTAAATTATAGCAGAAAAGACTGATGAAAAATCTGCTGTAGTTGACATGTGACACCACAGGCCACAGCAATGCCATCATTGGAAACAGTGATGATTTAGTTGAAAGATATATATACAGAGAAACTTTGGTTATCAGTTACAGAACAAATCAACATTTATCCCTAAAAATGTTACCGTCAGGTAGGTTACTTATAATGTATAACCAGTTTTAATATAGTAAACCTGTGGTGTGGAATGAATAGTTGGAGCTTCTATGTGCAATAGTTCATCTAATTTGAACAGGAAAATCTCTACACTTTGCAGGGGGTTTAGGAACTAATATGTACACATGGTCTTCTTTGCACTTTTCATTCTATTGGTCTTCTTTGCACTTTTCTTTCTATAATTAAGACGTTTAGCATGCCAATGAAAACAAAGAGATAAAGTGTAAACTGTAAAATACAAACCTTCCTTTCATTTGTGTGAAGCTTTTGACTTGCAGCTATGATGGACGCAACCACTCCTGACCTCCCAAGTTCAAGAAGTTCTCTAAATTTTCCACCCAGCTCTTTCCAAATTAAGTCCATCTAGAGAAGCAAATGATAAATGAACCAAATTGATTAGGAAACAAGTAGATCCAAATTCATTAGCCATGGGCTAAACGTTGGATCACATAAGCAAAAGAGGACTGCTTCAGATGACTAAATGTAATAATACGTACTTACTTGATCTTGAGTTTTTGCAGCAGAAACTAACGACTGGATCACAAAACTTCCCAAGTGAGTTGAAGAGACCTCGAATAACTTATTGCTGAAAATTTTTGCGAGAATTTCATTGTATAGGGTCTCCGGTGCCACTTCCAAAATGACCTGCAACAATTATGTAAGAAATTTGCTCAAGAAAAACATGTCCATTATTTTACTCTTTTGGTTATCTTTTTTGAGAGTTTAGAATTTTTAGTATGAACAGTGTGATCAGCTCTTTCATAACAGGAATAGTTGAACTGAATTTTCAACTATCTGACATCTTGAACCATAGATAGGGTGGAATCATACAGTACATAGAAATATACATGTTTGTGCACTCAAAGAAACAGATAACCGACCTCCATTAAATGACTAAAAGCATTGTCATTCAACAAATCCAGCGTTTTCCGCACAGCAACATTTTGTATCAGGTTTCCTTCTTCTCCTGTGTTTTCTCCATGACAGGCAAGAATGATAGGAATTATGTTCATCAACTCTTTATCTTCTCCCACTAATAACTTCAAAGCAGTCTGCAGGAAGAACCGTAACCAGAATAATATATCAGATAGGGTACCACTGTAATATTAGCACCTCTGAGGGGAGAAGCACACAACAATAAAGAGCGAGAGGGCACTGTTCAATTATATTTCCTTTCAATTAATGCTCTGGCCATTAGGCACCACAATACTATCCTCCACTCAACCCGCACTAAAGGATATTCACATGCTCGAACTAGTTTTGGAGGATAATGCACTAAATCAGTTATAATGAAGAATGACGACTTAAACCAACACAAGAATTGGGTGTCGAAACCAAACAACAAACGATCCTAGATTAGCACCCTTCCATCGAAGACGGAGTTTTCAAATCTAAGATTTCTGAACAAGCAGCTGGAGAAGATAGTTAGAACCAAGTTTCTATAGTCCAATCAAGAAACCTTTTCAGTAAATATTGGTTGCACAATCTAGTATTAAAGTATGTGCAACACCAAGAACAAGTTTTGTACATTAGATAAGAACCACATCCACCTACTCAAAACGAAAAACCACGTATAAAAGATAAACTTGTACTTCACATAGGAAAACCAAATTCAAAGAACATCAGGAGCATATAACAGCCGAACAAATACCTGCATCACTAAACTGCTACACTGATCAGCTCGGAGAGTTGCAATATCTTTTTTTGCACATTCTATCATCCGTGTGACCAGAAATTTAAGTAAGTCTGGGAATCCTTGCTGATGCTGTGTGCTATTTCCAACATCCTTTGTTTCCTTGGTATTAAACCTCTCTGCTAGAACAGTAGATGACTTCGTTACATGAAACTCTTTCGTATAGTCCAATGGAACTCCTTTACAGAGACAAAGAAGACTCCTAAGAACATGTGATCCATAACGGTCACACATCACATCAACAGGTTTTACCACAATCACCTGGCAAATGAAAACAAACAAGTAAAGCCAAGGCCAAATACAAGCAGTTACAGACAAGAAGTATTAGGTACAAGAAATACGGTCACATCCCAGACGCAAATACACATGCAAGAAATAGTAGTTCATATGTTTTACTAATAAACATCTATTTATTGACGGCCACAATGTTTTATGATATCGCTTAGGTACACAAGAAAGATGGTATTTATGTATAAGTATATCCGTGACAGACTCTGCCGAAGTAAGTAGGTTTCCAGCAAGACAGCTTAAAGTAGCCTTAAATTGATTTTGAACCTACTCATAATATCGAATTGAACTCCAGGGATAAACCACACACCCCAGACACAAATATACATGCAAGAATCAGTAGTTGAAGCATTTAACTAATAAGCATATATGTTCATTGATGGCTACTGATCCAAGTAAAATGGTCATCAAAGACATAAATATACACAAAATGTGGAAGTCCCATTAAACAGTCAAGCAAAATAAGAATGCAACATTAAACTAATGAGCATCTGATTATCAACGGCTACTAAGTTTCTTGTTATCGCTGAAGTAAAAGTTCAACAGGCGATTAATGAGTCTGTAAAAGGGAAATGCACATAGAGATATATACCTGACATATCTTGGTTAAAGTCTCTTCAATAATGGCATACATATCATTATCCTGAAGATGCACAGATAAAGCTTTCAACGCAGTCTCAGCAACATGCGAACCTGACCTATCCATGGCAATCAACGGAAACACTTTCGCAGCATTTTGCAAGAAACCACATAACTGATCCAAATCAGCACCTTCAAGTAATGCTTGTAAATTATGACTAATAATATAATCAGTAGCAAGTTCTAATTCTTTCCCTCTTGTTTCCTCTAATGCATTTCCACATATAACATTCCGCTCCTCAATCTCAGCTCCTTCGTATAAATTAGCAATTTCCGAAAAATACTTTGCCGTCTCTGGATCCACTTGTTTCCTCACAACGGATGATGGTTGTTGATATGATGAATACTTATCACCACCACCGCCGCCGCCACCACCGCCGTGATGTTGTTCTTTACCAGGTCTTCTGTTTTTGCTTCCCTTAGGATTATTATTACTCCTTCTACCTCCGGATTGATTATCAGTAATACGATTCATTCTGTCCCCAGGCATTTGAGGATACTCTTCTTCTATGAGATTGTGATTATTATGAGCTTTGTATCTTCCTGATTGAAGCGCTTTTGAACCAATACAAACCATAGACTACTGCTGCAGTTACCGATTCTACAAAACCTTGTGAAGAGCAAAATGAGATTGAATTGAGTAGAAAAGGGTAAACCCTAAAAACCCTAATTTCTTCTTCTTGCTGCTGCTGCTCTGCTCAACTATGAATGAAGAATGAAGAATGAAGAAAAAGGCTATGGGATTGGGATCAGACCTAATTCAAGCGAGCCGCTCGTTTGTTTGGGCTTGGGCTTCTTCTAGTCACTTGAGACTTGGTTCAAGTTCAATTAGATCATATCTGACTCGTAACCCGAGTCAGATCAAGACGTCGAGTCAGACAAAAACAAGAAATTACTAGTTTTACTAGGAATGAAGGTTTCCAAGAAACCCATCGTGGTCTATTTAAAGGAGACAGAGCTTTTCTATATGATTTCAGTAGAAGAAGAAGAAACCATGGAACTATCATTAGATGATGCTCTTGAATTGATGAACCCGATAATGGAATTACAAAACGAGGTTGATAAGGTTAACCAAGATGAGTATGATCGCAGGTGGAAAATAAAGGAGAATTGCAGGGAGACACTGCGATGGGATGAGAATCAGGGATGTCTCCGACGCCCATGCATCACTTCAACACAGGAATCTCTGTTTCAAGAGAGAAGTGAAATTGTCGAAACACTTCCTCGTTTCTGGCCAACTGCGTTATCTTCTGACGACAGGCTTCTGAGATACATGAACAGAGAAGAACAAGAGATAATATTGAAGTATTTAAAGTCTGTGCATGTATCCTATCATGGAGGTGCCAAATCTGGGTACACGGTTTATCTGAACATGGAGGTAAATCCGCACTTTGAGAATTTAACTCTGGAGAAGACATTCAACTTCTCCCGCCAAGGAGTTTATAGTAAAAGTGGCACTGCGATCAGGTGGAAGAACATGCAGTCACGTACTGACATGCATAGCTTCTTTAAATGGTACGCAGCAGACACGCACAGTTATTGCGATTTGGTGGCTGAAGAAATTGTGCAGGACTTTTGGCCTAGAGCACATATATATTATCTCAATTGGAGGAAAAAGGGTGCAAAAAAATTGGAGGATGCGGCTTTGTCTAAGTTAAAGACAGTAAGTACTAAGCTTGAAACGGCTGAAGAGCAAGCTAAAAAGCAGGCAACCAAGGAAAGGTGCGCAATGAAAACTGAGCAGGAATTGGTGTTACGGAAGAGCGAGAGGGAAGTGCACAAGGAATGTGAAAGTTTGAGGAGACAAATTTACGATCAAAGGAGTGAAATTATCGAACACATTCCTTGTTTCTGGTTAATTTCTTTTTTAAGCCATTATGCGCTTCACCGTCTATTGAGTAGAGAAGATAAGAAGATATTCAGATATCTTAATTCTGTAAACGTTGAAGAGACTGAAGATGCTGAAGGTGTTGTATCTGGGTATACAATTACGTTGGAATTCGATAAGAATCCGTACTTTGAAAACGGTAGTCTCGTGAAGATGATATCATACACTCTCATGGATACTGATCCACTAAAGGCATACTGTGAAGGTGAAGTGAATATTCGTGTCAGTGATATCCACTGGAAAGATGGCATGGACATAACAACTGGAGGATTTACTGACACTGGCACAAGCTTCTTTACCTGGTTCTCTAATCTTGGATGTGTTGCAATGAAGGCGGATGATGAGGTTGCTGAATTAATTAAAAAGGATTTATGGCCAGATGCAGGCAGATATTTTGTCTATGGAAATATAGATGATGGAAAGAAGGTTGACCTTGAGGCAATCCGCAAGACAGCACGGTTTACCTCGTCGCAACGCGCATTCTTCATATAAGTTGGAAGTTAAACATGAGCAGGAGTTCAAAATCTTTTGAATGCTAGGAGCAGTATATACCATGAAAGTATTATTTTTCTGACACAGGATGAAATTATCACTTTTCCTGGCACAGGAGGTGTAGGTATCACTTTTCCAAACACGGGGTGAAAGGATATCACTTTTACATTTGTTATATTCCAGTTTGCTTGCGAATTATACCCCTGAAAAAATAGGATACATGAAGAGTTATAGTAATTGGACTAAAAGGGGGGACAATTTTGTCCGGTGAAAAAATAATCATGGACACAAAAGATTTCCAATCTTTTTATCAAATTGCACATTTGCGTGAGGCTTCATTTTACTAAAAAGGAAAAAAAAAGTGGCCATAAAAGAGATTCCCTCACTTTGGACCCTCCGGTCGGTCGGCCCAATGGTATTGATTACTTCCTACAATATAATATTAGGAGGACGAACTTGCTAACAGCTTTGAAACAAAATTTATTACTGAAAATTGAAACCTCAAAAGGAAGTGGTCAATCTGAAACAAAAATTGCTGAAAATTGAAACCTCAAAAGGAAGTGATCAATTGACATATCAAGGTGTATCTGTTAATTTTGCCTCTACGAAAGGTCAATAAACATTAACCAAAAACAGTTGTACACGACCTATTGAAAAGACCAAGAAAGGTTGGTTATTCTTCTGATTTCCCGAGGCTACAAATAAGTTTGTAAGTATCACATTTCATGTATTCAAACAAAGCATATAAATTTCTGCAATTGTGTTAGCACTGCTCGGTCGAACTCGCATGCGTTGCTATCTCAAGCATGTTTGTCAATGTTAATGATCAAAACTATAAGTATTGATTTCTAGTCTATTATAGCTAAGTCTCGGACTAGGATAGAAAGTGTAGTTGAGCTCAAGAACTCCATGGCAATCATCATACAAGACGAAGAGCTACTCAAGGAACTGGTGGAACTTCATCGACGACTAAAAGGTATGTGGAGACTTGAACTTATCTATCACTCAAAAGTCTATCTACTCTATCTCCTATCTTGAGACAAAAGTCGTTTTGCTATATAGACTTTGATTATACATATTTGTTATTTCGAGTCGAGTTTATATCGCCTATTTATTTCTCGAAATATGTGTTGGTAAGCTTTTGCATTGGCCAAGTTCATCTTTACCTAGTGACGAAAGTCATGTTATGTTTCAATCACTTTGAAAATGGCTTTGACGAGAAATGGTTTGTGAATAACAACTATATAACGTCCTCTAAGAATGTTTCAATGATTGAAATGAGAGTTTAGATTATACAACCATTGTAGGATATAAGCATTGTGTCGAAACGCATACATGTATAAGTCCTTATTCCTTGAACCGAAGTATGCTTACTTTGTGATCAGGAAAACCGAAATAACAGTCCGCGAACCCAGTCCACGAACCCAGTCCGCGAACTGCCGTAGGTTCTCATCCTGAGAAAACCTGCTGAAGTTTGTAAACTTCTTTCGGGAACTTAAGTCCGCGGACCTAGTCCGCGTTCTTGAGTTGGTTATTTCCAAATACGATTATTTGTGAACTTATACTTATATAAACTAAGGAATGCAATTTGCAAACCATGGCTATAAAGTTCATGAATCGATTCGAGTGAATCAAATCGTTTTTGCTTCGATTGTGTCTTGTTTACTTCTATAAGATCTAAGCAATTGAACAACTCTCTAACTAGTTCATTTGAGTCATTTGAACTAGTTATGGTGAAGAAGAGTATGGTTAATATGAAAGTGCTCATATGACTAACCATTTGGTTAACTATTTGTAGTAGCAGGAAATCCCACACTACACCCCTCACTAGAATTCAATTAAGTCATTTTAAGATGAACAATTATATTCTTTATTGATTAAAACTCACTAATATTACAAGGTGGAAAGGAAAATAAGCAAAGAACTTTACAACCGCTCTAAACTTTCTCTCTCTCTTAATAACTTGACCCTCACTCGAAAAAGATCTCCCCTTCTCTTAAGCCTATTCGCCTCTTTATATAGGACATTACATAGTGGTTGACAGCTAAGCTGTCCTTTATTTTCGGATCTGACTTGCGATACTCTCGCGAGTGTACAAATGTTAAATCTCGCAACACTCATAAATCTCGCTAGGTCTTCACATCTTTCTCGTGTTCAAGCTGTCGTCATCCGTTGCGTCATTTATATTATCCATCTGCGATATTTTCGCAATGTGTCGTTTATGGATCTCGCAAGGATCTTGGTGTTGCGATATTATGATCCTACATCTTGCCTCTTCTCATGTCTTCTCTGCGAAGGGGAGAATATCATGAGAACTAATACTTTCAAAATGCCGCAGCTGTTCATTTTTTCATACTTATCTGTTTTGACTTGATTCCGTACTTTTACACAAAATTTATTACACGTATCTCTTCCTCCATCCATTTCTTGACACGTCTTTTTCAACTGCTTTTTATCAACCGTTCATGTCTACTCTTCGCATTAAATGTGTTTTCCTTTTCGAGAAACCTTCTCTCTATATATACTTTCCTTACTCCTCTCTTCCTCTTTTTTACCTTCCTTCTAGTTTTTTCTGCAACTTTTCTTCAACATCTCTCCGTAATTTTCGTTTTTGCTACTGTAAATCTTCTTATTTTTACTTCTTTTGATCTTCAATCTTCTCTTCATTCCCATACTCTGAACGATGCCTCCAGTTGGTCGCAAATATGAAATTCTTTTGGGAAAGGTTCATAAAGATTTGCAAGAGAAGGGTTTCATATTATCCACTATTCCCAATCAGGAATATAAATCCATTCTCTCTGCCAAATTGTTTGCTGATCATCATTGTAATGATCAAAAAATCATAATTTCGCTAGGTCAGATTCTCGTTGGTCTTCCCATTCCTCTCTATGACCCAGATCTTCCTTTGTTTTATGAAATTCTTGCTCATGCGAAATTCTCGCGAGCCATATACCAATTAAGCGGGGATTGTATCCTCTTAATGCTTGAGTTCGCCAACCGTGGTGCTGGTAGGGGATCTCTTTATCCCAAAGAAGTCAGAAATCCTAAATTTGAGGACTTAGAGATATTCGTTGAAAAATATTCGGTGGAGAGTTTCTTCGAAAATTATGAAATAATAAACATGAAGAACGATAGAACTCGCTGGGGTGCACGTTTGAAGAGAAGAGAAAATATTCCCAGCGACAAAATACTTATGCAGGATATCGATTGGCATTCTGGCAAGAACAACGTTCCTCGTCATTCCAAAGACGACAAATGGTGCGTCTTTCCACTATTTTTGAATGAACCTTATATTTCAGGTTCAAATGTGCTCCCTGCGAATCTCGCCAATTATCAGCCTTGGGTCTTTAATTGGCCCGAGAAAGCAAAAGAGGTATGCTTCCTAAATTTCGCTCAATTTGTAATCTTCACTCCTTTTTATACCTACTAATCTTGTGAAATTTTCAGATTATCAAGTTGAGGAAAAGTTATAAAAGAAATGCTAAGGCGAGTACCCTAGCAACACTCCGTTCGATCACGGATGAAGTAAGAAATACTTTTCTTTATTATTTTTAACAATATTGTTGCCTCTGTTTCTTATCTTCATTCGTGTGCGAAGGTTGGTGCTGAAGTTGTTGGAGAAGAGGAAGATCCTAAGGTTGCGAAGACCAAAGGTAAAGGTAAAGGTAAAGGTAAAGGTAAAGGTTCTCTTCGCAAGGAGAAGTCTACTCCCCCACCTTCTAAGAAAAGAAAGATCCATTCCTCTTCTCCTTCAAATCCTCAATTCAGCGAAAGTTCTGATGAAGATAATGATGATGTTGATATTTCTCTCGCAAAGGAGAATCCTCCAACTGAATCTTCTATGGCGCAACTGTCTAGCATCTTCTCTGACTCCATGCAAGGAATTGGAGATGATCGTCTTTCTAGTACATGTGAAGCTCTCGCGAGTATCTGTGATGCTCCTTTACTAGAGGGTGATGACTCTCTTCATGGGGTCTCCAGATCGGTGACCCTCAGCTTCCTAAATGCACTTGGTGTCTTGGTATGTCTTTGTTCCCTTATTTCTTCATAATTCCGATTTTAAGTTATATCTTGATAATTTCTTTACTTTTCTTTATAGTCCGGGAGAGCTTCCTTTGTTGTTGCCTGAGATCTCGAGAAAAGGCGCAGCATTGTTGAAAAAAAGAATCTTCAACTTCGCAAGAAGAATGAAGAATTGGAAACTGAAGTTGTTGCTCTTCGCAAGAGAAATGAAGAATTTGAAAGTGAAACTGCCACTCTTCGCGAGAAGACCAAACAACTGGAAGTTGATTCTTCTACTCAGAAGAATAAGATATCTAGTCTTCAAAGCGCCGATCAACAACTTTATGGTATGAGACTCTTCCCTTTTTCCTTTGTTTTGTTCTCTCATTATCTTCCCTTATCTAACTTACCATTTTCGCAGAAGTTTATAACCTTTCTGATGAAGCCATTCTTCTTCACTCACTTCCTAAACCTATGGATAATGATGCTCTTCTTGCTCATCTCAACAATTCTTTGGATAGTTTTTCAAATAACAAGATTAAATCTCTTCCTCTAAACGAACTTCAATCCAAATTTCGCCTCTTAGAAATTGATCATAGATCTAGTTTAGGCTTAGACAACCAACTTAAACGTCTGTATCTTAGTTCTAAACAGAAAATTAATACTTTAAGGAAGAAGATTAGTGATCCTATAGATGACAAAGATCGCATCGCTAGTCAAGGTGCTCAAGCATTAGCGAAATTCCAAAAAACTCTTCTTGAGGTTCAAGTTGAACGGGATGAATCCATCCGCAAAAATGCTATACTTAACGAAAGAGAGAATCAAATTCGCTCCCTTCTTCTCATAAACAGTGTCGATGAATTCGCTTGGGCTGCGAAGGTTCTAGATGACGCCAGAAATAATTTAGGTGTTAACGTTAGTCTTCAAGCCGAGCATACGGCCTTGATTAGGGATATGATTTCGATAAAGAAGGTTGTTAATTATTCTTCTTTATTTTACTTGTTTATTTTTTATGAAGCTGTCATTAAGTTGCTAATTCATTGTCATATGTTCGCAGAGGCTGAGGAGAGATTTCGCAAAAGAATTGAAGAACTTGAATCTGTGAAAGAATAGCTCGCAAAGGACTTCTCTCTTCGAAATGACAAATATTCCAAATTGAAGAAGCAACTACAAATTACTGTAGCGAATTTCAAAAATGATGTTGTTCTCTTTCGCAATCAGACTATTAAGACAGTCTGCGATGACAACAGCATTCCTCATTCTTCATACCCTTGTCTCCTTGACGAAATCCCTGAGAATATGCCTTCTTTGGATATCTCTGACAGCGATGCTAGCGAAGAAGAGGAATCAGATGAAGGTGACAAAGTAGAAGAATCTGATGAAGACGAATAAAATGAAGAAGAAGAAGTAGAAGAATCTGATGAAGACGAAGAAAATGAAGAAGAAGAATCAAACAAGAAATAATTCTTTTTCTTCTTTCTCTTTTGTAATATCTGTACATTCCTTCTTTTAATCTTCTATTTTTGTAATCTTTTGCTGCGAATTTCTTGGATCTTCAAATATTAGCTCTACCTTTATTGTTCCTTTCTGCACATGTTAAAAGAACAATTCTTTTTTTTTGCAATACAGTTAGTCAATATATTATCAACCTTTCATTTTATGAGCGCGTAAATCTATCATATGAAGACAAATAACATGTTTTTATTCTATACATTCCCATACTTACCTCTGTTATTTGCGTTCAAATGAGAGATTAAGCAAGTTATTTTCGAATAGTGATATGTATTCATGCCTCAATCTCGCAGCTGTTGCTGCTGAATTTTCGCAAGTAAGGAAATATTGGTTTCTTCCAAGATTTCCTTTTTTCTTTTTCTCTTATGTGGTCTTATTTTGCCTTCCTAGTTAAAGGTCTTACTGTGCCACCTCTTGTCATTGCGACAAAATCGCAGGACGTCTTTACATTTTCATGTAATGACCCATTGATCTTGCCTTATCATTTCTTTAGTATTTTTGCCTCTGCGGGATAGTTTTGTTGCGACAATATGATAGGCCTAAAAATCCTTGCGAAAATAAAGCCCCATGACATTGCCGTCTTGCGACGAAATCGCAGGACGTCCTTACATTTTCATGTACTGGCCCATTGATCTCGTCTTATCTTTATTTTTTGTATTATTGCCTCTTCAGGATTGTCTCACAAATATGACAAGCCTAAATTTCCTTGCGAAAATAAAGCCTCTTGACATTTGCGTCTTAAGACACTTATCAGCTCCCTAATGGAGGGTGCCGCCCTTATCTTCCCCCTGGTTGCCCCTTCAAGGAGGCGTACTTCGCCATACAAGGCTAGCTCCCCCATCCGGTCTTAACAACAACCAGAGTTGTTTTTGCAGCCTCTTATCCCTTTTGCCTATATGGCTTATGGTTACGAGACCGCACCCTAAGTGGAGTTTTCTTGGCCGAAAAGATATGCCGAGACTTGCCAAGAATGGCTGAGACACTTCAAATGCCCAGGCACTCTTGGCTCAACCGTGTACCTCGGCGCCTTGGTCAAATGTGACTCCTTAGAAGAGACCCTCGGTCGTCCAATCTAAGTCTTAAGCTTAGATTGAAAATCCAAGGTATCTCCCCTGGATGGGCTTTATTGACCCCAATTCTTCATGACTCAGGTTCCAGGGGCGGTGTAACCTTTTCCCTGAGCATGCAATAGGTACCCCCTTCTATGACGCACTTTAGGTCTTACATTTGCCTCTTGCAAAATTTTGATTTCGCAAACTAGGTGTACGCCATAGTTGGTTCGCTCTGTTCGATTAATTTGTTGATTCTTCTGCATATAAATTCTTTTATAATTTCACAATCGCATCTTTATATTTCATAAAATATATTCTCTTCTTCTGCATATCAACTTCCTTTCGCAACCTCATCTCTGCTATTCATAAGAAAGATTTTTTTTTTCTTTTTCTTTTTTTAAGAACAAACCCAACATACATTTTTCTTTCACCTCCAAATTTCTTCTTCGGCATTCAACAAGTACATTCATTCTTTAAGTCTCTTATTTCTGCTACTTTCTGCCTCTGTATTTTTGAATTTTCCTGTCATTTTCTTATCTGTTGCGAAGCCTTCGCCACTTCTTATCTTCATCATATATTGTTTCGCAGCATTTCTTCCTTTCTCTGTTCTATTACATATACCATTAATCTTTCACCTCTTTGTTTTTCTTTAATGTTGTGTTTCCAATTCTTCTTCTTCGCAGCTCTTTCTTCGCAGGATTCTATATCAATTTCATAACACTTCTTTCCTTCAACCCAATCTCCCTTTATGATGCCAACACCAGTGGGATGAGGGAACTTGATACATTGATGGAAAGTCGATGCCACACCCAAGATATCATGTAACCATGGTCGTCCGATCAGTGCGTTGTATGATGATTCCACATCAACTACACAGAATAAAATTTTAGAAGATAATACTTTCAGTGGAATTCGCATATGAACTTCTCCTTTTGGCTTATTTGCAGTACCGTTAAAACCATAGATTTTGTACGTTGAAGGTATTAGATCTTCATCTTTCCCTCCCATAGTTTTATAAGTATGATAAAAAAGAATATTCACATAACTCCCAGTATCAATCAAAATTCTGTTGATTGCCCATGAATTCTCAGCTTCATCATCTTCATCCTCGCTAGGTTTTGGGTTGATCTCCAATCGTACCACCAATGGGTTGTCGTGCGTTTCTCCACCCTCATGTACTTCTTCTGCGGTAAAAGAGATAGTCTGCTTTTGCCATTCTTTCAGTGGCGATGTCTTCGCAATGTTCATTATTTCTCTATCATTGGCATCTCTTGCGAAAACCCTGCTGAGAGTGTTATCGTGAAAATCTCCAATCGTCTTGTATGAGTGTACGATGGAGTTACAAAACAGATTCTTTGCCTTTGCGCCAACTTCAATTACAAATGTTTCTCTTTCTTTTGTTGTGTTTGGCTTGTGAATATCTGGAGGTGGCAATGCTTGAGTTTGCGTTTGTCCTATTAGAAAGTGATTTAATTTTCCCTGATCTATCATCCTGAGAATAATTCTCTTTATATTTCTGCAGTCATTTGTTGTATGTCCATGGAAATGATGATAAGAGCAAAATTCATTACTTCTGTAACTTGGAGGTGGTTCACTCCCCATGTTCCATGGTGCGGGTATGTTTTCCATTAGGATTATAGCTTCCCATATCTTCTCCACACTAGCATTCAAAGGTGGCATTTTGATTTCTTCCCATATTATCTTAGGATTTCGCTGTCCTCTGTGAAAGTTTTGCCTCTGACCTCCATAAGTTCCTTGCGGCTAATGACCTCCATAAGTTTCTTGTGGCTGATGACCTCCATAGGTTTCTTGTGGCTGATCAAGTCTTTGGATTTTGTTATTTCCACCACGGCTATAGAAGTTTCTCTCTCTCTCAAATTCTTCTTGATCACGGCTCCCCATAGCTACTAGATTTTGTTGTCCATCTCCCATTACCCTCTCTTGTTGCCCTTGCGAGGTGCTCGCCACTGTATTTATTAAATTGGGTAATAAGCTTGCATTCGCTGCTCTTGAACTTGTGTTCGCAATGGGGTATGATTCCATCTCATTTTGTTTTTCCTCAAGAGCAATATACTCCTCCTGTAGTTCTTGCAAATCAGTCATTGTGATTGTGTTTTTGGTTCTGAAAATCTGAATGTATAACAGATTTGTTGCGAACATAGCATTGATGAATGATAGAATGAGATATCTTTCATCCACATGACCAGCCATATCACTACACATTGTCTTCCATCTCACAGTTAGGTGCTTCAAACTTTCGCCAACCCTTTGCTTCAGCCCAAATACATCTTCAATGCCAGGTCGCGAGGAATTGTTACTTATATATGCTCCTAAAAATATAGCTTGCAAGTGGTTGAAAGATGTTATAGTGTTCTTTGGCAAACCTTCAAACCATTTTAACGCATCTCCTGTTAAACTTGATGCGAAATACTTGCATAATATTGCATCATGGTTCTACCATTGTAGCATACATCTCACATAAGCTTTGATGTGTTGGACTCGCACAAGTTGTTCCATGAAAAATGTTTGGTTAACGCAGCAAATTGCATTTTGGGGGTATTCCTCCTAATTGTACTTCTTGTGTGAATGGAGTTTTCGCAGCTTCCTCTATGGCTTCATCTAATCGTCTCTTACCTCCTACTCTTTTATTATTTATCATTCCTCTCATCTCCGCTAACTCTCTCAAATTTTTTTCATTTATACCAGAATTTGGATCCATTGGCCTTTTCAACTCCGTCTCTCTTCTCCTGCGTTCATCTCTATTTTGACTTCCTTGTTCATCATTTTCCTCTCGTCTTTCTCTGCGATCTTCTCTTTCATTTATTTCATTAATTCGCACACCGTCATACCTCTCTTTTTCTCCTCTTTGCCGTCTTTCAGTTCTCCTTTGTACTCTATCATACTCTTCATTGATATTAGCATTATTGCGGTTTCGCTCACGCCTCCTTTCTCGATTATCATGGTTATTCTGTTGAATTGCCTCTTGTAGCTCTTGTTCCTCCACTTCTGCTCTTAGTCTTTCTCTCTCGCGAGCTAAATGTGTTTGTTCAGTGTAGTGTCTTTCAATTTCATCCTCAATTGCTTGTTCATTTCTTTGTATTTATATCCCATGCAAAATTCTCCTTCCTTCTTCCTGATTTTCTTCGCCATCTTGATTATTTCGCCCCTGACGATGTCTATTTCCTTGAATTCTATCATTCTGCTAGTTTTGAAGAATTTCAGCACGTTGAATATAACGATCTTCCAATACTTCTCTTCCTTCGCGACGTTCTTCGCCTGGATTTTGTATTCCCTCTCGAGTTTCTTCATTAGCATTTTCTATAGGCAAATTTTGTCTTATTTCTTCTCTAACTGATCTTGAACGTGATTTTGTAGTGCTTCTTGACCTCCTATTTTGTAATCTTATGTTTTCCATCCTCAATTCATGATTTTGCCTTGTCAAATTCACACGTTCTTCTGCTTCTAACCGCCTTTATTCATGTATTGTTTGTCTCAATGCCTCTAATGTTGTAATCTCTTCAATTTCATGAATTATCCCTCCAATTACTTCTTGGTCTCTCTCCTCTTGTCCATTGCCTCATAATTGCTGCTCTTCTCCCATTTCATCTATAGAGTCTGACCGCCAAGTATGTACACTCACTCTGTCGTAATCCACAGTTCTATTTTGTACTGGTGGTGTACGCTGAACTGGCGGTGGAATTTGATCTTCCCCATCTCATCTCTCCTTTCTCCAGCAAGTCTCCTACTCCTTCTAACAGTTGTTTGTTATTTTGATGCATGTCTTCTTCTAGCCATTTTTCAATCTTAATGAATTGTTGAAAATTATATGAAATTCCTTCCCTATTATTCCAAATTCTTTCAAATCACAATATCAATCTTCAATCAGTCCCTGTTTCTGGCGCCATATGTAGTAGCAGGAAATCCCACACTACACCCCTCACTAGAATTCACACAATTAAGTCATTTTAAGATGAACAACTATATTCTTTATTGATTAAAACTAATATTACAAGGTGGAAAGGAAAATAAGCAAAGAACTTTACAACAGCTCTAAACTTTCTCTCTCTTAATAACTTTCACCTCACTCGAAAAAGATCTCCCCTTCTCTTAAGCCTATTCGGCTCTTTATATAGGACATTACATAGTGGTTGACAGCTAAGCTGTCATTTATTTTCGGATCTGACTTGCGATACTCTCGCGAGTGTACAAATGTTAAATTTCACAACACTCCTAAATCTCGCTAGGTCTTCACATCTTTCTCGTGTTCAAGCTGTCGTCATCCGTCGCGTTATTTATATTATCCATCTGCGATATTTTCGCAGTGTGTCGTTTATGGATCTCGCAAGGATCTTGGTGTTGCGATATTCTGATCCTACACTATTTTTGAACCAACAAATGTACATGTTTGGGTACGGTTACACAAGCCTAGAAACGTGCATTCCATTTATGTGTAACAAGCTAAGTTTTCGATCCAACGGTTGAAAGATATTAGCTTGAATCTAATCAGGTTTTCATCTAACAGTGAATATTGAATGCTTTGTTACTAAAGCTAACATTGATTGCAAACCTTGATTTGAAAGACTATAAGGAAGAACTCTAGCAACTAGGAAACCTAATCCCCACACCTCATGTGTGATACTAGTTGTATAAGCTGGAGTCGATTCTCCTTTAACCTTAGGTTTCTTTCCGAGACCCTGTAGGTTAACGACTTGAAGACTTCATTGGGATTGTGAAGCCATACCGATACTACTTTTTTGTAGTTGTGTGATCTGATATTGCTGTTTCTATCGTATTGAGTACAATCATAATGATTGACTTGAGATTGATATCTCCGATAGGCAAGATATAAAAGTAGTCACAAACATCTTCATCTCATCGTTTGTGATTCCACAATATCTTCTTTTAGCGTCGATTAAGATTATTGTGAGGTGATTGATAATACTAGGCTGTTCTTCGGGAATATAAGTCCGGGTTATCAATTGGTTCATGTTCACCTTGATTTATCAAAAGACGAAACAAAACTCGTAGGTATTTCTGTGGGAGACAGATTTATCTATTACTATAGACTTTTCTGTGTGATACAGACTTGTTTATTAAAGTCTTCGACTTTGGGTCGTAGCAACTCTTAGTTGTGGGTGAGATCAGCTAAGGAAATCAAGTGCGTAGTATCCTACTGGGATCAGAGACGTAAGGAGCGCAATTGTACCTTGGATCAGTGTGAGATTGATTGAGGTTCAACTACAGTCCAGACCGAAGTTAGTTTGTAGTAGGCTAGTGTCTGTAGCGGCTTAATACATTGTGTGTTCAATTTGGACAAGGTCCCGGGGTTTTTCTGCATTTACGGTTTCCTAGTTAACAAAATTTTGGTGTCTGTGTTATTTCTATTCTGCATTATATTTTGTTATATAATTGAAATATCACAGGTTGTGCGTTAGATCAATCAATTATAATATACAACCTTTGGTTGTTGATTTACATTGATTGACACTTGGATATTGGTCTTTGGTACCATCCAAGTTATCTCTCTTGTATTTTATTAGACTCGCAGAACTCTATTTGCTTGAGTAAGAATTAAATCAAGAGATCGAGATAATATAACTCTTTGATATACTTTATTAAGATTGAGTCTAGTTGATTCTCTTGAAATTATATTTGAGTTAGTCCATACAGATTGCAAATTGAAATATTGGGTGTGGTTGTTGTACCCTCGCTTTTTCAACTGGTATCAGAGCAGGCAAACACGTTTAAAGACCTTATAAGGCTGTGTTCGTAGCGATCTGACTCTATGGACAGAAATTCTATCTCCATAAACGTACCACCAGTCTTCGACGGCTCTAATTACTTATGGTGGAAATTGCTATGCGTGCCTTTCTTCAAGCGCGTGATTTTCAATCATGGGTTTATCTAGTTAATGGCTATGATGCTCCTGTTGTGGCAGTAGGGAATGTAAACGTTCCTAAGAACATTGGTGAATACAGTCCTGCCGAGATACTTGCTGCAAAGCAAAACTCCGACGATTTTAATGCCATCACACATGCCATTACCCCGGATCTTCAGCACCATGTGACTACGTGCACTAGGTCTAAATATGCTTGGGATATCTTAGAAACCGTATTCGAATGTAATACCAGTGAAAAGGAAGCTAGGCTTCAAAACCTTAATTCCGACTGGGAAAACCTTCGTATGTCAGATGAAGATTCATTTTATGAGTTTAATCACAAAGTGTCTGAAATTGTTAATGCACCTTTTGCATCGGGCAAGACTATTCCTGAAAAGGACATTGTGATGAAAATTCTCAGATCACCGATCCAGATACGATTCTAAGAAGCATGCCATCGTTGAAGGAAATAACCTTGATGCTCTTTCCAGAAACACGTTGGTTGGAAAGCTAAATATCTTTGATCATGACATCCAAAATCTGAAAGGATGTTGCTTTCAAAGAACAAAAGAACACTAAATTACTTGACAAAAGTAAAAGTGTTTATGTCTCTGAGGATGATCTTTCTGAGACTGATTCATCAGATGAAGATCTTAACAAATCAGTCTCTATGATCACAAGACAGTTAGGGATCTTCTATTGAAGAGAAGTAAACGGTTTTCAAGAGACAAACCTAAGTCATAAGTTAAACCTCATAATCGTGTTCCTCTTAAAAATAGGGATATTGATGAGACTGATGACGAGGATATGCCTCAGCGCTTTAAGTGTAAAGGTTTTGGTCATTTTGCAAACGAGTGTCCAAATCGAAAGAAATACACTGGGAACAAAGGTCTTGCTGAAACTCTTGATGAAATGTCTGACAGCTATGATTCTAATGAAGACGAGAAATCAAGTGTTGGACTTCTTGGTGAAAATATTGATTTTGATAATTATAGCAATACATACATCAATCTTGATATTCTTTCAGAAGAAAACTCAAAAAATCTGGAAGAAAAAATTGACCCCTTCTTTGGAAACTTTATGTATAATGTTTCAGGTTCCACTATGTGTCTAGTTGCTTGCACATCTCAGATACCTGAATTTTATCCAAGATTGATGTGATCATATTGTTCTCTAAAGGGTCATGAACTATCAAAGTGTTACAGGTACAAACACAAATTGAGGCATGTCAACAAACTTCAACGAAGAGAAAATCGATTAGTAAATAAGCTTAAACTTGCTCAGAAGACCGCTGAGGTATGTAAGATTTTATCTTCGTCTAATAAGTTAGTTTCCAAGGAAAACAAGACCATTAGAGAAGAAAGTTTTGATAGACAAAGGTCTGTGGATTCCTCTCAAGAGGAACATGGTGGACAAATTATTGTTCACCGCAACATAACTTGATTGTGTTGATTTGCTGATCTTGTCTCGTGTGCCTGATCAAAAGAGACAAGATTATGTACCTCTCAGGCTTTAGGAAAAGTTTGTTTCTTCTTTTCTTAGTTTTTTTTTTTTTGAGTTCTCTGTCTTTCAATAAAGGAGGGTCATTCTCGATAATTCTACTCAAGCATCACGTCTTCTGATGGAAAAGATGTTAATATGATTGTCAAGCCATTAATCATGAAGGAAAAAGAGAAATCTCTGTTAGCTCCGACATTGAAAAGAAAAAGAAGGAATGTGAGGAAGCCTAGAGTTGTTCTTTCAAATTCTCAGAAGTTTACTGATGTTCTTGAAGTGTTAAAGGAGACGCAAAAGGAGATTCAACAAATAAAGGATTTTGTGTTTAAGACTCATGAAATTCAGAAGGCCCTGGTTCGACATCAGTCAAGAAGGTTTATTGATATTAACTCCTATCTTCATGAACCTTATGTCCCAATGGCTGTTGACGACAAGGAGTTCGGGGACGATAAAGAATTCTTCAAAGGTCTTAACATCTAGTAAATCTTCGGATGAGAATTTTTTTCTTGTTTTTTTTAGAAGAATAACTAGAGTTTGAAATAGCCATTATTGTGATTACACATAGCTATGTCCAACGTTTTCATCTTCATGTTTTTAGGTTTTTTTGTTTAAATTCTAAAATTGTTTGGAAGATGATTTTTGCAATATTAATCTTTATGGTTTTATATATTGCAATTTGTTATGGGATATGTGTGTTTGCGTCCGTGAACTATGATTGTCCCATACCTTGTCAAAAGTTAAGTCTTTCATACGTCGTCGATATGCATGTATTGATAAAAGAATGAATGATCTTTTGACATCACAAAAGTTTGAAGCCTATTATGTCATTATTGATGGAAGATAGGATGAACTTTTGATTACAAGGATTATGTCTATTATATATCATTGTGAAAATAGTGATGGAAAATAGAATGAATCCTTGTTTATTCCGAAGTATTGATCTTCCCTGATCCATATTTTATGTATATACTGTGAGGTTCCATAAGTTCTCTTATGTTGAGCATTTCCGATTAGATTAATTATGGGTTCTCTTGTGGTTAATCTAATTGAGTATTTTTGGATTCAAATTCATATTCTTATGTGATTTGTTATGTCCAAAGAAATCCTTCTTTTCTTTTGAAATTAAGGTCGCTCTTGTTGTTCCTTCGGGAATGACATATTATGGGGGAGAGTTTTTAATTGAACTTGTGCTTAATTTCCAAATCTTTGTGGGAAGTGCGGCTGTGGAATATTATAGGGGTTATCTTGTATCTTTATAAACTCCTTGATGAAAGCATTTAGCTTCGGCTATATGATTGCATCTAAATAAGTTGATATGGGCTTTCTTTTTGTCATGAAATGTCTCTTTGGAGATTTCATTAGGATCCTGCTTTCGTACCTTTGCCAATTTTATTGACAAAAAGGGGGAGAGTTAATGTGTAGTTCGCACTAAAAATACATACACTACGGGAAAAACAGTAATCTACAACTGTAACTTCACAACTCGTATATTTAAGGTTGTGAAAGGTGGTATGTTTTACAACTTTTGTCAAACAAAGGTTGTCAAAGTATAAAAACGTCCAACTCTTAGGACCAAAGAGGAACAAAGAGTCGTGATGAGAATCAAAATCACAACGTTTTTGTGAAAAGAGTAGTGACCACCTTTAGACTTTAACAACTCATCTCGTTAAGGTAGTGAATAACTCTACGACAACACTTGTAAGGGTTGTTGAAGATAAAAAAATTACCTTTTGGAAAAATGGTGTTTGAGAGATTCGAACACAAGCCTACTAGGTGTTAGCACAATCCCTTAACCATTATTCCTTCCTCTCAATATTGGTAATTTTGTCCTTTTTTTTTATTATTACTATCACAACCCTTATAAGAGTTGTAAAAAAAAAAAATGAAAAAAAGAATGAGGCTCGGGTGAGATGAGTTGAAATAAATGAAAAAAATGAAATTAAACCATATTACACGTATTGGAAATAAATGCAATAAATATTATGGAGACCGTGAAAATGACCAAGAATACCCTTATCGAAAAAATAAATTAAATATTACAGACTGTGAAAATGACCATATTACCCTTATTAGAAATAAGTGCAATAAATATTATGTAGACTGGAAAAATGACCATATTACCCTTATTAGAAATAAGTACAATAAATATTATGTAGACTGGGAAAATGACCATATTACCCTTATCGAAAATAAGTAAAGTAAATGTTACAGACTATGAAAATGACCATATTACCCTTATTGGAAAAAGTGCAATAAATATTACGCGGACTCTGAAAATGACCATAATACCCTTATAAAAAATAGGTAAAGTAAATGTTACAGACTGTGAAAATGACCATATTACCTTTATTGGAAATGCATTCCATTTGTGTGTAACAAGCTAAGTTTTCGATCCAACGGTTGAAATATATTAGGTTGAATCTAATCAGGTTTTCATCTAACGGTGAATATTGAATGCTTTGTTACTAAGATAACATTGATTGCAAACCCTGATTTGAAAGACTATATAAGGAAGAACTCTAGCAACTAGGAAACCTAATTCCCACACCTCATGTGTGATACTAGTTGTATAAGATAGAGTCGATTCTCCTTTAACCTTATGTTTCTTTCCGTGACCCTGTAGGTTAACGACTTGAAGACTTCATTGGGATTGTGAAGCCAGACCGATACTACTTTCTTGTAGTTGTGTGCACTACGGGAAAAATTATCATTGACGACACTGTATTAGCGTTGTAGTACACCCACTGCAACATAATTTTATGCGTTGTGTAGGTGGGGTATTGTAGAAAGTTCAAGCTTTTCTACAATGCTTGACTAAGAGTTGTAAAGTATGATGTCGTTCATGCTTTTATTAAAAAAAAACACAAAAAATCAAAACTTCTGAATTGTAAGGATGGTTGTTGAGCTAGCTTCCATGCAGTAGGTTCATGTTCAAATCTCCCCTTTAACACTATTTTTCATCATCATATTTTGGTGTTCTTCAACAACTCTTGCAAACATTGCGATAGGCTTAGTCACTACATTTATGGAACAAAGTTGTTATAGCTAAATGTCGTCAAAACTCTTTTTCTTAAGGAGTTGTCGTTTGTTTTCTTAGCGTAACCCCTTGGTCCTAAGGGTTGGAAGTGATAATATACGACAACTCTTCCTTTGAAACCAGTTGCAAAACATAAGACTTTCTACGATATTTAGCAAAGAGTTGTAAAACCCCCGTTGTAGATGTATATTTTTCATGTAGTGGTGATCTGATCTTGTTGTTTCTATCGTATTGAGTACAATCGTAATGATTGACTTGAGATTGATATCTCCGATAGGCAAGATATAAAGTAGTCACAAACATCTTCGTCTCATCGTTTGTGATTCTACAATATCTTCTTTCGCCGCATCGATTAAGATTATTGTGAGGTGATTGATAATACTAGGTTGTTCTTCGGGAATATAAGTCCGGGTTATCAATTGGTTCTTATTCACCTTGATTTATCAAAAGACGGAACAAAACTCGTAGGTATTTCTGTGGGAGACAGATTTATCTATTAATGTAGACTTTTCCGTGTGATACAGATTTGTTTATTAAAGTCTTCGGCTTTGGGTCGTAGCAACTCTTAGTTATGGGTGAGATCAGCTAAGGGAATCAAGTGTGTAGTATCCTGCGGGGATCAGACACGTAAGGAGCGCAACTGTACCTTGGATCAGTGTGAGATTGATTGGGGTTCAACTACAGTCCAGACCGAAGTTAGTTTGTAGTAGGCTAGTGTCTGTAGCGGCTTAATACAGTGTGTTTTCAATCTGGACTAGGTCCCAGGGTTTTTCTGTATTTGCGGTTTCCTCATTAACAAAATTCTGGTGTCTGTGTTATTTCTATTCCACATTATATTTTGTTATATAATTGAAATATCATAGGTTGTGCATTAGATCAATCAATTAGAATATCCAACCTTTGGTTGTTGATTTACATTGATTGACACTTGGATATTGGTCTTTGGTACCATCCAAATCTCTCTTGTATTTAATTAGACTCGCAGATTTCTATTTGCTTGAGTAAGAATTAAATCAAGAGATCGAGATAATATAACACTTTGATATACTTTATTAAGATTGAGTCTAGTTGATTCCCTTGAAAGTATATTGGAGTTAGTCCATACAGATTGCTAATCGAAATATTGGGTGTGGTTGTTGTACCCCCGCTTTTTCTAATTGTTTCTATCAGCTTCAAGCTTCGATAAAAGGAATTTTATCTGAGATCTCATAAAATGATGATCGATGTGAATATAAATCAAAAACCTGTGTAAGCATATTCACTATAGCAATGTTAAGCACAAATCTTCACTATAGCAATGTTAAGCACAAATCTTCAAGAAAATAAATAAACAAACAAACAACACTCAAACGACAAATTAGTAATCTGACTAGAAAGCCAATCCAGTCATCATGTCACTAACATCATGTTTGTTTATTATTATTATTTTTTGGATATGATTCGTCTGGATTTGATTGAAAGCATCCCGACTCATCTGGAAGTGTCCCTTTTTTTATCATTAAAGAGACAAGCCTCAAAAATCATTAACATAGCCGATTCGAGATCGGAAACGTTACAGAGTTTCCAAGATTCAAAATATTCAAAATCCAATCATCAAAATTAACATATCTCCTTCAATTTTTGACATACAAACCTTACAACCGAATCAAAGTTCCCAAAGGACAAATACTCATCAAAAGGATCCGTTTATTTTCGACCAAACTAAATATACTTGCATCAATGCCAAAAGCAGTAAAACAAGATAGAGTAAAGCAAAGTAATTCAGGTAAATAAACTAAAATTCATTTAAAGTAGCAAATTAAGGTCTCCTAAATCGGTTATATGAGGTCTGAAGAAGTCTGAATCGGGCATGAATCGGCATAGGAGTCTTGGTAACCATTGTTGTTGATCATCTTGAAGTCAAATTTGTTCTTGATTCTGTAGCTAGAGTTGAAGTTGTTTTCCTTACTGTTGTAGGTGATATTTCTCCAAAAAAAAACATGTTCCTACACATTCCAAAAATTGAAGGAAACCATCAAAAGCCCACTCAATGTGTTTTTTTGTGTAATCGTTTTTTGTGTTTTTTTTAATCCGACTTAATGTGTTTGTTTTTTTGTGTCAGATCTAGCTCCACTGACTTAAAAATATGTGACTCACATCATTTATTTATTTTGGGGATCTGACTTGTCTGGATTTGATTGAAATCGCCTGGCTCATCTGGATATGAACTCGATGTGTTTGTTTTTCGAGATTCGACTCAGTTGACTCGAAAATATGTGAATCAGTGAGTTGGTCCTATGAATCATGGACATTTTGTATTCCCTCCCTTTCTTAGTCAAACGGGTCATATTCAGGGATATATCTGAGTCAGGTCGCGAGTTGACTCAAACTAATAGACAAGCAATCTAACATTTGACTCGTAACTCGCGAATCAGGGCCCGAGTCGGATCTAAATATCCAGTCAGAAAAAAACAAACACCTTCCTTAGGAACGAAGGATTCCTTATTTATTAAGTATTTTTCTTGATTTTGTACCATCCACGAAATCTGAAGAAACCTATCGTCGTCTTCTCTTTTCTATTCTATTTCAGTAGACGAAGAAGAAACCCAAGTTTCGAGCGAACATCATGGGACGAAGATTAGAGGATGCTCTTGAATTCATCAACCCGATAATGGAATTACAAGACGAGGTTGATAGGGTTAACCATGAGGAGTATGAACGCAAGTTGAAAATAAAGGAGAGTTGCAAGGCTACACTGCGATGGGATGAGAAACAGGGATGTCTCCGACACCCATGCATCACTTCAACACAGGAATCTTTGTTTCAAGAGAGAAGTGAAATTATCGAAACACTTCCTCGTTTCTGGCCAATTGCGTTATCTGCTGACGACAGGCTTCTGAGATACATGAACAAAGAAGAACAAGAGATAATATTGAAGTATCTGAAGTCTGTGCATGTATCCTATCATGGAGGTGCGAAATCTGGGTACACGATTTCTTTAAACATGGATATAAATCCGCACTTCGAGAATGCAACTCTCGAAAAGACATTCGAATTCACCCGCGAAGGAATCTATAGCAAAAGTGGCACTGCGATCAGGTGGAAGACGAACGAGGACATGCAGTCGCATGCTGACATGCCTAGCTTCTTTAAATGGTACGCAGAAGACACGCACAATTATCACGATCTGGTGGCTGACGCAATTCTGGTGGATTTTTGGCCTAGCGCACATCAATATTATCAAATTGGGAGGGAAAGGGGTACAGAAAAATTGGAGGATGCGGATTTGTCTAAGTTAAAGGCAATAAGTGATAAGCTTCAAAAGGATGAATTTCAGGCAAGCGAGGAAAAGTACAAAATGGGACATGAGCAGCAATCGGTGTTAGTGAAGGGCCAGAGGGAAGTGCACAGGGAGTGTGAAAGTTTGAGGAGAAAAATTTACGAGCGACGGAGCGAAATTATCGAACGCATTCCTTGTTTCTGGTTAATTGTTTTTTCAAGTCATTATGCGCTTCACCATCTCTTGAGTAGTGAAGATAAGAAGATATTCGGATATCTTAATTCTGTAGACGTTGAAGAGACTGAAGATGCTGAAGGTGTTGTCTCTGGGTACACAATTACGTTGGAATTCGATAAGAATCCGTATTTTGAAAACGATAGTCTGGTAAAGATGATATCATACACTATCATGAGTATTGATCCACTACAAGGATACACCGAAAATAAAGTGAACATTAGTGTCAGCGATATCCACTGGAAAGATGGCATGGACATAACAAGTCGAAATAAACGAGGATTTACTGACACTGGCACAAGCTTCTTTACCTGGTTTACTAATCTTGGATGTGCAATGAAGGCTTATGATGAGGTTGCAGAGTTGATTAAAAAGGATTTATGGCCAGATGCAGGCAGATATTTTGTCTATGGAAATATAGATGACGGAAAGATGGTTGACCTTAAGGCAATCGACAGGACAGCGCACTTTACCTCGCCTCTAGGCACGTTCTACGTATATTAAACATAAGCAGGAGGAATTCAAAATCTTTTGATAGGAACCAGCAGTGGTCGTGGTGACCGGTGCGTTATTATTAGTGTTGTGTTATCTGGTTACTAGAAGTGGTTCAAAATTAGGAGTTTGTTATTTTTGTTCTAATAGATTTTTCTTCTCATTTGTCGATTGACAAGTCTGTTTGCTGAAGTCTGTATAATAGCACTATGCTTATATGAGATTTAGAACTTAAAAGGACACTACACATTCTAATATTGATGATTACTTCCTACAAAATAAGAATGAACATTCTGACAACTCTGAAACGAAAATTACTACTGAAAATTGCAACCTCAAAAAGTAAGTGGTCACTCAGCATATCAAGGTGTATCTGTTAATTTTGCCTTCATGAAAGGTAATCAAATAGTTATTGTTAATAAAGATTGACCATAAAGAGTTGTACAAGACCTATTGAAAAGACGATAATAATGACACAGGAGGTCTGATTTGTTTTCAGTAGCAGAATACAATTCCATTTATGCAAGTATTTTTTTTCAAATGATTCTCTCCAGTTCTCTTGCGTAACTGAGGGTTTGATTAATGAGTGGCAGGGAAGGTATCTCCTTGCAAGGTGCTGATTCTTTAGCCTTCTGAAAATACACAACACCGTTCTTGATCTCCCAGTCTGGACGCTCCTGCAAGGATTGCAGTTCAAACTATGATTAAGCAAAGCTTCGTACTAACAGCAGGAGACTAGTGAAATTGCATGCGCAATGCGCTTACAACATGAATGAAAATGATTCGACAATCTAAAATCGTTGCATGACATTTACCGTCTCATGCTCAATAATATTGCATGTGTAAGAGAGTGATAACATCAAGATGGACCGTTGCTAGCCATGAAAGGCCGAACCATTTTAAGTTCTTTCAATTTATTCTCAATTTCTCTTCCTAGCTTGCTCAAGTTCACTCATCTGTATCACCCTAACGTAAACGAAGGGGGCTCTATTGACTCTAATTTCCAATCGGAGTCTTGGTGAACTAAGACTTTTCTGCTCCTACTCCTATTTTTTGAGAAGTTAGGAACTTAGAATCAAAATCCAGAACTAAAAAGGAACGAATTAGAAGAAGACAAACAAAAATCCAGAGTTAAGGTTTGAGTGGTTTGAATTGAGAGTTGTAACCGGTATTGGTGTTTTGAAATTAATGAAATCAAAATCATAAATTTGAGGACTTTGTTGGATCACTCTTTAAAAGAGATCTTTTTTTGTTTTCAAAATTCTCGTTCACCGAACCTGTTTCATTCTAATAACCTAGGTAAAAGATAAAAACGTGGAGGGGTAGTTTTGTAGTATAACGGTTACACCAAAAAGGAAGCTTTACATTCATTATTATAGTATAAGATACTAGAAAAGTACTAAGCATGGAGCACACTTTTTTTTCAATACTACCAAAAATGAGCTATTATAAGCACTTAGCAGAGAACAGCTCTTTTACAATGCCACAGAAAATGAGCTATCATATATAAGTATGAAGTAAATATATATAGTTTAAGGGCATAAAGAGGGTGCGACATGTGACCAAACTAGAACATGAGCAAACAAGCAAATATGCTTGTTGTATGTAAGTTATGAAATCAAGTTGGTTAAAACTCAAACTTCAATTTTCATTTCAAGTTTTCATCTCGACAAAATAAGGAGATAAATAACAGGAGAATTAAGTGCAATCATTTAGTTATCATATATTATTAAAAATGTTACACACCTCTGTGACGTATGCAGACAACTCTTTGTCGGAAGACAACATCAACATCTGTTTGGCATCGGCAAGTGACAGATAGTCATATGCCTTCTCGCTACATCCAGCTATTTCATCTCTACAAATGGAGAAAATACAGGAAAGGGTCAAATCAAGGCAATGATAATAAGTGGTTATCCCCACAATTGTTAGCTATAGGCCAAGTCTACTAGACAAAAGTCAGCTTCCCCTAAAACTATTTTAGCTTTCCCCATAATCATAATAGGGAGCAAAATGCTGGCACATCTGGAAGGATAGGCATTGTAGAACTACTTGCTTTTGGCAGACACAAACAATGGTACTCAATCCGTTACTGCACCTCAGTTACTTTATACTTAAAAATGAAATAAATAAATAAACTCTTTTAACCTTCGTAATATTCAAAGGAAACAATAGAAATACCTGACTGTCTTTGCTAGAAGATCCATGAAGTACACATATGTCTCATGTGGAACAGTTTGCCTAGCGCTCAGAACACGATTGTAAGCCCCTTCCATGAAAGATTGCTCCAATTCCACAGCATGCTTGATGCAAAGATTCTCCATAGCACCAGCAGAAAGAATCTCTAACTCAGTATGAAACTCCGCAATCCTATTCTGGACAAGGAGCCTTAGAAGGTTAAGCCCCAAGATAGGATACTCCTGTGCTGATGGTGGGAGCCGTCCACTGTTCAAACAATAAAACGAATTTGCAAAAGTGTGAACTCAAAGTATCAATCATGTCTCATTCTTCAAAAAAATAGCAAATTAAGGATACCAGTTCAAATCCTATCAGCTCATATAGCTGCAAAGAGCCAAAATCCAAGCTATGGATAAACTCGAAAATCCCCATTCTGAGTTTTCTTAAACTAATTTCCAATCCTATCAGCTCATATGGTATCAAAGAGCTAAAACTAAAGCTATGACGATAAACTCAAAGTCTCAAACATGTTTCATTCTTCAATAAATAGCAAAATTAAGGATACCAGTTCAGATCCTATCAGCTCATATAGCTGCAAAGAGCTAAATTGAAAGCTATGGATAAACTCAAAAATCCCCATTCTGAATTTCCCTGAACTAATTTCAATCCTATCAGCTCATAGGGCTTCAAGTAGCTAAAACCAAAGCTACAGGGATAAACTCAAAAACCCCAATTCGAGTTTTCATAAACCGAAAAGCTTGACCTAGTGTTTTATCTATGTTGTGTTCAAAATCAATAAAAAGATAAATAGACTTACGCTGTATCGACATAATAAGGCTTCAACTGAAAGAAATCTCTCTCAAATGCATCTTGATCTTCTGCTTTCACACTTAGAACAACAGCATGCTCATATATATCCCCTGTAAAAAAAAAACCATACCTCGAATTAAAATCAAAAACCCTAAAAAAAAAAAAAAAAAAAAAAAACAGTGAATCGGGTGAGTTAACTCTAACAAAATCAAGCTTACTGCTACTTACTTGCTATAGTCAATTCCTGAACTGAATTTGGTGTTTCTTCTAGCAATGGTGGAAGACTTCTGAATCCTGTCAACATTACCTACAAACAAAACACTTGGTATTAGATCTAAGAAAAAACAATCAACAAAAAATCAGAAAAAATCTAGGGTTAGGGATTTGGGAGATCGAGTGAGTGAGAATATTATTACCTTGAGCTGAGAGAGAAGATTGTTGCAGGTTTCCACATCATTCCTCATTAACGCAGCTTTGAATCTCTCGAAGGATTGTGCAACTTCTGTAAGTTTGGGATCCATCGCTGCTCCTTCTGCTTTGGTGTTTTTTCTGCTTTTCTTTGTTTAAGGGAGATGAAGTGTGACAGACGGAAAATATGGATACCCCTTCTTTTATACTACTCCGAAACCGAAAGGTCCGAAACCCAACGGGTCACTTTTTGGTTATTTGGGTACCCGATTATCCGGACTAGGATAAATTGGGTCCGGTTTCGGGTCCTCGATGGGTAGAATAGTCACCGGTACTAGTTCCCAAGATATCGCCAAACTTAAGCCTAAAGGTATTAAAAATAGAAACTCCTTCCTATCGGCAAGTGCTTTCCTTATCTTATCAAAGCTTAGGCCTATAAATATAAGCCCTTAGTTTCGATTCAACTCTCACAAATTATTATTTTTTGAAGGAATAATAAACCTTAGGCCTATAAATATAAACCCAGGAAGTTGATGTGTTTGGCTGCTAGATCAGATATGGAATTGGTGAGAAACATGTCTCATTATCAGAGTAATTGGTTTATGAAGAGAGTCAAGAAACTAAAAGTATCGGAGCCAAAGTGGAAAAGAACATTCATTCGGAACATTGGAAGTTTCTGCAACAACAACGGAATATGGATTAATAGTAAACGGATGTATACAACCTATGACGCACAAAGTTATGCACTTAACTTTGATGACGGTGATGACAGAAGAAGCTTCCAAGTTCATCATCACTAGCGGACCATCAGTTGGAAGTCATAAGCCCAGTTGCATATTTTTTTATGTAATCAATTTTCTTTTTAGTTTTAATTTTTGATCTAATAAAACACTTGTTTTGGCAAGACGTTTTATTCACAGGTCTGAATTACATATTAATGTTCCTGTGAATCATTTGCTGATTAAACCTAATGAGGATTTTACGTTCTCTTATTATTCCATCCATGCTGCTGTACAACTCTATGATAAGTTTGCTACGCTGCAGTATACAAGCTGCATCCGTGCCTTTTGCTTTATTATTCTCCCCCAGGCTGAGTTACTTCCAATTTTAGCTGCCTGGTCTGGGCCAACATCACCTCCCACAGACATACTGCTTTGCTCAAATGTAAGCTCTTGTCTGAAAAGAACTACCACCATCCTGTAGACAAAAAAAAGCAGTCTATAGCCTGGTTTGCCCACATCACCTCCCACAGACATACTGCTTACTCAAATGTAAGCTCTTGTCTGAAAAGAACTACCACCATCCTGTAGACAAAAAAGCAGCCTACAGTCTGCATCTTCACTAGAGATGGGAGTCTCTCAACTTAATAATCTTCGCAACAGTGTTTAACTGCCTTCTGATTCTGACTTCGTCGAGCCTGAAGTTGTGCCTGGCTTTCTTCATAAATCCCACAAAGCCTCATAATCATCTTCTACCATGGCAGCTAGAGGCGCCAGAAAGTCGGTGATTCCCTGAAAATACCCAATCTCGTCATCATAGAATGCATAGGCTTCCAGTGTTGCAACTAGGCGCGCTGCATGAATACAGGGTTCCAGGAGGTCGTAGTCCTTTAACCCCCACTGCTACTGCTAGACTGTGCGCCCTGTCCTTGGACACAGCAACCTGGGTTGGAGAGTAAACAATCCATTCTACCTTTAATGGAGAGTAATATGAAATAAAGCATCTTGAACAGATTGCAAGCTCCCAGTAACCTGCCAATAGTGCCTGGTTTTAGTTTCCTGTACAATTAAATAACAAATCTACCTTTCAAAAGTTAGAGCAGATTTGACGAGTGAAAAAAAAAAGAAAACTGAACTTTGTCCATCATGGACATTTGCCTAAATATATGTGGAAACCTAGAGGGAGCATTCAAAGTAGTGATCTAGGATCTGGATAGAAATTTAAAGTAGGGCCGAGTCAGCATGCCCCTGACAAGTATCAAACACAACAAGCATACCCAGGGACGGAGCTATGTAGAGTTCAGGGGTGGCCCATGCCCCCCCTGTTTTTGCGTAATTTATTAGTGATCCTTCAAAATTCTTACTAATTAAAAGCAAAATCTCTTAATAAGCCCCCCCTAAATAATTTTTTTTGTCTATTAGCCCTCCCTGTATAAAATTTCTGGCTCCGTCCCTGAGCATACCAGTCAAATTACAAATGAAGTCTTACATTGGCTTTATCTTGGTTCACATGCAGTCGAAGGACCAGAATTTAGTACTTGTACTGATGCAGTATTGAGCATACCTATTTATAGTAGACATAGAATATGTCTAATTCATTGCAATAACATCTAAGGATGTCATCCTCAATGTGTTTAACTTAATGCAAAATCCCAAATAACCAGGGTCTATTCTGTTGTCTTTTTAAACAATTTTTTAAAATCACATAGTTTTATATCAAAAATATATCGAAAACATAGTGACTGAAAGTTCATACGTATAAAAAAGAAGTTAAAACATACCTTCATAACTTCATCGTTTTGGGCGTCACATTTTGGAACCTGCTCCTTTGCAAAAACACATATACTGGCAGGCACCTGCGGATCTTCTTCTTTCAGCAATAATACTACAACCTTAAACCAACAGACAGCATATCCGTTGTGAGAGCACTAAAAGTCTCACAACAATTGCAGCACCAGCTTCAAATCCAACCTCTGCAATTCTAGACAGTACCCAAATAACAGCGTCCTGCGAATTTAAAAGACTTTCAGTACAGTCCAGCATTCAAGAAAGGAAATAGTCATGCATAATGTTCGAGAAGACCCAGCTTAAGCGTGCCATAAGACAAACAAATGTCCAGCAAGATGGGTATAGTGAATCTAGTCATCCAGCGAAAGGATATCCATATTAAAATTTAAGAGACATTTAACCTACTGTTTCATTAAAAGAAATGGTGCAGGTAAAGATATGAAGAAACAAGTACGATACTTAAACATAAATGAATTTGAACAACATACCTCTCTTGCAGATAAGAGGACAACTGTCTCATCTGAATCAAGTTCTGCATCAGCAATCTTAAAGAAGCACCAGTGTCGCTTTGCAGAGCTCGTATAATTGATCCACCCTTCACTATCGAACTGCCAACTTTGTCAAGATGGGATAACATCCTAAACACAATCTCCTCTTCTGGAACCATTCTGTGGCTCGCAAAAATACCCTCAGATCCTGAAAACCCCCTTGAGTGGTAATCCAGTGAATGAGATCTAGGTGGATACTCCTTGATGGAAATTGGTCAACCTGGCCACCAGGCACACCACTGCCTCGAAGCACTGAACCAGGCGTTTTCGGAGTAGAGGTGGCAGCATCAGTCCTGAAGTTATCCTGGAGACAACTTGAAACTGCTGAAAAGTTCCCTGTTATTTGTCAACCAGAACCACATCATTTAGTATAATTATATAAACATAAGTAGACGAACTTGTAAATTGTAACCTAGAGAACTGCATAACCTTTTCAAAAACAAAAAAACTTAAAAAAGGGTATCCACATTAGAAAACAAGAAAGAAAAACAGTTTTTGTAATGCACCTCACAAGAATCATTTCAGGAAAACTTAGAAGTCTCGTAAGAAGATAAAGCGATATATCTGACCCGATGTGTCACTTTCTTGTTAGAAGTTACCTAAACCGGTAGCTCTCAATGGCTCTTATTCACATAAACTTACAACAGGCAAAATTAGGCCAGGAAATCATCTTCTTATTCCATTTCAAGTCCAAGACTTGTTTCCCTAAACCGGATTTAATTAAAAACTATATTAGTAAGACACCAAGTACATGGTAAAGGAGCTCAAACAAGAATTTGAGAAGATAAGTCTCAAGTAAACTACATAAGGTTGAATCGTTACTCATTTTGTGCAAGCAAAGATAAGTCGTCTCGGTAATCAACTTAATGAATAGTTACTTATTTTGCGTAAACAAGCTAACTGGCTCTGTATGAACCCCAAGCTTGAGCTAAGCAAATCAAAACACACAATGTTAGAGTAACACACAAATGCTGCATACATTCTTAACAATTTCAATAACTTCATGGATGATTCGTAAACTTGCACGCTGTTACCTGTATCAACTCATCGCCAGGGCCAGTTGATTGTGTTATGCAAAATCTTCCGTAACAATTATCAACTCAATACTGTAACTCCAAGTTTCTTCCTAGTTCTCTCCGGCGAAAGCACAAGTTATCAATTACACAGTTTGAGATGCGATCAATCATGGGTTTCTCCTCATATTTCCTCCTTTTCGTAGTTGGAGCCTCAAAACCTGTCTCCCTTTCATCCTTCTGGGGGTCTTGATGCACTTTATCTCTGAAGGGGTTGCAGGGTCAATCAGTATATATTGATTTTAGGGTTTTAGTAGTCTGAGTATATAGATGGAGCTTAGAAGTTCGATTCAGAAATGGGTTGCTACATCACCTCCCACAGACATAATGTTTGCTCAAATGTAAGCTCTCGTCTGAAAAGAACTACCACCATCCTGTAGACAAAAAGCAGTCTTCAGCCTGCATCTTCTCTGGATGTCTGTAGAGATGGGAGTCTTTGAACTTAATAATCTTCACAACAGTGTTTAAATGCCTTCTGATTCCGACTTCGTCAAGCCTGAAGTTGTGCCTGGCTTTCTTCATGAATCCCACAAACCACCAAAACGCCTCATAATCATCTTCTACAATGGCAGCTATAGGCGACAAAAGGTCCCTCATTCCCTGACAATACCCAATCTCGTCATCATAGAGTGCTTAGGCTTCAAGTATTGCAACTAGGTGCTGCATGGAAGACTATACAGGGTTCCAGGTGCTCATAGTCCTTCAACCCCGCTGCCCCTGCTAGATTGTGTTCCCTGTCCTTGGACAACAGCCTGGGTTGGAGAGCAAACAATCCATTCTCCATTGGTCCTAACAGCATGCAGTCGCATGATTCTCTGCCATGTCTCGAAGTCTTCATCTCTGTGGACTTTCGAACCGCCTGCTTTGGTGGGTGAAGACTTTCCATTAGTGGGCTTATCGGGATCATTTTCATCCCTACTTTCAATAGCAGCAGAAGTCGGTCTACTCTAGTCTCAGGTTCTTCAATAGAATCTGAGTCAGATGATTCTGTATCAGCTAGGCAGCAACGCTTGTGATTCCACTTTCATTGTTTTCTGAGTAGGCACAATGAAGGGATTGATCATGAACCTGGTCATGTGAGTCCTTACAATCTGGGCATTCTTTAACGGCAGAGGAGGATTCCTCGGCAATCACATCTTTTGAAGCAGGTGAATCTGGATCTTCTACAATACTCTCATTGTCCCCATTGTTGTCCAGTACATTGGTTGCGTTTTGGTTTAACATGCTCATCATCGATGCGCTTTAAAAGATGTTTGCACCGTTTCCCCAACTTCTCAAACTGTTTTCTGCATCAACTGGAGGAGGATACAAAAAAGCATTTTAATAATACCACACAATTCTACCTGAAGCACTGAACCAAAAAATAATAGGAATAAGACAAGTAGTAGACTATTCTACCTTTTCTGACTTCTAGTGATCTCTCTTTCTTCTTGAGTGCTGCTCAGGCCAAAAAAGCAGTCTCTACTGGAGATGGGGGTCCTTGAGCTTAATAATCTTCGCAACAGTGTTTAACTGCATTCTGATTCTGACTTCGTCGAAGCCGGAAGTTGTGCCTGGCTTTCTTCATAAATCCCACAAAGCGCCAAAAAGCCTCATAATCATCTTCTACCATGGCAGCTAGAGGCGACAGAAGGTCGGTGATTCCCTGAAAATACCCAATCTCGTCATCATAGAATGCATAGGCTTCCAGTGTTGCAACTAGGCGCGCTGCATAAAAGACTCTACAGGGTTCCAGGTTGTCATAGTCCTTTAACCCCCACTGCTACTGCTAGACTGTGTGCCCTGTCCTTGGACACAGCAACCTGGGTTGGAGAGTAAACAATCCATTCTCCACTCGACCTCGCAGCATTTAGTCGTACTATTCTCTGCCATATCTCAGAGTCTTCATCTCTGTGGACTTTCGAATCGCCTGCTTTGGAGGGTGAAGACTTTCCACTAGTGGGCTTGTCAGGATCATGCTCATCCCTACTTCCAATGGCAACAGAAGTCTGCCTACTCTCACGCTCTTTAATAGAATCTGAGTCAGACGCTTGTAATTCCACTTTCTTGGTTGTCTGAGTAGGCACAATGAGGGGATGGATCATGAACCTGGTCATGTGAGTCCTCAAAACCTGGGCTTTCTTAAACAGCGAGGCTTCTTCGGCAATCACATCTTTTGAAGCAGGTGAATCTGGATATCCGGCAATACTCATAACATCGGTTGCATTTTGGTTAACATGCATCGATGCGCTTTAAAAGATGTTTACACTGTTTCCCCAACTTCTCAAACTGTTTTCTGCATCATGGAAAAACGAAGCCCCAATCAAAATCATATAGATGAATTGAAAGAGGATACGAAAAAGCATTGTAATAATATCACACAATTCTACCTGAACCAAAAAATAACAGGAATAAGACAAAAAGTAGACAATGCTACCTCTACTAACTTCTTCTGATATCTCTTTCTTTTACACTATTGAGCATACATATTTACAGTGAACGGGTATATCCTAATTCTTACACAGTATTTAGTAGTTATACTAATGCAGTATTGAGCATACAAATTTATAGCACTTAGCAGACATAGAATATGTCTAATTCATTGCAATAACAGATAAAGATGTCGTCCTCAATGTGTTTAACTTAATGCAAAATCCCAAATAACGAGGGATCTATTCGGTTGTCTTCTAAAAAATTTTCTTTAAATCCAACTCATACATCAGTATTCAAAGTCCATAAGTATGAAAAAGAAGTTAAAACATACCTGCACAACTTCATTGTTTTGGGCGCCACATTTTGGAACCAGCTCCTTTGCAAAAAATATGCATACTGGCACCTGCGGATCTTCTCATTTCAGCAATAATACTACCACCTTTACCCAACAGACAGCTTATCTGTTGTGAGGGTACCAAAAGTCTCGCAACAATTGCAGCACCAGCTTCAAATCCAACCTCTGCAACTCTAGACTGCACCCAGATAACAGCATCCTGTGCAGAAGAATGTTTCTGTTCTGAATTCTGCAATAAATAGATAGTATGAATTTAAAAGACTTGAAGAACAGTTCAGTGTTCGAGAAAGGAACTAGTCATTCATAATGTTTAAGAAGACCCAGCTTAACCGTGCAATAAGACAAACAAACATTCAGTGAGATGGGATAGTGAATCTAGTCATCCAGTATTCCAGTTAAAGGATGTCCATATTGAAAGTTAAGAGACGGTGACTTCAACACATCTAATTTCCTGTTTTATTTAGACTGGTGCAGGTAAAGGTATGAAGAAACTAGAGCTATACATATGTGACTGGGTGGGTTTTGTACATAAGGGCCTTAGTTATGTGCATTTGATAACACACCACTGAATAAACAAGTACTGTACTTAGACATAAATGAATTTGAAAAACATGCCTCTCTTGCAGATATGAGGACAACTCTCACATCTGAATCAGGTTCTGCATCAGCAATCTTGATGGAAGCACCAGTGTCGCTTTGCAGAGCTCGCATAATCAATCCACCCTTCCCTATCGAACTGCCAACTTCGTCAAGATGGCAAAACATCCCAAACACAATCTCCTTTTTTGGAACCATTCTGTGGCTCGCACTAATTCCTCAGATCCCGAAAAACCCCTTGAAGGATAATCCAGTGAATGAGCTCCAGGTAGATACCCCTTGATGGAAATTGGTCAACCTGGCCACCAGGCACATCACTGCCCTGAAGCACTGAACCAGGAGTTCTATAAGGATTAGAGGTGGCGGCATCAGTCCTGAAGATCATTCCATACAGCTGAAAAGTTCCCTGTTATCTGTAAACCAGAACCACATCATTTAGTATAATTATATATACACAAATAGATGAATTTGTAAATCGTTACCTAGAGTCTGCTGAAGCTTTTCAAAAAGTAAAAAAGGGTACCCACATTAGAAAACAGGAAAGGAAAACAGTCTTTGTGATGCATTACATAAGAATCATTTCAGGAAAGTAAGAAGATGAAGCGATATATCTGACCCAATGTGTCACTTTCTTGTTAGAAGTTACCTAAACCGGTAGCTCTGAATGTCTGTTATTCTATTACAGGCAAAATTAGGCCAGGAAATCATCTTCTTAGAGCTTCTCCAATGGAATGTATGTGAAGGTAAATGTCTAAGTCCACATAGGATAGACATTCATTTTCCTTAAAATTGTTCTCCAACCCCAATTTCTTAATCAATGTGAAGATGACATGGCTCTATTTTTTTTAGACATTGTCAAGGTGAATGTCAAGTTTTAGACATTCACCTTGACAATGTGAGGCCATCCTAGTAAGCTTTTGCTTACTAAAATTAATTCAAATATATTAAATAACCCATTTTAGCTCTAATAAAATCTAAAAGTTTCTAAAAATAAAAAAATGCATTTAATCCATACAACATCACAAACAACACCATTGGAGATGAGCTATCTTTTTCCTCTAAATTTAAGGAAAAAATGGTATGAGGATGTCTTGTTTGTGTTGCCACCTAGGAAACACACACAACCACCGTTGGAGAAGCTCTTATTCCATTTCAAGTCACTTGTTTTGTGTAACAAGCTATTCCTAAATGCTCCGTATGAATTCAAGCTTGAGGTAAGCAAATCAAAACACGCAATGTTAAAGTGACACACAAATGCTGCATGCATTTTAACACTATCAATAACTTAACGGATAATTCGTGAACTTACCTGTATCAATTCATCGCCAGGGCCGGTTGATACAAAGCCGTTTCATCCAAGAATCATTCAACACTGCAGCTCCAAGTTCCGTCAAAAGCTGATGCTGATAACTTGAATTTTTCAATTTCACAGCTTGAGAGGCGATCAGTCATCATGGGTTCCTCCTCCCATTTCCTCCTTTTTGTAGTTGAAGACTCAAAACCTGTCTCGCTTTCATCCTTCGCACTTTTATCTCTGAAGGGGTTGTAGTATCAATCAGTATATATTGATTTCAGGGTTGTTAGAGATGGATTTTGGAAGTTCGATTCAGAAATGGATTTTAGGTGGTGAAGAAAATGAGGTACTCTGTCAGTTGAAGGAGGTTTATTTCATTTCTAAACCTAGGTCACTAAGTTCAACCCGGGCTAACATCTGGACATGAGCCCGTTTGTCCCGATGTTAGCTATTGTCCTGATTGAGCGTGTACAAAATCAAACTTGGAAAATAAAGATTTTTGTTAAAGGGAGAGTAAAATGCGATTCTGAGGAGAGCAAAATCATAGCCAACTCATTAACTAGGGGTAACTCAATATAAATTTGTAACTCGGTCTAAAATATCCTAACTAGCCACACAAATAAAGTGGGAAAGGATTTGTACTTGTTTGTTGATGGGAGAAAACGATTTACTGGTTTTTGAGGAAAAGTGATGAGACGAGGGTTGATTCCTCAAACGAGCAAATTGCTTTAACCTTTTGAAAACAGATGCACTGCACGGGAGTGCTTTGATTTCGAGAGATCAATCTGTAGGACTCCGGCCTAAACCAATAAAATGGTCGTTCAGAGTCAATTTGGTCACAAGAGAGGATGGGTCGATTTGTAGGAGGGAAGCTGAGAAATGTGTGAGATCAATGATGATCAAAGGATCGTGAATATGTTGTAGGTTTATGCAAATTGATGAACTGTTGAGTTCGAATAAGTTTGAATTCTGCTCTGTTGAGAGTGATTGTTCCGATGAGAATTCTTGTGATAATTCTCGTATATCTGTCATTCCTTTCAATCAAGAATTCATAAACTTCTTTATATTGCCAGAATGTTGACACATTGATCTCCAATAAGTGTGACGGTTGCTCGAGTGAAAGAGTGGGAAAGTGGTAAATCGTGGTTAAACCGGTTCCATGTCGTGCGCAGACTTGGTTTATTGTCCACCCACTACTTTGCTAACTTCCTAAACCGCTTGCACGATTTACTCACATTTCTCATCGTGGATGAACACACATGCAGTAGACCTCCAGACCAAAACCCTAGTTAGTATCCCCCCTATGTGATATGATTGATGTCTCATGATTGTGGAGTCTGTAAGGCATACGTGTATTTAACTAGTCAGATGTTGACTTGATAGACGATGAGTCTTTGTATTGTTGAGTCGAGCATGATTGAAGAATGCTCTAGGATTCATGGATTGAGCATGTCTGTTGAGATAGAAGTTCTCGAAAGAATGTTGATAGTTGAATTAATATGACGAATATTGGTAATCCGAGCAAATATTGCTCGTTTGATGAATTATGGAATATAGATAGTTGAATCAATATTTCTAGTCTGAGCAAATTTTGCTTGTCTGAGCAAATATTACTCATTTGATGAATTATCAAATATTTGAATCAATATTTCTATTCTGATCAAATATTGCTCGTTTGATGATTATCGGTAGCACGACCAAATAAAATATTAATTTAAAATATTGGTAGCTGGACCGAATATAATTAATTAGAATGTTGATTGCTGGATCAACATAAAATATTGGTGTTTGAACCCGTTCAGAATTATGCTTTGTAGAACATTTGATTTGAAGCCCTAATTTTGATTGATTGCTGATCAATTAATGATTTACTGAAAATCAATCAATGAGTGAGGGGGACCGGCTACATGGGATGATGGCCGACCATGTAGCACCCAGATGCCCGAATGAGCAAAACCAAAGTCCTCTGCAGACCAGTTGGTGAAAGGATGATTAAATATTGGTTTAATCATTTATTAAAATAGTAACAAATCGAGCATTAGGTAATAAAACCTAATTATGGAGAGCTGATACCAACTGATGGTCGTTCGATCAAATTCCAAGTTGTTTGGAAGGAGTTTGAATCAAATATGAATTATAGAATATTAATTAGGTCAAAATTATGAAGATATGTGGGACTGGCTCCTTGCAAGCCAAAGGGTCGACCTTGGTCGGTCAAGGTAGCATGCCTGTTTCATCATGTTGCTTACAAACTATAAATAGTAAAGTTTTGTATTCTTACAAACTCATTCCTTGAACACACTACTTGATTGATTGTTGGGAAACCAACTTGTTAAAACATAGGAGTAATCTAATTATGTGAAATAACTTGCGGTGCCTTCATTTAAAGTCTTATTATGGATCAAGAAACTTTTAATAGTATCGTTGATGGGAAACCAAACCAGATTGTCTTTTAGTTTTATACTAACTGATTTGATTAAGAACTAAAGGTATAGTTGTCATTGATAGATTAAATTTGTTTATTCCATGGTCCTTCTCTTATGATATAAGGCTACTCAAGTTTGTTTGAGGTTGATATTACAAATCTAGTGACTCAAGATCTATAGATATATTGGGTCCAAGAGCATAGCATTTGTAACACCTCGTGTTTTTAGCATGGCGCATGCTAAAAGATGCGCCATGGCACGAGATTAAGCTTCATCCAAAGCTTCCGTTGCGTAGGAAAAGGAACATTGGCCCTTGGCCAATGTGTTGTTGCATGTACGGCCAACATGGCGGACATCGGGTTAGCGATGGGCGGCCAACATGGCGGACATCGGGTTGCGAAGGGCGTCCAACATGGCCGGATATCGGGTTGGCATTGGTAGTGAACAACCATCTTGGCCGGTTATTCGAGGAAAATACATGGCGCGGCCATGAATAGTAATGAGGGGAGTTGATGAAAGATTTTTGGTCCCCTTTTCTTACTTGTAGAAATTCCATTAAGACATATATAGGGAGGGGTAGTTGGTTGAAGGATCCATATGCGGACTATGTACCAAGTAAGCTTCATAGCTTGGCGGAGCAGGTATGAATGATGCTCGGGCCTCATTCATAGTCACGCAGCCTTACGAATGAAGCATATGATGTTGAGGCATCACTATGCCATTCCACGCACTCGATGATGTATCACTTGGATGTATTTGACGGAACGGCCTATACAGACTAGGCCATTACCACTATTGCTTGGCCACGTCCTAGCGAACGAGTTGGAATAAGTTGCTTGTCCCTTCGCGGATGAACTACGGTTTGTGCTTGATCCCTTTAGAGTAGGGAGGGGTACGAAGGCAACCGCAATGAGTTGCAGCATTGCCGGTCCAGCACTTTGTCGCTCATATCTTCTAATTCGGAGATGATTGCGACATTCAGGCCCCTCATATCATCTAAGCTCGGTAGCTCGACGCCAGAGATGATTGTGGCCATACTTGGTGAGGCTTAGTTGCATGCCATCAAGTGGATGCTCATACTTCCTATCAAGTTACAGAGAGAAATCTATAGCCTATCTGGAGGCGAAAACCCCGAGTGTCGTAATTTAGCTCAAGAGGAGTCCATTTTGATGGGAAACGTCCCAAAGATTAAGACATGTTAGATCCACATGGTCACCAGAATTTAGCCAAATTCCATCGTTTAGGGCCTCAAAAGGCCGTTTTTGCCGTATTAAGCAAGTTTTTGCTTTCTTAATAAATCCTTTTGCGAAACAAGGGTAAGTTGGAACGGTGTGGAAGCTAAGTTAGCTGCATCATGCTCCACGAGCATGCATGCCGGGCAAATGAACATGAATTTGCCTAACTTTAAGGCTCGGATCGTAGCTTCATCATGGCGCATCGGGGAAGTTACGGCCCGCGGGGCAACGCGCCAAAGGCGTAATTTTCCGGTCCGTCACAGTTGGTATCAGAGCAAGTTCCGAGAAAAATCTAGGGACTTGTGCGGGGTGGACTCATTAGGGAGTATATTCCATCATGGAAACTTAAAGTTGGAGAGCAGGCCAACTTCTGCGCGGGAAAGAGTTTGTAACTGCTGGGCCAGTTACTTTGCAAATCGAGTTGAGATTGTATAAGTACTGTGAGTTTGCCAGGCCTCTATGGTACCCCGCTTACGATCATCCGGAAGGACCAAATGCAGGGACGGTGGGTAGACAATGGACTGATCATCCCCACACGTTGGCTTGGCCAGGGTGTGCGTTGTCAGGCCCGGCTAGCATCCCACTTACGAGTGGCAACCCGGTAAATTCGTCAGGGACGGTGGCTTGCATCCAACTGTATTGGCATTAGAGATTGGTCCTCACAGTGTTGCGTTAGGTTTTGCTTTGTCATTTCGATGACATCTTCCAACCTTGTGAAATTTAGGGACTTCTGAGTGCGTAGTATGGGATGCGCATTCAGGATACCCGGTCGAGATATCCTCTTGGCCTTTGTCCAATTGCGATTCTTGGTATTGTTGTGGGCACTTTTGGGTTCTGGGCGGGTGGTATGGGACATGTGCTCGAAGGTCTAAATTGTTGTTCATGACAACTTGAAGAAACCAAGTGATTTCGAGCATCTGGTATGGACTTTTGCTCGGGAAATCCAACTTGAAGAGATTGTCCACAATAATTTTGGTTTTGAATTTCGGGGACGAAATTCTTTGAAGGGTGTGATAATGTAACACCCCGTGTTTTTAGCATGGCGCATGCTAAAAGATGCGGCATGGCCTGAGATTAAGCTTCATCTAAATCTTCCGTTGCGTAGGAAAAGGAACATTGGCCCTTGGCCAATGTGTTGACAGTGTACGGCCAACATGGCCGGACATCGGGTTGGTAGTGGACGGCCAACATGGCCGGACATCGGGTTGCGAAGGACGCCCAACATGGCCGAACATCGGGTTAGCGATGGGCGGCCAACATGGCGGACATCGGGTTGTGAGGACGTCCAACATGGCCGGACATCGGGTTAGCGGTGGGCGGCCAACATGGCCGGACATCGGAGTTGGCATTGGTAGTGAATGACCATCTTGGTCGGTTATTCGGGGGGGAAAATACATGGCAACGGCCATGAATAGTAAACGGTGAGTTGATGAAAGATTTTGGTCCCCTTTTCATACTTGTAGAAATTCCATTAAGACATATATAGGGAGGGTAGTTGGTTGAAGGTGCATATGCGGACTATGTACCAAGTAAGCTTCATAGCTTGGCGAAACGGTATGAATGATGCTCGGGCCTCATTCTTAGTCGCGCAGCCTTACGAATGGAGCATATGATGCTGAGGCATCACTATGCTATTCCACGCACTCGATGATGCATCACTTGGATGTATTTGACGGAACGGCCTATACATACTAGGCCATTACCACTATTGCTTGGCCACTGATAGGTGTAGAATACACCATATTTACTATCTAGTAGTTACGCTTTCTTGGCTATTTTTCTTGTGAATTCTGTACTTTAAGTGTGTTTTTGAGTTATTAGGTACTCTGGAGTCGCACGGAGGAAAAGAAGAAGAAAGTATCCAATTTGAGCAAAAAGGGCGAAATTGTCATCTCACAGGCAAATGATATATGGAGCTGAGCCAAGGTTAAGGGGCAACTATATTTGAAGGAGTACTACTTAGTGATCAGCCAAGGTTAAGGGGTTTACCATCCGGGGTGACCCTTATCTCAAGTCTTTGGGGGTGGCTGAATCCACTCTCATTTCTTACACGAGCCCAGAAGTGGTGAGAAATCAATGTCTCACTATTTCTTTCTCTTCGACACGAAAATGGAGAAAGGATGGCGGTACTATCGTGACGTGAGAGTTGCGGATCGAGTTCGAAGAGAGTTCGGGGAAGATGAAGGTGGTATTGTGATCGGGTTGAATTGAATTCGGGGTTTGTGGCTATGTGACTAAGATGGATCGATGGATGATTTTGAGTGTGAAGACTGGATTGATGGGTATTCAAGTTAATCTGTGAGGATTCTCAAGGGGTGTCGAGATGAAGTTCTGGTTGAGAGGATATGAAGAAGAAATTGATGTTGGAATTAAGGTTGCAACAGGAAGAGGATGATGAAGCTCAGATGAAGAAGAGGATTTTTGTGGCTGTTGAATCAGTGAGATGAGATTCGATATCTCAGAATGGGTTTCTCTCGATCTGGTGCTGTGGTTCGAGATGGGTTCCCTGTCAAAGAGCTGTTGATAAATTTCAGATTAATCGAGTGATTCTTTGGTGACGAATTAGAGTCCAAGCTCAACCGAGATGGGGTTTGAGTTAGGTTTCATCGAGACCGAGGATTGAGATGTGTCTTTGGAGGATTCAATAAGGAAGAGGCGAGTTAGTCTTTGAAATTGGAAATGAAACAGAAGCTAGGGTTTTTGGGTGAAGATGACTTCTGGGTCGAGTCTCTGAGTTGAAGGAAGAGGAGCTAATGTTTTTATGGTTGAGCTGGTTGAGTCTCTGATGAAGATTTACGGCGGAATTGAGAGCAGATTAGGTTTGGATGTGCAGTTGAGGTAGAAAGAGCATTGCTTGTGTAAGTGCTTAAGGTGGTAGTGATTAAGTAAGCATGGAAGGGGAATATATGCCCACTGACTTCTTTGGTGATGTGCAAAGAATTGGTTAAGCTTAAGTTGCAGGTCTGAGTCATACAATGAAGCAAGAGATGGAGAGTAAGGCATTAGTGGTGTTGAGGCAAAGGAGTCGAGCCTTGGGTTGAATGCCAAATAGTGCAGCGTTGGTGCACTCAGCAGAGGAGAAGTATAGCTGTTGTTGCAGCTGGTGCTTGGGTTGGAGCTGAAGTTCATGGCTCAGATTTAAGATGCAGTCAGCTAGCCCTTGTGGAGGTACAGAGATAGGTGGATGTGTGTGCTCCTGAGCTTGTGATGTTTGCATAGAAGGAGTGACAGAGATGGAGTAGGTTCTGCAGTTGAGAATGAAGGTTGTGATGAGTTGGTCTTATTATGAGAGGTGTTGGAAGTTCAGGCAAGAGCTCCAGCTAACTATGCTCTCAAGGATTGTGTTTAGTGGATCAAGATAATAAAGCTGCAGAAATGGGTTCTTCAGGAGGTAAGACTGAAAGGTTGTGGCTCAGGGCAAGCTGGTGATGCTGTGTACAGGAAAGTGGTGTAGATGAATGGCTTGGCAAGGAGTAGCAGATATGGCTGCCAATGACTGCAGGTTCAGAACTGCAAAGGGATGTGAAGCTGAGGCTTTTGAGTTATTCTGAGGATGGGAGTACATTATTTGTCTTTGGTGAAGAGTGGCTATGGTGGTGCTTGGCTGGGATTGGAGTTGCTGGTGGTTTTGTTAACATGGCCAGGCTCCGAGATCGATTTGGACTTTGGTCATTGTTGCTATATTGCGATCCATGACCAAGATCCGAGGTCATTTGGTGGATAAAGTGCAGGTGATGCAGAGTTACAGGGCTACAATGGAAATGCAATTGCAGGGAACTACAAGTGATGGCAGGTTGCAATTGGGCTGTGGCTGTGCTGGTGCTGCTTGATTGAATGGAAGAGAGTGAATGAAATGGCTTAGCTGGTTGGTAGTGGCAATGCAATGGACAGAAGCACAATGATTGTGCTACAAGTTTTGACACGGGCAACATGGCTTTGGCCTAGGCTAGTTAGAACTGGAACTAACTCACGAGTCCGACTTGGTTTCGACTCATGATCCGTTGACTCACCCTAACTCGGTGTTGACCGAGTTGACTCGCCGAGTCGACCCGTTGACCCGATCCGACAGTTGGCCGGTGGCCAGGCGGACTTTTTGCCGTCACTGAAATAGTTTTCCGGCGATTTTTAAAGCCAAGTTAAAGCCATAATCCCGATTTTCGCGACGGTTTTTTGACATATTTTCTACATGGGTATTCCTCACACATGGGCTTGGTGGACCACTTGGAGATGGGTTTGAAGACCTAATATTGGAAGGAGTATCCTTATGGAATGGGAGAAGCATATAAATAGAAAAGTCTTTCTCAAACCTAAAAATATCTCCATTAGGGAGACTTCTACTTGTTTTCTAGGGTTTCACATGATAGATTCTTCTAAATTCTTTATGATGATTTCCAAAAATACAAGTAACTAAGTTTTTATTATTGGTTGAAGATGTAGTTGGATTTTGCAACCAAGTTATGATTTTTATGAATTAGTTTTCTCTCAATATTATCGTTTGATTTCTACGGGTTATAATAATTGCATGATTGATGTATTGCAATATGATTGAATGTTTGTTTAGTCGAGTCTAGAATTGATTGAACTCACATCCATATCTATAGCTATTTTAGGGTTTTCATCGAGCGATAACCTTGAATACGAGTAGCATGATATGATTCTAGGTTGTAGTGATACATCCTTGTAGTCATATGTAGAAATTGACCTTTGTTCGAATTGTTTGCGCAATGTATTTCAATTGCATTGATTAGCCTATTTCTGAAACTTAATGCTCCTAGGAATTAAACTTGATTAGCGCAAGGCGTTAGGTTATTCTTTAGGTAGAATTCACATACGCAGCTCTAATGTGTGTGTTGATGAACTTTGGAAATTTATGGAGTATTCTTGCAATAAGGTATTCTATGGCTTTTGATGATAGCGAGATTAAATACGAATTCTATTCATATATTCATAAACTTGTTTACAATTGAAGATGAAACCTTTATCCAATATTTTCACATCCTTGATTTGCGTACTTTATTTGCTTTTTGTTTATTTTTATTTACACAATCGAAATTCTTAGGGTGTTTTATATAGGAAACCACAACAATTTGACAACCTAGACCTCTCTGTGGGAACGATCCTTTCTTGCCCTTGCTATATTTATATTTTGAGTAGTAAGAAAGTGTAATTTATATTTTTGACGCTTACGACCGCGGTCAAATTTTGGCGCCGCTGCCGGGGAGGCAGCGGTTGTTAATTGTTTTTGGTTTCTTATTTTTGTTTTTAGTCTTTTTCTTATTCTTTGGTTTTTAACCGAGTTTTGAGAATCTCGTTTCAGGTAACAATTTCTATGGACGGAGCTTATTGGAGCAATCAATACGGCTTTCAACCTCAACAACATGAGAACTATCACCCTTATGGGGAATACAATCAGAACCAATCCTTTGGTTATGGTCAATATTCCACGTACCCTTTTAGTTGTTCTCATACATTCCAACCTTCTTACGGTGGGTATGTAAGTGAGCAACCACAAGGAGGGGAGACTAGTTGTACTCCTATTAATTTTTCCTCTAGTTTGGTAGATGAAATGCAACAATTTATGGTCAGCATGGAGTCAATATGTGGACAACCCAGCGTGGAACCAATTTCATCGACCGAATGTGCTCATAGTATGTTTGGCCCAATTTCTGATCGTAGTTATGATCATCTACCCATTCAAAGGGAATATAATTGGCCTAGCAATACTGAAGTAAGTAATTCTACTTTTTCTTTGTCGAATGAGCTTTACAAACAAATGGAACACTATATGCAGAATTTGGATGGATCACTCCAAGAGCTTCAAAGAGGTGTTTCCACTTTAAGACAAGGGATTGAAGAGTACAAGGAGGAAATGAATAATTATGTTGAAAAAGGCGAACCTTTGGGGACTTTTGTTGATATTTGTGTAGTTAACTCAACTCTTGATCGTAATAATGATCATTCACCTATTCAAAAGGATGAGTTCGAGATTAGCAACACTAAATTCAGCGACAAACAAGATTATGATGACTATGATAGTGATGACGATTATGCAAATACATCGTTTGAACCAATTTATGGTGACATCCCCGAGGAGTTTACAATGGAGTCTTTTTGCGATCAAGGTGAAGACGAAGAGGAATGTGATGACACTAGTGTAGCTTACTCAAGCATTGATCTTTATAACGATCAACAACCTATTCAAAAGGTAGAGCTTGAGGATGATGCAATGAGTGTTCTAAAGAAATTCCTTATGGACAATATTGCATTCGCAAAAGAGTATGTGCCTTACAAAACGGAGGAATATGTTGAGAATGAGACCGTTATGACCAATATTGTGGAAGACCCAATTGAGCTTTCAAATGATTGTAATGATGATGTTTATGTCAAAACTTTGGTTAAGGCGAAACGGACGAAGAATAGTTGCAAGGTTTAATAGAGGACCATGATATAAAAGAGGTGAATAATTCACTTGAGTTTTTCAAGGATGAAGAGGATTCCGTAATACAAGAGATTGTGCAAGGTTTATCTAACCCTTTGCCTATTATTTCTTCTCCTTTACCTCTTATTGGTTTTAATGTATGTGCTTCGAGAATATTGTTGAATGACTTTGTTTCTCGTTTTCCGCCGTTAGAGATACTTGATTCTCATGCTATGCAGGTTATGGAACAAGAAACTGTGGAAGTACCCGACTTCTATATTCTTTATACACTTCCAAGTGTGGACAAGAATAAGTGTGGGGGAAACTTTTATCGGTTCATAGCTTCGTTTCTGTTTTATATTACTAATATTTGTGCGAAGCTAGTGTTTGAAAATCAGGTGCTATGGGTGGATCCCCAACTTTTCCGATTATTGGTGTATGGGGAATGAATCTTACAAGAAGCTAAGTCGGGCCGTCGAATTTAAAACAAGCGCTTAGTGGGAGGCAACCCACGGTTTTGTATCTTTATCCATATCTTTTTATTTTTATGCATTTGCTTTTATCTTTATTTTCTTGTTTTTGCATATCATTTGCGGAATTTCCCACCTTGAACCTTCTTTGGACGATTCAATTTTACATTGAGGACAATGTAAAGTTTAAGTGTGGGGGAGCATTTATATGTTTTAGTTTGTTTTATGCCTTTAAAAAAAATCAGAAAAATAGAAAAATCAGAAAAATTTGTGCTTTTTGAACTCCGAAATTTAGAACTTGTGCCTTTAGGATGACACCATTAGTGGATGGAACCATTTTGAATGCAGGAGTTGAGGAACCAATTAACTAAAAGGGAAGAATATAGCTCAGAAATCACAAATTAACATGATAGTTGTTACCATATTTCGGAATATCACCATATCGCATTCTATTTTTACTTTTCCATATTTATCTATTGTTCTCTAAGTGCTTTGGTGGGTCACTAAACATCGACGTGTTATTACTGCTAGGATGAAATAGAGTGATTGGGTTAAAAAAAAAAAAAAAAAAAAAAAAAAGAGCCCGACCAATTAGACCAAAACGGAATAAAAAGACACTTGGGAATAGCAGTATGTGAAACGTAGTCCCTTTCTCCGTCGCCTAAACAAGCGTGGAATGCAGGATCCAAGGAAACTATCACGTACTTGCTGACAAGAAGCATGCGCTTGGATCCAGTTTGATCTAATCATGCCGCGTCTAAAAAAAAAAGGAAAAAGAAACAAAAAGTGAAAAAAAAAAAAGAAAGTATTATATTTGGTGAATAAAGTCACTCCTGGTTCCCTTGTATATGCCAGTGTGTTGACACTAGAATTGACCAAGTAGCTCAATCCAATAGGGAATAGGTTCATTTTGGCGGTGACCTTGAGACGGATATGGGAAACATCGAACACTTGTGAACATTCGCCAACATCTACATCTTTATCCATCTTCTTAATCTTTTCATTGTGATTGTGGTTTGTTAGTTTCCGAGTACTGTGGCTTGTTCGACTATCTAATTAGAGTTATTTACTAATAATTGAATTGAATTTGCAAGGTATCTCCTCCTGTAGTCATTTTGGATTCATTCATTGATTTGTCATATATAGACGGAGTTTGGAATATAGGTTTTGTAGGTATATCTCTAGTAAACCTTCACGAGACTATAACTCGTCCACTAGGGACACCTAGGGGTTTAAAGGATTGTTATTTATGCTAAAATTAACCGTAGCCTCGACGACACGGAGTTGTTGTATTTTATTGTTTTGTTTGATTTGCTCGAGGACTAGCAGAGTCTAAGTGTGGGGGAATCTGATAGGTGTAGAATACACCATATTTACTATCTAGTAGTTACGCTTTCTTGGCTATTTTTCTTGTGAATTCTGTACTTTAAGTGTGTTTTTGAGTTATTAGGTACTCTGGAGTCGCACGGAGGAAAAGAAGAAGAAAGTATCCAATTTGAGCAAAAAGGGCGAAATTGTCATCTCACAGGCAAATGATATATGGAGCTGAGCCAAGGTTAAGGGGCAACTATATTTGAAGGAGTACTACTTAGTGATCAGCCAAGGTTAAGGGGTTTACCATCTGGGTGACCCTTATCTCAAGTGCTGGGGGTGGCTGAATCCACTCTCATTTCTTACACGAGCCCTAGAAGTCAGTGATAAATCAATGTCTCACTATTTCTTTCTCTTCGACCTGAAAATGGAGAAAGGATGGCGGTACTATCGTGACTGTGAGAGTTGCAGATCGAGTTCGAAGAGAGTTCAGGGAAGATGAAGGTGGTATTGTGATCGGGTTGAATTGAATTCAGGGGTTTGTGGCTATGTGACTAAGATGGATCGATGGATGATTTTGAGCTGTGAAGACTCAGATTGATGGGTATTCAAGTTAATCTGTGAGGATTCTCAAGGGGTGTCGAGATTAAGTTCTGATTGAGAGGATATGAAGAAGAAATTGATGTTGGAATTAGGGTTGCAACAGGAAGAGGATGATGAAGCTCAGATGAAGAAGAGGATTTTTGTGGCTGTTGAATCAGTGAGATGAGATTCGATATCTCAGAATGGGTTTCTCTCGATCTGGTGTTGTGGTTCGAGATGGGTTCCCTGTCAAAGAGCTGTTGATAAATTTCAGATTAATCGAGTGATTGTTGGTGACGAATTAGAGCCTGAAGCTCAACTGAGATGGGGTTTGAGTTAGGTTTACTGAGACTGAGGATTGAGATGTGTGCTGGAGGATTCAATAAGGAAGAGATTGAGTTAGTGCTGAAATTGGAAATGAAACAGAAGCTAGGGTTTTTGGGTGAAGATGACTTCTGGGTCGAGTCTCTGAGTTGAAGGAAGAGGAGCTAATGTTTTTATGGTTGAGCCGGTTGAGTCTCTGATGAAGATTTACGGCGGAATTGAGAGCAGATTAGGTTTGGATGTGCAGTTGAGGTAGCAAGAGCTGTTGCTTGTGTAAGTGCTTAAGGTGGTAGTGATTCTGGTAAGCATGGAAGGGGAATATATGCCACAGCTTGCTGGTGATGTGCAAAGAATTGGTTAAGCTTAAGTTGCAGGTCTGAGTCATACAATGAAGCAAGAGATGGAGAGTAAGGCATTGGTGGTGTTGAGGCAAAGGAGTCGAGCCTTGGGTTGATTGCCAAATAGTGCGGCTTTGGTGCACTGGCAGGAGAGAGAAGTATATGTTGTTGTTGCACTGGTGCTTGGGTTGAGCTGAAGTTCATGGCTCGGATTTAAGATGCGGTCGACTAGCCCTTGTGGAGGTACAGAGATAGGTGGATGTGTGTGCTCCGAGCTTGTGATGTTTGCATAGAAGGAGTGTGAGAGATGGAGTAGGTTCTGCAGTTGAGAATGAAGGTTGTGATGAGTTGGTCTTATTATGAGAGGTGTTGGAAGTTCAGGCAAGAGCTGCAGCTAACTATGCTCTCAAGGATTGTGTTTAGTGGATCAAGATAATGAAGCTGCAGAAATGGGTTCTTCAGGAGGTAAGACTGAAAGGCTGTGGCTCAGGGCAAGCTGGTGATGCTGTGTACAGGAAAGTGGTGTAGATGAATGGCTTGGCAAGGAGTAGCAGATATGGCTGCCAATGACTGCAGGTTCAGAACTGCAAAGGGATGTGAAGCTGAGGCTTTTGAGTTGTTACAGGATGGAGCTGTTATTTGTGCTGGTGAAGAGTGGCTATGGTGGTGCTTTGGCACTGGGATTGGAGTTGCGGTTTGGTTTTGTTAACATGGCCGGGCACGAGATCGATTTGGTGACTTGGTTGTTGTTGCTATATTGCGATCACGACCAAGATCCGAGGTTTTATTGGTGGATAAAGTGCAGGTGATGCGAGTTACGAGGGCTACAATGGAAATGCAATTGCAGGAACTACAAGTGATGGCGAGGTTGCAAATTGTGTTGTCTTTGTTACGCTTGATTGAATGGAAGAGAGTGAATGAAATGGCTTAGCTGGTTGGTAGTGGCAATGCAATGGACAGAAGCACAATGATTATGCTACAAGTTTTGACCTGGGCAACATGGCTTTGGCCTAGGCTAGTTAGAACCTGAACTAACTCAGCTGAGTCTGACTTGGTTCTGACTCATGATCTGTTGACTCACCCTAACTCGGTGTTGACCGAGTTGACTCGCCGAGTCGACCCGTTGACCCGATCCGACCCGTTGACCGGTGACCGGGCGGACTTTGCCGGTCACCTGAAATAGTTTTCCGGCGATTTTTTCGGCCATAATCCCAGTTTTCCGGCGACGGTTTTTGGACATATTTTCTACATGGGTATTCCTCACACATGGGCTTGGTGGACCACTTGGAGATGGGTTTTGAGAAGACCTAATATTGGAAGGAGTATCCTTATGGAATGGGAGAAGCATATAAATAGAAAAGTCTTTCTCAAACCTAAAAATATCTCCATTAGGGAGACTTCTACTTGTTTTCTAGGGTTTCACATGATAGATTCTTCTAAATTCTTTATGATGATTTCCAAAAATACAAGTAACTAAGTTTTTATTATTGGTTGAAGATGTAGTTGGATTTTGCAACCAAGTTATGATTTTTATGAATTAGTTTTCTCTCAATATTATCGTTTGATTTCTACGGGTTATAATAATTGCATGATTGATGTATTGCAATATGATTGAATGTTTGTTTAGTCGAGTCTAGAATTGATTGAACTCACATCCATATCTATAGCTATTTTAGGGTTTTCATCGAGCGATAACCTTGAATACGAGTAGCATGATATGATTCTAGGTTGTAGTGATACATCCTTGTAGTCATATGTAGAAATTGACCTTTGTTCGAATTGTTTGCGCAATGTATTTCAATTGCATTGATTAGCCTATTTCTGAAACTTAATGCTCCTAGGAATTAAACTTGATTAGCGCAAGGCGTTAGGTTATTCTTTAGGTAGAATTCACATACGCACTCTAATGTGTGTGTTGATGAACTTTGGAAATTTATGGAGTATTCTTGCAATAAGGTATTCTATGGCTTTTGATGATAGCGAGATTAAATACGAATTCTATTCATATATTCATAAACTTGTTTACAATTGAAGATGAAACCTTTATCCAATATTTTCACATCCTTGATTTGCGTACTTTATTTGCTTTTTGTTTATTTTTATTTACACAATCGAAATTCTTCGGGTGTTTTATATAGGAAACCATAACAATTTGACAACCTAGACCTCTCTGTGGGAACGATCCTTTCTTGCCCTTGCTATATTTATATTTTGAGTAGTAAGAAAGTGTAATTTATATTTTTGACGCTTACGACCGCGGTCAGCCACGGCCTAGCGAACGAGTTAGAATAAGTTGTTTGTCCCTTCGCGGATGAACTACGGTCTGTGCTTGATCCCTTTAGAGTAGGGAGGGGTACGTAGGCAGCCGCAATGAGTTGCAGCATTGTCGGTCCAGCACTTTGTCGCTCATATCATCTAATTCGGAGATGATTGCGACATTCTGGCCCCTCATATCATCTAAGCTCGATATCTCGATGCCAGAGATGATTGTGGCCATACTTGATGAGGCTTAGTTGCATGCCAGCAAGTGGATGCTCAAACTTCCTATCAAGCTACAGGGAGAAAACTATAGCCTATCTGGAGGCGAAAAACCCGAGTATCGTAATTTATCTCAAGAGGAGTCCATTTTGATGGGAAACGGCCCAAAGATTAAGACATGTTATATCCACATGGTCACCAGAATTTAACCAAATTCCATCGTTTAGGGCCTCAAAAGGACGTTTTTGCCGTATTAAGCAAGTTTTTGCTTTCTTAATAAACCCTTTTGCGGAACAAGGGTAAGTTGGAACAGTGTGGAAGCTAAGTTAGCTGCATCATGCTCCACGAGCATGCATGCCAGGGAAAATGAACGTGCATTTGCCTAACTTTAAGGCTCGGATCGTAGCTTCATCATGGTGCATCGGGGAAGTTACGGCCCGCGGGGCAACGCGCCAAAGACGTAATTTTCTGGTCCGTCACAATAGCTCAATGGTATCCCATCAACTCCAGTAACGAGGAAGTCAGGGGTTCAATCCATGCAGTCGTAAAGGTTTGTAGTAGATTAGTTGTATAGTGGGTTGAGCGGTGTTGGGTCTGGCAGTGGGGCCAGTCCAACTGGCTGGTTAGGCTTTCGCATATCAAAAAAAAAAAAAAACTATAGACATAATTTTTGATCAATCAATGTTAACAGGTTTCGTTTTGTGTGTGTTTATCATTAGTAAGAATCAAGTTGTTTGTTCAGCGGTTACTTTGAAGATTGAAGATTTTTCTTTTTTTTAGTTTCTGATTTTTGTGATTATTCTTGAACATTTGATTCTCTGGGATCTAAACAAGTAGTTTATTCCGATAGACTTAAAAACTTGTTGTAAAGATCGAGCGAACTGTCTAGTTGCTTATCATTACGGGGTTATTACGGTTGAGCTTGTTCACTGAGATAGATTATTTCGATTTGTCTTAGTTTGATTTTTGACCAAAGGAGTTTATATTGAATAAATGGAAAATCCTTTACTCTACTTTATCTCTGATCAATCTTAATTTGGGAGATTGATATGTAAGTTAGTTACTGAAACGGATTTAGTCTTTTGTTGTTTCGGATAAAAATCCAAAGGAGTTGAGAGCGAAAGTTTTCATAGCATGTGAAGCGACTCAAGATAGTGGACTCTATCTAAGATTCACGTGTGGAAACCCGATTGGCCGTATGCGTAGCGATACTTAAGAAACTGAGTAACTGGAATTATTTTACTTGGTCTCAACTATACGAAGTTATGTTAGTCAATTTTTATAGCATCTTAATTCTGAGGGTATTTGAATCTGGACTAGGTCTCGGGGTTTCTCTGCCAGGCAGTTTTCCTCCTTAATAAATTCTTGTATTATGTCATTACTTTACTTTCTGTATTATAATTATTATCGTAGTTATAATTAAGCAATTGCACTTGTAATTTAATCCATTTGGTACGATCCCGTAGTTAGTTCAGTCACAAACTTAGTTTATATACCATGTTACATCTGGCCGAAGTATTCTTTGGCCATTATTTTTTTAGTAGAAATGCACAAGGTTTGTCTGTATAGGTTGATATAAAAAATACTATGGTGTACTCGATACTTTCATCATTTCAATATGCTTACTCAAAGAAGCATTATTGTTGCTAAGAAGCTTATCTATGGAAGCATCACTGAAGACTTGTTGCAAAAATGGGTGAACCTTAGATATGGAAATGTACTCCCCAAAACATATTTGTAAAAATTCACATAAGACATATATAAGGAGGGAGTCTTGGTTGAAGGTTCATGAAGCCAAAATGCATTTTTAATCTATAAAGCATATACTCGAGGAAGCATAATTGATGTGAAAGCATCAATATGCCATGTTGGTTGCCCGGGGAAGGTTCAATAATGCATGCATTACTTGTGAAAGTCCCTTTGGCATACACGGATTAGGCATTGCTTGGCCTTTGGACTTGGAATATGAATTGGCTTTAGTTTCTAGTCCGGACGAGGATGAATTACAATCTATGCTTGATCCCTTCGAGCTACGAAGTAAGGCACGTAGGCATACACAATAAGTTGCAGCATTTGTGGTCCATCATTTGCTCATATCATCTGATTAGGAGGTAGGTGATAACAATATTTTGTTAACTCATATTATCTAGGATCGACAATGCGAGGCAAGAGATAATTGTTATCATGCTCGATGAGGTATTTGTATTCCATTCCTCGGAAGCTCATACTCATAATTACGAATTGGGAATTGACGGGAAAGGAAGATAACCACGATAATGATGCAAATAAAGAACGACATGATCCTGGCTGATACACCCTTAACACAATAAGATCAGTGCATGCTTTCAGCTCAATGCTGAAGCGATGTAAGAAAACTGGAAATAGGCTTCCAATAGCTTATGTGCTAGTCCAAGGAATGTCATACGCCTGAACTTACTCGTAAGCCAGTGATGTTTATAAAATACATCACCATTAGCCTTTATGGATTTTCAACCTTGTATAACAAGGGTAAGTAAAACGGTGGTGAGCTATGTATGAAAACTACGTTAAGTAAAAATCATGCTTACAAGGCATGATTGGAAAAGGCGCATTTACCTAGTGAGAAGTGAAGCTTTACGGCCCGATCATTGTGTTATGGCTGGCACATCAAGAAGTTTTGGCATGCTGGGATCGGCTTTGGAGGCGTAAATTTTGGTCCGTTATTATTAGTATATGAGCAAGTTCTTGGATGACACTAGAAATTGAACATGTTGAACTCCTCAGTGTTTGTAATGTGACCACTAGAAAAGATTTTTAAAGAAAAATAATAAATTGGAAGAGTAGGTCAACTGTTGTGCGTGAAGAAAGTTCGTAACTGCTATGTAAGTTACTTTGCAAATTGTATTGGACTTAATCGAGTACTTTAATTTTGTCATGCCTTAAGTGACGACTCACCAGATAGTTGGTGACCCGAAAGACTGTTAAAAACGGTGGCAGACATTAGGACTGATTACCCCTGTGTTAGAGCATCGGTCGATCAAACTCATAAGTTTTGGCATGTAAGCTTGTTATCAAATTTATTTAATCAAAACCAAGCTCAGTTGATCGCTATCGTAGGCGTAAAAAATAATTACACTTTCTTACTACTCAAAATATATTATGAAGCAAGGGCAAGAAAGGATCGTTCCCACAGAGAGGTCTTGGGTTGTCAATATGTTTTCGGTATCCTATGTAAAACAATGGGGGAATTTTCTGATTTTTATGTATCTAATATAAAATAAACAAAGCAATAAAAAGTAAACACGCAAATCAATGAGGTGAAAAAATTGGATAAATGTTTCATCTTCAATTGTAAACAAGTTTTTGAATATATGAATAGAATTTGTATTTAATCTCGCTATCATCAAAAGCCCTAGAATACCATATTGCAAGAATACTCCGTAAATTTCCTAAGTCATCAACACACATATTAGAGCTGCGTATGTGAACATCTCTTCTGGAAATTCTGGGTCAAAACTGGGTCGCCTGATTGCTGGCGTCATTACCGGAATACAGTCATTGATGCCGGAATCCGTCCACCGGTAAACTATCTCCGACCACCTGAGCCTGTATTCGACTATCGTAACTCCTAGAAACTCACTATCATTCTCTGCAGTTCATACACTCACAATTCAGAGCCATATGTCACAAATGCACCATCTAAACTAACTCTTGGATTCTTGCGGAAACGTGCCCAAAAGCGTAACTCCAAACTCATATACCCGGCTGCCAAATTTTACATCCGAATCGTACCCCCTTCACGATTCACTGAAATATTACAATCCCCATTTTCGGTTCCAAAATACGGCAACATGAACTAGTATCACCGGCGCACCCATTCTGCTCTCTTTTCACACTTAGTGGGCATTTGGTTGCAACATTCTGTTTCTATTTCACAGCTCATGTTGTAACTCTAATTAATTTTAACCACCGCAGGACATACTTCACTGCCCAAACTGTTCTCAATCCATGCAACACAGCTCAGTCAGCTGCACACCTACTTCCATTGCCATCAGAACTCAGCCTTTAGTAACACAATAACCTACTTCCCTGTAATGCACAGATTCAACACATCCACAATCTCCATAACCAGCTGCTGCAACAACACCAACTTCTCTTCCCTGCAACGTCAGAAAACTCCCACCTCAGTTCATTCCTTGCTTAGACAACTGCAACAACAGTAACACAAACTCATTCTCCATACTCCCTGCTTCAACTTTCAATTCCATCACCTGCAATGCATTGAAACCAACCTGCAATACCAGCTGAAACTGCAGCAATAACATAACTCCATTTCAGTCTCTCCAATTCAGCTCAGATCCATCACATTTCAGTCCCTTGCATCACAACCTAACTCTTACATGCGATCTCGAGGCCAAATCCACAGCCAAACCATCACTTCATATCAATCATCTTGTGCTCTTATTTGCAGTTGCAGCTGCAATCATCTTATCAGTCACCTGCAACCTTCTTCCATACCACCAAAAACTTATGAGCTTCAATTTCTTCTCTGACTTCGACTGCAGCAGCCTACAACTCATTCACAACCTTCATTCCTGCAACCATTGCATCATTAACTTCACCAACTCATTCACAACCTTGTTTACTGCTTCTTTCTCAGCTCAAAGTCGTACCAACATCAGTACCCATTCCCTTGGACATCTTCTCCTTATTCTCATCAGCGACGACCACCAACTCAGATCACCAGAAGCTTCATAATCTCACTCTCCATCTCAATACCCTGATTTCACCTCCAGTTCCATCTCTGCCCAAATTCGACCAAAACCCATTCTCGATTCACTGTACCGAAACAGTGCCATTCTCTTGTAATTGCTTGTGCACAACCTCAGCTCAGTTTAACTCAATCCAGTCACCTTATCCACCTGGCTTCAAACCAAATCCACCAAACCACCAGACTGCACTTCAGATGCAACTTGAATCATAAACAATCAACACCAACCCATTCTGAATCACCATTGAACTCCTACAATTGCAATTTCAACTCCATCTTGCTGCCAACATTTACTCCACCGAGAATCCAAGATTCAGCTTCATGCCGTTCCCATCTACAACAACTCAGCTCCTCCATTTAACCATCAGTCAAACATAAACCTTAACTGTAATTCCTTCTTGACCTCAAATTTGTAGCCAAACCCTTCAATTCTTTCAATCAACAGCATAACAATGCTTCAATTAACCCATTTTCTTCAAATCAATATCAGCAGAAACCCTAACTCTAATTTGGATAAGAACAATACATCATAAACTCCCCTGATTCCTTCTCGAGTTTGAATATAAGCATAAAACCATCTCTTTAATCTTCCATTAGCAGCAACCCCATCTTCATCTCCTCATCTCAGACCAACTGAACACAAATTCTTTCATTCGAACCCTAAATATGAATTACCAGAATCGAACAACCACAAAGACCCATCGATTTCAACTTCTTAACACAGCAGCATCTCCATCAGTTCTTCAACATCGCCACCTTCTCGATCTGATTCTCTCTGCACATTAACGGAGCCGTCATCCCAGTTCCTCTCTTTCTCAATCAGACAAACACAATAATGAGAAGAGAAATTGTTTCTCTGGGTTTTGGGTTGTAGTGAATAAAACAACTACATGCACCCGGCCATTGGATAAGGGCCACGGTGATCTTCTTGCACAAATCGGTCCTACGGAACTGACAAGCTTAATCATTCATTTTTCTCATAACTCTCTCATTGGATGTCGGAATGGCCTCATTCTTTCGCATCTAGCTTCGTCTTTTCACTCTCTTCAACATAACGAGAAGAAATCCAAGATTTCAGCGAGTTCCACTTCTTTTTTTGCTTTAATGGATCCAAAACACCTATAAAACTCAAAATCACACATAAGATACATAATTTACACGACAATAGAAAAGAAAGCATAAATACTAGATATAAAATTAGGTGTTTTACACACCTATCAAATTCCCCCACACTTAGACTTTGCTAGTCCCCGAGAAAATCAAACAAAATAAATTCTAAAACATACATACAACTCCGTGTCGTCGAGGCTGCTGTTACACTTAGCATGTATAACAAGCCTTTAAACCCCTAGGTGTCCCTAGTGGACGAGTTATAGTCTCGTGAGGGTTTACTAGAGATATACCCACAAAACCTATTTTTCCAACTTAGTTCTCCGAAATGATAGCATCCAACGCGCTAAGAAGACATAGAGATTCTACACACTAGTCATAAGAAGTTAGATATATATATGAACACAGTCTCATCCTTAAAAGTTGAGAGAGAAATAACCATCCCTTCTCGAAAGAAATTCGGGTTCGGAGTGATCAAAAGTCTCGACTCTGCCTCACAAGAAAGGGTTTTATGAAGTTGCTCTCAATAATAAATAGCTTTTTATGGGTCACACATGTGTCCAAGTAGGAATGAAGAGAGAATCTTGCGACACGTTGAATAGTAGGAAGGAAAACCCTCTGAATTGTTTTGAAAACCCACATCTTTTATCATTTTGAAAACCCTTTTTTCTGACGATCTCTAAGAAAGGAAATCAACCACTTAACGAAGGTGGGAGTATGCTTACTTATCTCGTTATCCGTTCGACGTGCAGCTAGCACCACTCTCACATCATCCATAAAAACGTCTTCGGTCTTCAATCTTTTTCTTCATCTTCGTCTTCGGTCTTCAACTTGTAATGATAACTCTTGAACTTCGTAGAATCTTGACAATGTGATTGTTTCCTCTAATTCCTTGTTGCTTGAAACTTCATTGTAGATATTCCTTTTTTTCATTGGCTTTATCGAAAGCACACAAAACCAAAACGAACTAAAATAAACCAAATATAACATAATGAATTTTTCTTGTTTTTTTTTTCTTTTTTTCTTCCTTTTCTTTCTTTTTTCTTTTTTTTTTTTCTCTTTTTTTTTTTTTTTTTTTTATGAGACAAGAAAAATAAAACAAATACAAAATGAAAACAAAACGAAACAAAACAATAAAACTAGTAATGAACCTATAAAAAAATTCTCTTGTCTTTTTTTTTTCTTCAATTTTTTTTTTCATTTTTTTTTTGTAGACAAGAGAAAATAAAATACAAATAAAATAAAATAAAATAAAAATGTAAGTACAAAGGCCATGGTGTAAGTACTTTACTGCTTGATTCTTCACAACTTGTATGTCTTGATATCATGAACTTCTCGAACTCTCATCTTGATAATCTTCACTCTTGTACATACAGTCTTCAACTTGTAAAAATTTTGCTCCGTGTCTTGTTGCTTTACTTGAATCTGAAATATGCTCATTTTTGTAATGTTGCTTGTAAACCTTGAACGTCTTCAACTTTCCTTCGAATTTGTGATGCTCCTCTTGTTGATGATGATGGTGTTTCTATGGACCCGTTGGTGAAGAGAGAGATAAAGTCGATGGTGCTAACTGCGAACAAGATTACAAGTGGTATGTAAGTTAGCAATTCGATATCACCATCATGATTGATAAAATAGCACTCAAGAGATCAAAATAGTGCTTCAATTGATGGGAGGTTAGGTAGCTCACCATTCTACCCGGAATTTACGTACGGTGACACACACTCTAAAAGCACAAGTTTAGACAGGTACAAAGAATTGAAGGTCAGTGCCTCTCATGATGTCACATGGGTAGTCTCCACTATAGGGGACCACAACTCTACTACCGAATTCAGTCTGCACCTCATTTTCTACTGGGATGGTTAAATCCAACTTTAACTCTCATACAAGTAAGAAACCCGATCACGTTCGCTGTCATCTTAAGATCAGTCACTCTTGTGATAATTTCGATGTAATCTTAGCGACATGTATACTATGTGACTCTAAACTAACTATAAGTTGTAGTTTTTCATGCACTAATTCACACAAAAGTTAAAAAAAATAAAAATTTTACAATGCAAATGCTTAACCACTCCCCACACTTAAACTTTACATTGTCCTCAATGTAAATTGAATCGTCCAAAGAAAGTCAAGGTGGGAAATTTATAATAATATGCGACAAGAAATCATAAAAAGTAAATACAAGACAAGAAAAATAAATAAAAAGATAAGATAAGAAATACTCATCCAATGGGTTGCCTCCCATGCAGCGCTTGGTTTAAAGTCGTCAGCCCGACTTGCAAATTGAATTCCCCATACACCAATAATCTAAAAAGTTGAGGATCCTTCCATAGAACATTTTTTTCAAACACTAGCTTCACACCAATATTAGTAATATAAAACAGAAATGAAGCTATTAACCAATAAAAGTTTCCCCCACACTTATCTTGTCCACACTTGGGAGTGTATATAGAAGTCAGGGACTACCATGGTTTCTTGTTTCAAAACCTGCATAGTATAAAAATCAAGTATCTCTAATAGAGGATATCGAGAAACAAAGTCATTCAAAAATATTCTCGAAGCACATACATTCAAACCAATAAGAGGTAAAGGAGAAGAAACAATAGGCAACGGGTTGGACAAACCTTGCACAATCTCTTGTATCACGGAATCCTCTTCATCCTTGAAAAACTCAAGTGAATTACTCACCTCTTGTATATCATGGTCCTCTATCAAACCTTGCAACCATTCTTCGTCCGTTTCTTCCTTAACCACAGTCTCGACATAAACATCATCATTACAATCATTTGCAAGCTCAATTGGGTCTTCCACAATATTGGTCATATCGGTTTCATTCTCAACACACTCCTCTTTGTTGTAAGGCACACACTCTTTTGCGGATCCAAATCTCGCCATAAGGAACTTTTTTAGAACACTCAAAAATGCATCATCCTCAAGCTCCACCCTTTGAATAGGCTCTTGATCATTATTAAGATCAATGCTTGAGTAATCTACACAAGTGTCGACATATTCGTCCAAAGGTTGGTCCTTTTCAACACAATTGTCCATTTCCTCTTTGTATTCATCAATGCCCTTTCTTACGTCGGAAATACCTCTTTGAAGCTCTTGGAGTGATCCATCCAAATTCTGGATATAATGTTCCATTTATTTGTAAAGCTCGTTCGACAAGGAAAAGTAGAATCACTTACTTCAATATTGCTAGGCCAATTATCTTCCCTTTGAATGGGTGAATGATCATAACTACGATCAAAAATTGGGCCAAACATACTATGAGCACATTCGGTCGATGAAACTGGTTCCATGCTTGGTTGTCTACGAACCGACCCATATTCAGAAACCTATAATCCTGGTTGGAGAAACCATCCAAACCTCTCATGGTCTAAGGGCCAGAGTCAAGGTCAGCTTAGTAATTCGAATGTTCCCCAGGTTTTGGTTATAATAAGAACTCTCCAGGTCAAGCTCGGTTTGTAACCCTTCGAGAGAATAAAATGACTAGCTTAGAGGAATCTCTTAGTATATTAAGAAAGAGCCAGGATATGTTAGCACAGAGCCAGGAAATGTTAGTAAAGAGCCAAGTTAGTTTTGAACAGGAAACCAAACAGAACTTTCAAACTAATGCTCAGACTCTTGCTAAGTGGTAGGTTCTGAAACCTATAATAATAATACTGCAAGTGCACAGCGTCTAACTAGTAGACAATGGCAGGTACATGTCGTTCCCACAGGGAGTGTGAAATACTCTACCAACTAATACCAAAAACTAAGTAATCGCAATATGATGTTTTTTGAGAGTTTTCAGAATTTCGGACAAAATGAAATAATAAATAACAAAGACGTAACCAAAATGAGAAAGGGTTGTTAGGGTTTTCGATTTCCACCGATTCAATCATATAAAACTCTACTATTTATTATTTATTACTCAAGAAAAATTTCGCTCATGTCCCGGAAGATGTTATATTAATTTCTAAAATATAGTTTCTCCGTTGTAACTTCCTTCGCTTCGTATGTAGCGATCCTAACGCATTACCTATCTATCCTTGCATACCACGTCTAGGGATTTAATCGAAGCACGAAATATCAATTCAAAAGCATAAATAATTAAGAAAATCACATGAACGATAAAACACCAAGCTATATGAAGAGAAATCACTAATCAATGAATCATTATTAGAAATATCATCGTAGAGTCTATATAAATAAATTAGTTTCGATCTAAACCCTAACAAACGATTTAGCCAACCATGGAGAAAATAAAATCAAAACCGCAAACCCTTGTTTTCTCCTCTTCTCAGCTCTGCAGCCGCCTCCCCGTCTCCAAAAGAGAACTCCAAACCAGCCTCCTTTCTCTAGTCAGTCTCTCTTCCTTTTTATCTCCCTCTGCGAGAAAACAAAAACCTAGCATATAATTGTCAGGCCCGGTCCAATACCACCAACCAATTTTCTAACCCGACTGTAGCACCCAACTCCGGCCACGATAATGATTCCTTCTATTCTTCTCTCAACCATTTCCCGATCACCGGTGAAATCAGCCAACACAAGGGCCTGACTTTTGTGTGTAGTTTAATTCGTCTTCAAAAAGCTATCCACCACAAGACAAACTTATTACTTCACACAAAATCCAAACAGCCATTCCACGCCATCCTTCACTGTCGACTGCCATTGTTGTTGCTTGCCATTAATCAACTCATTTCACATCAAACAACCTATGCAAAACTAGTCAATGTCTCCACTTTCTGTAGCATATAAGCTCGTTGCTTCTTGATATCCAAGATAAAGTCCATCACCACTCACTTCCGACAATAGATACGATCAATTTCTTCTTAGCGCTTGTTCACGGCCATGGCAGCACTTCCCTGAACTTCTGGATGTCTTCACCTGATTATATCCATTATCTTCACATCCGAGCTTCCCTTGTAAACATGTCCATCTAGATTGTTAATCTCGCTAGGCAATAGAAACCCCAAGCTCAAATCCTTTCGATCACCGTCTCCGGTTTCCATTTGGACCTTCATTGTATTATCACACCAACTTGCTCGCACTTAGCTCAACCAAGAATCTACACACAGCCAATTTCTCAAACAACATGCGTGCATTATGTTCATTCTCTGGAGGTAGCCCTCTGTTGTTTCTCTGGCTCCCTACTCTACTGAGTTTCACCTGCAATTTTAACATCTAACGAGAACCTAAGTTCTCTCATACAACCAGGATTGTGAAACAATAGAAATATAAGACATTCACACGTACACACCAACAACAACAATGCTTTTCCAAGCTGTTTTCACGGCATAAAATGCAGTTCACAACCAACCCATTTCAATTTTCCACAGTAACCCATCTATTCTTATGTCTTCTCAAGCCTTCATACATTGCGAACAGCCAACACCAGTTGCATCTAATTTCATCCATCTTCCATCGCTGTATCCCGTTGCAGTCGCTCCATTTATTCACTTCGTCTCACTGTATACCCTTCATCGATGTCAGCAGCTCATAATCATCACTGCACATAATGGAATTAATCCATCGGCTGAAAATTCGCATAACACCACCAGTACAATCCGTGCAGTCTTCAAACAACCAACTTCACTGCTCAAGAGCCGGTGCATCTGACTGAGAGAAGAAATGACTCCATCTGTTGCTTAAGAAATGTGAATTTCATCTTTGTAAAGAACAGAAGATATTATTATGCTTTCCAAGATATGTGGTTATGAGAAAGCCACGTCCCACTACTTCCTCAACCACCAGTGGCATTGACGTGCTTACAAATGAAGGCTGCTCTTTATCCCACTACTCTGGACTGTATGTGAACTAAGCGGGTGCAGCCACTTGATAGTTCGCGGGGATGCCAATAGCTAGCTCTCACTGTTTTAGGTGCCGTGTAGTCGCAAATGCCATTTTATCTTCAAATTTAACCATTTATTTTCCAGTGATCGAATTCATTTGTACTTTCTACAAAAGCACTAAAATAATCGTGTTAGCCAAAATATTGAGTCCCAGCTGATATAAATATGGTTATAAAATGTAGCACTTTCGTGCTTATCAACACCCCCACACTTATATTTTGCTAGTCCTCGAGCAAAACAAAGAATGTATCCGCTAAACAGCTGGATATGGAAAGATGTCTGCTAAACAGCGAGACGGAACCACTAAATAGTGGTATAGATTTGTCATCTAAACAGCTAGACAGATCCACTAAATACTGGATAGTGATGTCTGCTAAACAGCTAGACAGAAAGACCCGCTAAACAGCTGATCATTTTTTTTTATTGTAGACCCGTTAAACAGCTGGCCATAGAAAATACTCTAAAAATAATAATAATTTTTTTTTTTAATATTCCTAACAAAAGTGAAATCCTATAAAAATCAAAATGGGTAACCACTCCCTCACACTTAAACATTACATTGTCCTCAATGTAATTGAGTCATCCAACGTAGAAACTAAGATGGGAAATTCCTAAATGATATGCAAAATGTAAACAAATAAAACTAAAAGATAGAGTAAAGGGAACAAATCTGATGGGTTGACTCCCATGAAGCGAAAGGTATTTGTTCCCCTGCTTTCAATAGCACGTAATCTCAACAAAATGAGGTTGATACCCCAAAGTAAGTTTCCAATCATATATATAGAGTCTGAAAAGTTGGGGATCAACCCAACCAATCTGGTCAGCTGAAAATATGCACCTGCAAAAACTATAATCATCCAAAGATATATGTGAATCCATTCCCCATAAATAACAATCCTTAGTAATCATTGTCAGGATATGTAAATCATTCACACAAAGAGGTATAAATTGTTCAATAGCTTCTAGTTGAGGTGCATGCCCTAAATCAGGTTCTAAATCAGCGGAAATAACTTTCATGGCTGATATTGGTTCCAGTTGAGCAAAATAGGGCACACGAACATATGTTGGCTCAAATGGAGCAATAATATCATGACTCATAGACCCACTATCATTTAAAACAGTTTCATTATTAATATTATCAAGATGAGTCAAGGTCAGAGCTTTATCGACTGATTGAACTAGTCGAGACTCGGGCAGAATTAGAGGTTCTAGTTTGGGTTTCCATTTATTAGTGTCTAATAGCGGTGTGGAGTCTAATAATGCATTGACTTCACAAATAACACTATCATCATCAAAATCATACCCAAAATGAGCTAAGCAAACCTCTAATGGATCTTCCGAGTGGCTCTTGCAAAATCCTTGCGAGTGCATACTTTCTTTTCGCCCACAACACTTTAAGCTAAGGTACCTAAAAAAAAATCAAATAAAATGCGTAAAAAGAACCAAAAGAAATCTAAATGAAAAACAAAATAAAATTATGTACAAAAAGATATCAATCAGAGAGTAATTTCAACCACTCCCCGGCAACGACGCCAAAAACTTGGTAGGTTCTGAAACCTACAATAATAATACTGCAAGTGCACAACGTCTAACTAGTGGACAATGGAAAGTACATGTCGTTCCCACAGGGAGTGTGAAATACTCTACCATCTAATACCAAAAACTAAGTAATCGCAATATGATGTTTTTTTGAGAGTTTTCAGAATTTCGGACAAAATGAAATAATAAATAACAAAGACGTAACCAAAATGAGAAAGGGTTGTTAGGGTTTTCGATTTCCACCGATTCAATCATATAAAACTCTACTAATCTCTATTTATTACTCAAGACAGATTTCGAAATCAATCTCATGTCCTGGAAGATGTTATATTAAATTCTAAAATATAGTTTCTCCGTTGTAACTTCCTTCGCTTCGTATGTAGCGATCCTAAAGCATTACCTATCTATCCTTGCATACCACGTCTAGGGATTTAACCGAAGCACGAAATATCAATTCAAAAGCATAAATAATCAAGTAAATCACATGAACGATAAAACACCAAGCTATATGAAGAGAAATCACTAATCAATGAAACATTATTAGAAACATCATCGTAGAGTCTATATAAATAAATTGGTTTCAATCTAAACCCTAACAAACGATTTAGCCAACCATGGAGAAAATAAAATCAAAACCGCAAACCCTTGTTTTCTCCTCTTCTCAGCTCTGCAGCCGCCTCCCCGTCTCCAAAAGAGAACTCCAAACCAGCCTCCTTTCTCTAGTCAGTCTCTCTTCCTTTTTATCTCCCTCTGCGAGAAAACAAAAACCTAGCATATAATTGCCAGGCCCGGTCCAATACCACCAACCAATTTTCTAACCCGACTGTAGCACCCAACTCGCCACACGAATGTGATTCCTTCTATTCTTCTCTCAATCATTTCCGATCACCGGTGAAATCAGCCAACACAAGGGCCCTGACTTCTTTGTGTAGTTTTAACTCGTCTTGAAAGCTATCCACCACAAGACAAACTTATTACTTCACACAAAATCCAAACAGCCATTCCACGCCATCCTTCACTGTCGACTGCCATTGTTGCTGCTTGCCATTAATCAACTCCTTTCACATGAAACAACCCATGCAAAACCGGTCAATGTCTCCACTTTCTGTAGCATATAAGCTCGTTGCTTCTTGATATCCCAGATAAAGTCCATGACCACTCACTTCCGACAATAGATATGACCCATTTCTTCTTAGCGCTTGTTCACGGCCATGACAGCACTTCCCTGAACTGCTGGATGTCTTCACCTGATTATATCCATTATCCTTCCGGCCACACACCAATTTATTCCCTGAACTAAGTTTGCCTCTTCAGTTCACATCCGAGCTTCCCTTGTAAACAGGTCCATCTAGATTGTTAATCTCGCTAGGCAATAGAAACCCCAAGCTCAAATCCTTTCGATCACCGTCTCAGGTTTCCATTTGTACCTTCATTGTATTATGACACCAACTTGCTCGCACTCAGCTCAACCAATAATCTACACACAACCAATTTCTAAAACAACAGGCGTGCATTATGTTCATTCTCCGGAGGTAGCCCTCCGTTGTTTCTCTGGCTCCCTACTCTACTGAGTTTCACCTGCAATTTTAACATCTAACGAGAACCCAAGTTCTCTCATACAACCAGGATTGTTAAACAATAGAAATATAAGCCATTCACACGTACACACCAACAGCAACAATGCTTTTCCAAGCTTTTTTACGGCATAAAATGCAGTTCACAACCAACCCATTTCAATTTTCCACAGCAACCCATCTATTCTTATGTCTTCTCAAGCCTTTTCATACATTGCGAACAGCCAACACCAGTTGCATCTAATTTCAGCCATCTTCCATCGCTGTATCCCGTTGCAGTTGCTCCATTTATTCACTTCTTATCATCGTATACCCTTGATCGATGTCGTGACTCTCATAATCATCATTTGCACATAATGGAATTAAGCCATCGGCTTAAAATTCGCATAACACCACCAGTACAATCCGTGCAGTCTTCAAACAACCAACTTCACTGCTCAAGAACCGGTGCATCTGACTGAGAGAAGAAAATGACTCCATATCTTTGCTTAAGAAATGTGAATTTCATCTTTGTAAAGAACAGGAGATATTATTATGCTTTCCAAGATATGTGGTTATGAGAAAGCCACGTCCCACTACTTCCTCAACCACCAGTGGCGTTGACGTGCTTACAAATGAAGGCTGCTCTTTATCCCACTACTCTGGACTGTATGTGAACTAAGCGGGTGCAGCCACTTGATAGTTCGCGGGGATTCCAATAGCTAGCTCTCACTGTTTTAGGTACCGTGTAGTCGCAAACGCCATTTTATCTTCAAATTTAACCATTTATTTTCTAGTGATCGAATTCATTTGTACTTTTTACAAAAGCACTAAAATAATCGTGTTAGCCAAAATATTGAGTCCCAGCTGATATAAATATGGGTATAAAATGTAGCACTTTCGTGCTTATCACTAAGTTAGAACTTCAAATAGGTCAGATAGCTAAGACTTTAAGTGAAAGAGATAACGGAAGGTTCCCTAGTCAAACTAATACCAACCCTAGAGGACTTCATGAAATAGGTGCAAAACCATTACAACATTTGAATTCAATTAGAACCCTTAGGAGTGGTAGAGTAGTAGACAATCAGGTAACCATGCCCGATAGTGAGCATACTGTAGTTCACCCCTCGGGACCATCTAGCTTGAGGGGACCGATAAAATCTACGATGATGCCAATTCGGTTCCCGAGAGGCCCTATTTTATGCCTAGAGCCCCATTTCCCAGCTATTAGTACCAACAAAGAGTGAATCCAATTTTAATGACATAATGGAGGTTTTTAAGAAAGTTACCATAAACCTTCCATTACTAGAAGCAATTAGGCAACTGCCGGCTTATGCCAAGTTCCTTAAAGATATGTGTACGCGAAAGCGAAAGCTTAGTGTCCCTAAAAAAGCCTTTTTAGCTAGTCATGTAAGTTCGATCATTCAGATAACCAGAACTTCTAAGTATAAAGACCCAGGTGCCCCTACCATTGCTTGCACGATAGGAAAATACAGGGTAGAGAAAGCTTTCTTGGACTTAGGAGCTAGTGTGAACTTACTGCCGTACCATGTGTACTTACAACTAGGACTTGGTGAATTGAAGCCTACCAAGATAACACTGCAGTTAGCTGATAGGTCTGTTAAAATTCCTCGTGGTGTGATAGAAGATATTCTTATTGAGGTCGATAAGTTTATTTATCCTGTGGATTTCGTGGTCTTAGATACCCAACCCGTCCCTAACCCAGAGAACCAGATACCAGTGATTTTAGGTCGCCCATTTTGAGCTACGTCTAATGCGATCATAAACTGTCGAAATGGTATTATGAATCTATCTTTTGGTAATATGACTATTGAGTTGAATATTTTTAATGTCAATAAGCTACATTCTGAGCTAGATGACACACGCATTGAAGAGGTGAACATGATAGGAACCTTAGTTCAGGAGTCATTACCAAACACCTTATCGGAAGATCCATTAGAGAGTTGTCTAGCCCATTTTAACATGGATTTCGACGATGATAGCAATATTTGAACAAGTAAATGCTCTGTTGGATTATATTCCTATGTTAGATACCGATAGATGGAAAGCTAGGTTCGAACCATTACTAGATACTGAATCTACCTTAAGCCCTTATTTCGAAGATCCTAAAGATCCTCCTAAGTTGGACCCTAATTATGCATTTTTAGGCCCATCTGAGATTTTGCCTATAGCTTCGATTTGGATAGTGATCATGAGAGTAGGCCAGTGACTGTACTTCAAGACAATAAGGAAACTTTAGGGTTTCCCATAGAGGATATGAAACATATAAGTCCTACAGTTTGTGTGCCTCAAATGCATTTCGAGGATGAACCTAACTTAGAGAAATCAATTGACCTTTTTCAGGAACCTAATAGTCTAGAAATTAGGAATATTGTGACTAGTCTATCTAGAGACACCCAAAATTCTAAGTTTGGGGGTAGTAATCGTCAAGTATCCCTATTTGAAGTCCCTAACTTGAGACTTGAGCCTAGTGTGCCTGACGTATTAGTTGAGTCTCTTCCGACTCCACAACCTGAGCCTCCTGATATTGTCCGGGAGAAAATCCAGGAATTAGAAACCCATAGTTCAGAAGAATCTGTTTGTCAAGACACTCATATGAAGCCCAAGTAGGCACCACAGAAAAACCCAGTTATCTTGCAGGAAACCTTGGATGAGAATGTGCTATGTCTGTTCATTTTTCTGATTTGGTGCAGTTGTCTCATAATTTTGGCAGTTTTATTTGATTTGGTTGACCCACAATTGTTTCGACTATTGATATATGATTTGAAAAGGTAATTAGCCATTTGTGGTATTTAACGTCTGGCTGAAGAATTTAAACTTAGCACTTCTTGGGAGGTAACCCAACATCCATGCGACACGGTAATACATTTCCTTATCTCTTTTTATTTAAATGGTAACAGTTTCTCCTTGTTCATGCTTTTAATTTCATCTTTAGAACATTAAGGACAATGTTAGATTTAAGTTTGGGGGTATGGGAGAAACTTTTTAGTTGCATTGTTAAACTCCAGAGCCTAGAAATTTATGCTTATTAAGGATAGCACTAACCAATCTAAGTGGATGGAAGCATCTTGGTTGTAGGAGTTGAGGAACCAATCTAATTAGATGGAAACATCTAAAGAGTCTATTCATAAAAGCACAGAGCTCGGGTGTTAGAATTAAAGAAAAAACACATCTCGTTGAATCCTTTTCACTTCTGTTTTTATTTTGTTTTCTTTAAAATATGTTTCTCTAAGTGATTAGGTGGGGCTCACGAATCAAGTTGTTACCACTGCTAGGGTGAAATAGAGTGATTGAGATACCAAAAAAAAAAAAGTGAAAAAAAAAATAAAAAAAAATTGAGACTTGACCATCAGACCAACCGGAATAAATTCAATAAAGTTGACCACTGGTACCCTTGTATATGCCAGCTGAGTTGACCTAGAGTTAGGATTATCGACCACTGGTTCCCTTGTATATGCCGGTGTGTTGATATTAGTCCAGACACAAGTATCTCGGTCCATTAGGATAGGTTTATTTTGGCGGTGGCCTTCGGACAAATATGAGAAACACCATTCACCTTAGTCAACATCAAAACCATCTATGTTTTTCTATATCCATCTCATAATCTATCCATGTGATTGGTTGACTCGGTTATGATGTCCGAAACTATCCGAGTAGAGCTCTGTCACTTATATATGAATTTTAGTATACTTGAGTGCAAACTCGTACAAAGAATTGGAATTTCGCATCAGGGTACTTCCTCCTATAGTCATTAAGTATGCCAACCAAGGAGATTCTTTAGTGCCTTCCAAGGTTCTGCGTAGATAGTTAGGGTCTAGAGTGTAAAAGGTTTTGTGGGTATATCTCTTGTAAGCCCTCCCGAGACTATAACTCGGCCACTAGGGCCACCTAGGGGTTTAAAGGCTTGTTGCATACGCTAAATGCAATCTACGATGCCTGCGACAGTGAGTTAGGATTTTATTTTGTAGATTTGATTTGCTCGGGACTAGCAAATAATAAGTTTGGGGGTATTTGATAGACACATTTTTGTGTCTGACATAATCTCAATTGTATATATTGTTAGTGCTCGATTTTGTATTTATTATGGCTTTTTGTGTCTTTGTAGGTGTTTTTGGAGAAATAAACATTTATGGAGAAATCGGCTCGAAAAGTTGCTAAAGGCACCTCTGGAGGACACCTGCTATTCGGACCCCCATTTTGAATAAGGGGTGACCAAATTACTAAAGGGCACCCAGATTGATATCGGCGCACCTGAACCTGTTAAGGGGGGGGGGGGTCATCTTCTCCAGTTCAAATACAGAAAAAGGAGGGAAAATTTGGTTTTCACGACAGAAATTAGGGTTGAGATTTTGATCGAGTTCTATGGAGACTAAAAGGCTGAAATTGATTGGGTTTACTTATTAGGCCTAAACAGGCCTGGTATAGTCGTTTGATTGAATCCAAATTGGGTAGAACTCGAGTTGGAGCAAAACAGCAGCGGAAGAAGTTCACGGGTCCCTGTTTGATTAATTTTGGAAATTTAAGGAGATTCAAGGTAAGAAACAGATTTGCTAAGAAACTTATATGCCTAATAAAGAGTTTGGAAAGAATTGGAGAGGCCAGAAACGCGTAAAGAAGACTTGGAGAGGAAATTTCGTACCTTGGCAGCAAAGAAAAAAAGGAGAGATTTAATCGGGTTTTAGAGGGTTTGGAGGTGTATAAAAGGTGTGCTCGAGTTCCAGAGAGGCGTATTGAAGTTTAGAAGAAGTTAGGGGAAGTTTAGAACACCACAGAGCCGAGAAATCAAAGTTGCAGGAAACTTAGGGTTTTTTCTTTCTTCTTTTGAAGAACACGAAGAACATTAGACCCTTCAAAGCAGTCTTTTATTCTACAACATAAATCTACTATCGTTTCTCGTAATGATTCATATTGCAATGGTGATACGTAATGATTAGTTTGTAACGCCTAGTTAAACGTTGCAAGTCTGTCTGCTTTATTAGTTTTCTCTTGTTTTTCATCCTTTTGAGCTATGAACAACTATTTTGAGCACGTGAATAATATGAGGAGCTAAACCCCTTAGCTGAGGCGACGGAGGAATCTATTTTTCCAACAATCATGTGGTAACAATTATTTTGTTAATTTCTGCAATTATTTTTATGATTATTTACATTGAATCAAAATTGAAATAATGATTTTTATTGACTTGTTGTGTTTTCACTTGATGGTGCATGCTTAGCTTAGGGATCTTGATGTTCCATGCTTGAGATTAACAACTAGTAATTTGAAAATCTACCATTGGCAATATTTTAGAATCACAATTTCTTTTGGAGCAATATTGTCTAGAATTGCATGATAAGTATTACTATTGAATCACATGAAAAATTGGAAAATAGTGGAATCCATAGTCTCAGTTTTCTCTAAAATCTTGATAACAACTTCAATTTAGTTTTCTTTATTTTTAGTTTTCGAAACTTAAGTCTAAAATCAAATCTCTACAAGTCTTTAACGAACCACTTTTCTTACCACTGTAAAAACTACATCAGTATGTGCAAGAAGCTCATAAAAATCCAAGTTGCAATTCTAACCAAGATTTATGAGTTCGCAAAATAGGAAAATCTTGGATAATTATGTTAACTTCAATTTGAACTTGAATTCACGAACTACTTTTCGTAGTTCGCGTACTGTACAATTTTTGGTGGTTTCTATTAACACCAAAAGACATTGAATTCGCGAACCATAAATATTAGTTCATGAACCTTATCAATATTGGACACTTATGAACCCGTAACTATCTTAATTGTTAGAGAACCATATTGTTTAGATCACAAACTTTAGGGCACGTTCTTTATTGACAGATACATGTGTGTACTTTCTTCTCGGATGCTTACGGTGTCCGTTCTTGTTTCCATGATATTGCGAGTAAGTTAATTAGTTTCCTAATTAAGTAAAGCTAACTCTAGAAGTACCTTTCTTTGGAAAGTACTTGGTGAACAATCCCTATATCCTTTATCAAAGGAAAAAAACTCCATTACGAGAAATTTCTAGCTAAGGGAACAACAAGTTTACTTCGGAATATTCATAGTAGTATTGAGATTACTTGGGACCAAAGTAATTTGTGACATGGAAACTGTCGTAGTAAATGCTTGGTTGAACCTACATACCTTGGTATGTCAAGTATATAGTCATATTTTTGTTGGTAAAACTATTTGTTGATTTAGCCTACAAAAGTCAGCTTTGTTTTGGAATAGATTGGACAATAAGTCTTCGGATATTCCAAGTTACTCAGACGGATGAAGAATATATCAATTTGAAGAAGCTTTATCCAGGTAAGTAACGAAGATTAGTCTTTCTTATTAAACCCATTTCCATCATCTATATATAAACCACAACAACTTTAATAGTTGATCATAATTCAACGAAAATTATATCATTGATTAACTTCTTGCCAAGTATAGTGATATTTTGATTTCTAAGCACTTGCTTGTTTAGAAATCGAAACTAAGATTACGAGAAAAACACAAGGGTTAATGAAAATCTAAAGGTCTCAAATTCATTCTTGAGTTTGTAATATTTTTTTTTTGGTAGTCTACTACTAATGATTTTCAATTACTTGGGCTCACAAACTCATGAACTAAGTTTGTGAATCAATAATCTTGTAGAACTCAAAATATAAACCAAATAAAGTCTTTGAGTTTGTCAACCTAAATACAGTGAGTTCTCAAACCTACTCTAAAGAAATTCTCGAAGAACTTTTATCTTTTGAGTTCGCCAACCTACTACAGTGAGTTCGCGAATTATAAAATAAAAATTTCTCCTAATAAAAAAACCTTGTCACACTGAACCCAATAATAAAATTCAGAAACAAAAACGGAAAAACGAAAATTCAAATTAAATAAATTTAAAGTTTAAAATAACTTTATTTATTTATTATATTTTATTCCTTAAAAAATTAACAATTACACATTATCAATATTTAACAAGAACTTGGACGGGAGCCAAGCAACATAACTTGACGGGAGCCAAGCAACATAAATTGGACAGGAGCCGAGCAACAAGCTGCGCTCCATTCCCTCTTTGGATGACGACCCATAACCTATGGAATAAGAAATCTCCCATTTTGACATTCGCACCATGACTAGGCATGTAATTTTGCAATGTTTTCAGGAAGTCTATAGCATCACCACCAAGCTCACCCAAAGTAGTGAAAGCAAGGACCCAAAACTAAACCCCTGAGTCGTACACTTCTCCAGATATTTGTTACGCTTTCGAGTTACGGCATTACTAATTGCTTGACCATGCATAAAAGTACGTACACCACCTCCAGTAAAGAGGGAAACACCAGTTACATCCAAGCACACATCACGATCATTATCTCAGTTATAGCCAAAATATCTACGGGTCTCAATGCCAAATCATTATTAGAAAAGAAACCTAAGTCAACCTCTTTCCTAGCTGGCACACCTGCACGATAACACATGTCTGCAAAAGTATCACGTATTAGATCATCCTGAACTTAAGACCAACTTTGTGAGAACAATGCAAAGCATGGTCACCAAAGATATTTATTTTCCTGTCTCGTAGATCTTTATATAGTCGGATTCTTACGCTAAACAGACACTACATGGATAAAGGGTTCTCAGTTTTACTTCTTAACCTAGTAAAAATTTGATGAATTGCCCCTCAAATTTTGAATGGTCCTTGAAAAGTTACACGGGTTATAGAAGGATTTAAAACTTCTATAAGAAAACCCTCCGGAAAAGGATGTAATTTTTTTTCACAAGAAAACACATACCAGGTTATCATAGCATAACTTAAACTAAGGTGCCCACATTTTTTTAAACTTTTCTAGGTTGTCAACGGTCGGGGCCTGCTTTGTCACCAACTCACCGGTACTAAATTCCCAAGATATCGCGATATTTAAGCCCAAAGGTATTAAAAATAGAAACTCCCTCCGACCGGCAAGTAGTTTCCTTTTCTTATCAAACCTCAAGCCTATAAATATAAGCCCTAAGTTCTGTTTTAAACTCTCACAAACAAATCAGTATATCGTTTCGTGTAAGAGAGGCTGTTTTAAACGCAAGAGAAGTAATACGAAATTACGAATAAGCAAGGAAGTTGATGGGTATTGCTGCTAAGTCAGATATGGAACTGGTGAGAAACATGTCTCATTATCAGAGTAATTGGTTTGTGAAGAGAGTTAAAAAACTAAAAGTATCGGAGCCAAAGTGGAAAAGAACATTTATTCGGAACATCGGAAGTTTCTGCAACAGCAATTACAACAACAATAAACGGATGTATACAACGTATGACGCACAAAGTTATGCCCTTAACTTTGATGACGGTAATGACAAAAGAAGTTTCGAAGTTCATCATCACTAGCGGGCCATCAGTTGGAGTTTGGAAGTCACAAGGCCCAGTTACACATATTTTTTTATGCTCTTAACTTTTGATGTAATCAAAAAAAAAAATATTTTAATTTTTGGTCTAATAAAACACTTGTTTCGGCAAGATCCATAAAAGACTTCGGGATTATTTTGGGCAAGACGTTTTGCGGTGTCACCAATGTTCGGATTAATTTCGCTGGGAAGCAAGTCTCCTGAAGCCTACTGGTAATTTGAAATAAAGCATCTTGAGCAGATTGCAAGCTCCAGATAACCTGCCAACAGTGCCAGACTGCCAGGTTTTAGTTCCCTATACAATTAAATGACAAATCCACCTTTCAAAAGTTAGAGCAGATTTGACTAGAGTGAAAAAAATAAAACTAAACTCTGCCTAAATTTAAGTGGAAACCTACAGGGAGCATTCAAAGTAGTGATCTAGGAACTGGATAGAAACTTAAAGTAGGGTCAAGTCAGCATGCCCCTGAGAAGTATCAAACAGAACAAGCATACCACTCAAATTACAAATAATGGTTCACATGCACTCAAAGAACTAGATTGAACGAGTATATCCTACACAGATTTTAGTAGTTATACAAACACAGTATCGAGCATACATATCCATAGTAGACAACATGTCAAATTCATTCCTCAATGTGTTTAACTTAATGCAAAATCCCAAACAACTAGGGATCTATTCTGTTGTCTTCTAATAACAGTTTTTTAAAATCCAACTCATATATCAGTATCCAATTCATATAAAAGATATATCAAAATAATAGAGATAGAAAAGTTCATAGGTACAAAAAAGAAGTTAAAACATACCCGCACAACTTCATCGTTTTGGGCGCCACTTTTTGGAACCTGGTCCTTTGCAAAAATATGTATACTGGCACCTGCGGATCTTCTCATTTCATCTGTTGTGAGGGTACTAAAAGCCTCGGAACAACTACAGCACCAGCTTCAAATCCAACCTCTGCAATTCTAGACTGCACCCAAATATCAGCATCCTGTGCAGAAGAATGTCTCTGTTCTGAATTCTGCAATAAATAGACAGTATGAATTTAAAAAACACTTAAAACAGTTCAGTTCTCAACGAAGGAAATAGTCATTCATAATGTTAAAGAAGACCCAGCTTAAGTGTGCAATAAGACAACCAAACATCCAGCGAGACGGGTATAGTGAATCTAGTCATCCAGGTAAAGGATATGGATATCCATGTTAAAATTTAAGAGACAGTTAATCCAAATGATATTAACACATCTAATTTACTGTTTCATTTAAAGAATGGTCCAGGTAAAGATATGAAGAAACTGGAGTTATACATATCTGACTGGGTAACTGTTGTACATAAGGGTCTCAGTTATATGCATTTTAATAAACAAGTACTATGCTTAAAAAATGAATGAATTTGAATAGCGTGCCTCGCAGATATGAGGCAACTCTCTCATCTGAATCAGGTTCTGCATCAGCAATCTTGATGGAAGCACCAGTGTCGCTAAGCTCAAATTTGTATATTGGAAGTTCTACTACCCCATGTAATTTTATAACCTTCGAGCATTGTGTTATTCTAACAGCATGACAAAAGTGCTATCTTGAAATGCACAGCAAAGAAGCACAGGGGTTAAAAAATGCTTACATTGAGAAATGGCCAAACATCAGCCCTAATGCTCGGATCAACACCCTGCATCGACAACGAGGAGTGAGAACTAAGAGCAACAAATATGAATAGCAGAAAGGTGTGCATCAAGGAATGCAAATATGAACAACAGAATGGTCTGCATCGAGGAAGCTTAACGTAATGCGGTCTATAAGAAACCATAGCATTTGAAAGAACCAAAATAACTCACACCACTGTCAACTATTTTCATGAACTCGACTGTATTTTCCATCTTAGTCGAATTGATCATTCCAAACTTGAACTAACTTCATAAACATCATTTCGGAAAGTTTGAAGTTTTAGCTTAGTCGGAAACATTTCTGAATTCAGCAGCAGCATAATTTACAACAATAAGTAGTTGATATAGACACTGCTGAATCTGTTTCCATTTCAATTTTTCGCACTCAAAATCTTAATAGCATGTAGCGCGGAAGTCCATAGCTGCTGCCGAGTGGTTTGTGTCCAAAACAGCAGTCTATAGAGAACAAAAGCTCGAATTTGTACATGAATGAAGTTTTTAAAAGTGGACTGACAGTTTAATACACTACTAGAAAATTACCAGTCAGTATGCTCTAAACACAATTCTAAACAATCAACTATGTATTTACTTGTTGGATTGAACATGGAAACACACATGAAGGTTCAATCGACATTTTTTATTCGAAAATAAAATCAATTTCAAAGATTGATTGGAAGCTTAAAGTAATGCAGTCTTTAACAAAACCATAGCAGCATATGGAAGAACTGAAATAACAAACACTCACCATCACTGAACTTTCCACTGTTGATAAGAAAGGAGATGTTTTCTTCTCCTGAAGGACCGACCATGGTGATCTTAGATGCCCCCTGAAAATGAATTACACATAATCCTCATCATATAAGTTGGAATAGAGAAGGAACAGTAAAAATGGAGTAATTCAAGATCGGATCTCAAATAAGTACTTATTAGGTTTATGATTGATTCTTCTCAATCTATTAAATCCCAAATCAAATTCTTTTTACTGTAAATTTCTTAATAACCTACCAGAGTATACAATGGCAATACCAGCCATGGCTGTCACTGCAACTGCTATTCCAACATTATTGAATGTCGCATATCTGCTGTCTCTTCATTTATGTAGCTACAACTCATATCGGCTCCTTAATCGCAGATCAGCTAATGGAACTAGAGTTGCCATCCAGGCATTAGTTCCACCACCACCACCACCACTCCCTGCAACAGACAGTAATCTCCTAAATCCTTCCTTACCACTACCCCCATCACCACCTGAATACCACTGAGACATTGATAGAGCCACCACCACCGTTGTCTCCGCCACGGACAAGGACAATAACAATAATGAACGTAATAATTTGGGGTTGTCCACCACCACCGTCACCACTACTCAACTGAAACTAGGCCTGCACAGAACCGAACCGATAACCGCAACCGAACCGATAACCGCACTAACCGAACCGTAACCGCACCGAACCGATAATCCAACGGTCGGTGTCGGTTTTAATTTTGGTAACCGTTGGATATTCGGTTCGCTATCATTCCACTAGTAACCGCACCCTAACCGAACCGATAACCGATTATTATAGGCCGTTGATTTATTTCTATTAGGATTAATCCTAGCCAGTCTAAAATAGGGTAACCCTATAGTATAAAAGTTTGGAAACCCTAAACTATTTTGCAAACATTTCATTTCTTCTTCAGTTCTTCTCTTCCTCTCCGACTCCGTCTCTCTCCAGCGGCCTCCATAACCAGAATCTTCTCTTCCTGCATAGTCGCCTGATTCGCCTCCTCCACCTCCATCAAGATTCAAGACTTAAGAGAACCACCACCTCTATGATCTAGTAAGTTGTTTTCTCCATAACCAGAATCTTCTCTTCTTAGGGTTTTTTTTTTTTATTTTATTTTAGGGTTTCTTTTGATACTCGAGAGTCGAGATGGTTTGAAATCTGTTTAATCAATCGATTTGTTAAGTCAATCGATTACTGTTTATCAATCAATTTAGGGTTATAATTTTTATTTTTTTTATTTTTTTGATTTTATGTTCTCAGAACTTGAAGAGTATGGAATTACCAGCAGTTGGAGTTCTTCATTAAAAGAGTATTGTTAGATCAAACAGGTAAAACCCTTCACTTGACTTGTTCTGTTTGATTTGAGTTCAATCTTCAGTGTTGATTATGAAAAAGGTTTTTTTATGTAAAACCCTTGAAGTGATTTATTATCTGTGAGTCTGTGAGACTGTGAGTCTGTGACTATGAATCTATGAGCAAATGGGTTTTAATGGGTGTTTAAATCTATGATGTATTGTTGTTATATGAATTACTCTTTGAGAAATTGTTGTTGGAACTATTTGTGTAATATTGTGAAGTGAGATTTTGGTAACTGAGTTGTTAGAGTTACAAATTATTAGTGGCTAGGGTTTGATGATGAAATCCATAATTGTAATGCTGATTGGTTCCCAAATTTTTGCCTGAGCTTAAGTAGAATCCTTTGTTCTTGAGTAGTGATATGTGTGCTTGTATTGTTGCTTCTTGAACTAAATGTTGGAAATGATGTTTGTTGCAGGTGGTAATGCTTGGATCAACTTCAAATTCATTATCGAGCTGCAAGATGGCAGGTGCATCTCCGACCTCTCAATCCCCTAGGTGAGTCTACTCAAGTGACGGCACCTCGCAACAACAACACCTCAAGTTGATGCTACACAAGAAACTCGGCAGCTACACGGGACCCCTGCTGACTTTAATCGAACCAAAGAAGAAGGGAAAAGTGAGGTCGAAAGTATGGAATGATTTTACAAGGGTCAATGACAAACAAGCGAGAATGTAAGCCTTTGCAAGAAGAAGTTGCAAGCGAGATAGTCGAGGAAATGGCACCCAAAGATGAAGACACATTTAGGCACATGTCCCGAGAATCCAAACAAGAAGTGAAAGGTCAACAAAGTTTATTGTTTCCACCACCAAGACCAGGACGAGTCATCCCAATTGGTTGTTGTTAGCTATGACAAGGATATGTGCGAAGGAGATTGGTGAGTTTGTCATAATAGATGAACTACCATTTAGAATTGTATAAGGAGAAGGGTTTAGAAGATACAGTGAACAGTTGGAACCTAGATTCAAGGTGCCAAGCAGGATGACCATATACAGAGATCTCTTAACAATCTACAAAGATGAGAAAGATAAGTTGAAGAAATATTTCAAGGAAAGTAAACAAAGAGTCTCTCTCACAACCGATACATGGACCTCTCCAAACAACTTCAACTACATGTGTGTGATTTGTGCACTTCATTGATATTCATTGGAAGCTCCAAAAGAGAATCATCCTGTTTCTCGCGGATCAAGGGTCATCTTTGGAGTGGATATTGGGAAAACACTTGAGAAATGTTTGTTGGATTGGGGGTTAGAAGATCTTTTTGGTGTGACTTTGGACAATGTCAGTGCAAATAATGTGGCGATCGAGTATCTTCAAACCAGTGTCATTAATTGGACTGGAGCTACAGTTAGAGCTGAATACATGCAGGTTAGATTGCTTTTCTTCTTGCTGTTAGTTTAATTGTTTCATTTAGACATTTAAGTACTGCTCAGTAGTTCCTTGTTTCATGCTTTCTGTATATGCAACATGTTTATAGTTCCTTGTTTCATTCTTTTATCAGGTAAGGTGTCTTTGCGCATGTTCTTGCGCTTGTTGTTAAAGATCTTTGTGTTGTTGTATCACAAGTCAATTAGCGAGGATCAGATCGGTTGTCAAGTATGTCACTTTGGATCTCCCTCTAGGTTGACCAAATTCAAAGAATGTCTTTGCTCTTGAGAAGATTGATTGCAAGAAGATGGTTTTCTTGGATGTGAAGACCGATGGAATGCTACATATCTAATGCTTGAAGTTGCCATTCCATATGAGAAGGTCTTTAAGAGGTTAGAAAGAGAAGACAAGAGCTTTCGAGATAAGTATATTTTTAAAGAATCGAATGTGAAGCTTTACCTAATCCCGATGATGACTTTGTTGTAATTGATGATGAAGCTTATTTTCCGAGTTCCGGTGAATCGAAAGTGAATGTGATGTAACTAAAAAGAGGAATACGAAGAAAAAGAACAAGCCTCGTCATCATGCTCCATATCTTCTTATTTGGTCATATGCTAGGAGTCTTGTAAAATGTTTAAAAATTTTCTTTGATGCTACTTGTTAAATTCTCGCTTTCTACACAAGGTTACTACACATGAGTTTTTATGGCGTTAGCTTTGATTCATGAACAGTTGGTTCGTCTTAGAGATATAGGAAACCGAGATGCTCATATTTCTAAGATGGCGAAGTAATGTTTAGAAAGTACAACTCATATTGGGGGATTATGAAGACATGAACTCTGTTTTTTTTTTGCTAAGTTGCTTGATCCTCGAGAGAAAGAGTCCGGTTTGAAGTTTGATCTTGAATGTTTGTATGAGCAAGAAGATTTCGTGGTTGGGACTGTATTGAAAGTTTGTGAAACAAGACATGGGTAGACTTTATGAAGAGTACAATACCATGTATTCAAATGCTAATGCAGATGAAGGTGACATCAGCTTTTGAACTTTAGTTATCTTCTTTTGTTCTACTGTTACATACTTAGATATTATAAATGTTGTTATCATCATCATTTACTAATATTGATTGTGCATTTGTCTTGATGTCTTAGGTCTTGGGTCAACAAGCTGCTGCTGGTGTGGATGACATGGTAGTTTGTGTGCAAGAAGAGAACATTGAGGATGTGCTTGAGTCGAGGAAGAAAAGGCGAAGAATGAATGTTCAATCTACTCATCCAAAGTCTGAACTGGAAAGGTATTTGCTTGATGACTGTGAAACATCTACAAGGGATTTTGATATTCTGGCATGGTGGCAGGCTAATAGTACCAAGTATAAGGTACTATCACTTATGGCGAAGGATATTTTGGCAATACCAGTGTCCTCAGTTGCTTCCAGTCGCATTCGGTCACGGGAAGCGCATTCTTACTCCATGGAGAAGCTCGCTATCTGCCAGGACAGTTGAAGCACTTCTCTGTACGCAAAGCTGGTTGCAGAAACCTATCTCTCTTGATTTCATATGTGACTATATACCAGATGACAATGCCAGTATTGAAGAAGGTAATGGCATCTCTTCTCTTCTTATTTGACTTAAAATTTCTATAGTTGAATGAATCCAGTTAGAACTGTTTGTCACTTGAATGAATCCAGTTAGAGTTTCACTTGAATGAATGCAGTCACCTTTTACATATCATGATTGACTTCTTATTTGACTTAAAATTTCTATAGTTGTCATTTCTATAGTTGCTTAGGGCTTGCATATGAAGATTAAATAGAAAGTGGTTGATTGTTCAAGTTGTGTGGTGTAGTGTTTGTGGGTGCTGGTCCTTTTTATGTTACTTTTTGTATTCCCTGTCCTTTTTGAACTTGGAGTTTCAAGCTGTGTGGTGTATTAGTTGTAGACACTTGAATTACATTACCCATGATGTGAAGAATTTTGATCTGACTTTTGAGTTTTCTCTTTGCAGACATTTTGGGCAAGGATGAGGATTAAGGGGATTGTTGGCTTGAGAATTGGATGGATGTACTGAACTCTGGAGTCTTTTACTTGTCTTCGACTCTTCGTGCTACTTTCTTGTGTTGTACTTTAAGACTATTGTGTGTGTGTGTTTGATGTTTAGAGTTTAGACTCCTTGCTTTTGGACTTCATTATGTGTGTGACTGTGTGTTTGATCTTTAGAGTTTAGACTCTTATGGATGGATCTGTTTAATCTATTAAGTATGGTAAGTTGTTATTTCTTAAGTATGGAATGGAAATACACTGTATAGGTGCAGGTGCAGCTAAAAAATCTGTCAGAATTTCTGACAGGTTAATTTATGGTTAAAACCGAACCGAACCGAAAAATAACCGAACATAGTCGGTTCGGTTAAAAACCGAACCGAATACTATTGAGTTCGGTTACGGTTTTAAATGTGCTAACCGCAATATAATCGGTTAGTTGAACGGTTTTACTACTAACCGCACCGAACCGAACCGTGTGCAGGCCTAACTGAAACCTGCCTGTCTTTATTTGAAAAAGTAGAGCCTTTCCGGGAGTATCCGAGTAGGGGATGGAGGTGTTTCAAAAAGATCATCATCAACCGTTGAATGTTGACAAGTGGTTTGTTTGATCGATAATATCAATGTTTCGACTTGGAACGTTGACCACCGGACGGTGGACACCTACAGGCTCTTTTTTCGACCCAAATCTCAAGCCCTAATATGAAATGAATAATTCTAGATACACCGCGGTATCAACCGTGTTTTGGGATTGCGGCCGTGGAAGTGGGCCCGTTTGTTTCCTCTCACTTGGGAGGCATATAATAATGAACTTGAGTCTAATTTTTACTCTAGTCAGATGGAAAAAGTCAGTCAGCTTATTGATAGGATACTAAAAATCGGAAGTTAGACACTCTTCAAGCTCTTTTTGAGGAGAACACTGTCAAAGAGATCTCTAGAATTAGAATATCTTTCACAGGGAAAGATAGAATGAGATGGTCTCCATCTCATAATGGCACTTTCACTGTTAAAACGGCTTACAAAGTTATCCTAGATGATTCCTTAGTGGTCCAACCTTCTAGAAATAATATGAGTATTAATTGGAGTCTATTCTGAAAGACTAAACTTCCCCCTAGAATTCATCATTTCATTTGGAAATGTCTTCATGCCTGCCTGCCTACTAGGGATAGAGTTGATATATTTACTAGACATAAGAGCACCACTTGTCCTAGCTATGTGTGATAATAGCCAAGAGAATGTTCAGCATCTGTATATAGATTGCCATGTTGCTGCTAGTATTTGGAATTTAGTCAATAGTAATCTCTTCCAGACAATAAGTAACTATAATTTCTATCAGTGGTTGTGTGCTATGTTCCCTGTTAACTCAATCAATGTGCAGGTGGATCAACAGAACTTCATGTGTGCAAGCTTCATAGTTTGGTACATCTGGAAAGCAAGATGTTCAAAAGTTTTTGATAATGTGAATGTTAATGCAACTGTTATAGATGATGACATTGTTAAAAATATGGAAGAGTGGCAGACATCAGTAAACATGTCTAGAACTCGGGATGTACATTAATAATCCTATGAGACATATCTGGAAACCTCCACTAAGTCATATTGAAAAAATTAATTTTGATGCTTCCTTCATCAATGAGCAAGTAATGTCTGGAATTGGTCTAATATCTAGAAATTCTGCAGGTAGGTGCAATGGAGTGCGATGTATCATTGCAGCTGCAGTAGATCCAGAACAAGCAGAAACTTTGGGAGCTCTTGAAGCAGTCATGTGGGCTAAGGAGAAGGGGGCAAGTAAAATACATCTTGAAGGGGACTGTCAAAATGTCATCATGGCTATTCAGGGTCACTCAACTACGGTGATGTGGACTACCAATAATATTATAGAAGATATTCTTTTTATGCTTAAAGATTTTGAATTTTGGGAATGTAGTTATGCCCATAGAGATGCAAATGAGTTGGTAGATTCTTTAGCCAAACTTGCAAGAACTCAAAATAATAAGATAAAATGGGTCAACAACTGGCCAGTGTGGATCACTAACATGATTGAAAGCGATCAAAACAATATTGCATCCGTTAATTAATCAATATATATTATTTTTCTATTAAAATAATATAATAATGAACTTGGCCGAAAACTTTGTATCTGTCAGTAAGGTCGTACTGGAAATTTGTTACAGGGAGAAAGAAAATATTTATTGGGAGGAAGTGTTTTCTGGATTTACTGATATGTGCCATCGGATTAACTGGTTTTTCCTCCTAAGTCCTAATAGATATTTTCTCCCTCCTATAACAAAATTCTTATACCTGGTGCGTCACGATCCGAATTGATTTATCCCGAACCAGAAACCGAAAATATGATGGTCGGTCCTGGTTTCTGAAACGAACACTTTTTTCCATTAATAATCACTTGGGTTTGGAGCCAGACCGACTCAGTTCGATATTTGGGTTGTCTGTTCTGGAAAATCGGTAGTTCTATCAGTTAGAATTTTCTTAAAATCATAATTTTGTCATGTTTTCCTGTGATTTTCAATATTTGCATGACAGTCCTACCATCCCTAGTATGTATTAAACAAAGAAATTAAAGTTTCCTAACAAAAACCCTTAAATAAAAGTTGAGATAAGTAACCTTTTGAACCGACGTCACCAGAAACCAATGCAATAGAGTTTGAAGATGACATGAACAAAAAAAAGAAAATATATTTTCCTGCCGAATGAGGGAAGGTTGACGCGTAACTACTTTTCTTAAGTCAAATGCTGATGAATCTTGAACATCTGCATGCAACTTTACTTTGAAAATAAGCATAAATGAATGGTGTTGATAGTGGATTTTTGATAAAGGCTAAAATCGTAAAATCATAATTTTGCATATTTATGACACGGCTTCAGACACATGTGTGAAATTCATATTTTATGATTCAGACGTGAAATCTCATGTCAGAATATCTGACTGAGCGTATAAGCTCTCAGAGCATGCATGAATATGTAATCTGAGCTTTCAATACTTCGCATATTTCATCAACACTTATGTATAGAATTGATGGTGATTGGACAGTTCCTAGACTTATTACATGCTAGTATACACCGTTAATGTCTTCAGGATGTCTCAGTGTTCCCTGAATATACATAATAAATATTCAGAACCAGTATGATGCTTCTACCATCTCATACCTCAATTCTCGAATAAACATAACGCTCCTAGACATATCGCATGCTAATATAGAGCCATTCATAGATTATTTCTAGAGTAATATTCATCAATTGAATTCCTAGCAAATAATCTTTTTTATCTCATTACTCCGTTTATGGCTTTTCTCAGCTGAATTGCATGGATTAGTAATAGATATTCACTTTTCAGGCATTTAGGCCAGCACCGACTAATCCCCAAGAAAATGGTGCGAGTGTACTTAACAATAATGCATGAACGAGCACCCAAATATGCATAAGCGAGCACCCAAATATGGACGAACGAGGAAATATGAGGAACTAAGGAATAATAATAACAAATAGGGAGGAGGTGTCACAGAGCCGGACCACCGGTCGGCCGGCCATGCCACGACCGTAGTCGATCCTACACCTCCCTATTTCCTTATTTTATAATTATTATTTCCTTCATCTCTTAAAACTCTCTCGTTTGAGCAAAACTCCTAGTTTCCATATTTTTTCAGATATTGCCCAACTCTCCAGAAAACCTAATCCCACGACTATTAGGTTTTATTTTATTAATAACATTATTTTAATATTTTAAAATATTGGACGCACGCACGAGGAAGTTTGGAGACCTATGCAAAATAGGAGAAGAAAATAATAATAATAAAAAAAGAATTAAAGAGGCGTACACACGCACGAAACCGAGCCCAACGGATGGCCATGCCCGGGTCGTGGCCGGCCCCCTGCCTCTCCATCTTTTTTTTTAATCTTATTATATTATTTTTCCTTATCTCTTGAAAACTCCCTTGTTTGAGCGAACTTCCTCGTTTCAGTAAAACTCCTAATTCCATATCTCTCCACACAAGTTGAAAAATAATAATAAAAAATAAGGAAGAGCGTCATGGGACCGGGCCTACCGGCCGGCCATCCATGCCTCGGTCGTGGCCGGTCCCACACCTCTCTAATCCCTTATTTATTATTATTACTTCTCTCATCCTATGGAAACTCCCTCGTTTGAACAAACTTTTGGTTTTCATATTTTTGCTCAAAATTCAAAAAGCCAAAAAAGACAAATGGTCCACGACCGTCCGGGCTTCTCACGGTAAATATTAAAATATTATTATTTTAATATTCTAAAAATGTTAGTCGCATGAGCAAATTCCTACTTGCTCATTCATGCAAAATTGAGAGTTTCAGTCAAGATTAAACTCTTCTGAAAATCCTAAGTATTGCTCGAACGAGGAACAAAATACCTAAATTTTCACATGCGAGGGCCATGGTGGCCCGTGCACCTGATGGTTTTTCAAAGATGTTGTAGTAAATAAGATTCGAACTCTAAGACTTGTGAAGATTAAATTTAAAGATTTAACTAAAAAAATAAACAAAAGTGAGAATTACTGGGTCTGGGATTCCACCTAATTCATATCATAAGGCTCAATTATTTATTCTCAACAATTATCGCTCAATAAATAAAATATATGTACTCTTATTTTGCCAAAGTAGATTTTCAAAATATTAGTTATAAATCGTAAGAATGGGACATCAAACATCTAAGCATGACCCATCAAATAAAATAATAACTAATTAATTCAAATCATAATTATATTTTAATTAGTACAAAAGTAAAATAGAAAATACAATAAATTCACCCATGCATGTATGAAATTCGGATTCCTCCATAGACCCAGTGTAGGGGTTTAGCTTCTCATTATGAAAACACACTCAAAAATATAATTCATAGCTCAAATGGTGTTTTTATTGAAGAAAACTAAAAGTACAATGAATCCGCAATTTGTATTGGCGTTACGAAATCACCGTTACAAGAGTTGTTGCAAATTTAAATAAGCGTGCCAAATCGATCGTTATGAGTACTCGTTTATAAAAGACAGCTTCTCTCGCGATACCAATGGACGTCAAATATTCTTCTTCTTCTTCTTCTCTGCAGCAGCAGAGAAATCTGCTCTGCAACCCTTTGTTCTTCACCCCTATCACTCGATCCTCTTATCTGCTCTCAGGAAACTCTATTTATACTCACAGGACTTCAAAAATCTTCGTAATCACTCCACAATATTCTTCCAATACTCGGCAGTAAAAGAAAATATTTCCGAGAAGTTTTCTTCCCATTCTTGTTTTTTTCATGCGTCTGTTATAGAAGAACTTCATCCAAACACGTTTTTACATGTCCCAAATGGTGTTAAACACTCTCAGGCCGCATGCAGATCCCTCAAATAACTCAACAGCTCGTGACAACAAAAGTATACCCGTGATATTCTCGTGTTTTTACTCTTTCCGTGTGTTTGCACGTACCATTCCCTTTTATCTCACAGCATGTCCCGAATCTCTCAATCACTGCAGAATACAATCCCAGGATCTCCAAATCATAACGTATCTTGCAAAAATAACACCAACAGAATCTTCAAATATCTTCATCCTCTGTTTTCTTCATTGCCGATCATCTAACCAAATCCAGCTGATTTTGAAGACCATACCATTCATGTTATACTGATTCAAGTTATCCATAACATGTGTCCTTCGGGGTACAAAAACCACTTTTCGAGCAACTTTCTCCATAAGAGCTTATTTCACAAAAACACCTCCAAACAAGTTTATTAGTGTAAAATGAGTCTCGGCTAATGTATTTATGGGTGAAAATGCGTCGCACTTTCGTGCTCATCAAATTCCCCCACACTTACATTTTGCTAGTCCTCGAGCAAAATAAAAAAAGACCCGCTACACAGCTGGTCTTATAATAAGAGAGAGAGAGAGACCCGCTACACAGCTGGTCTTAATTTTTTTTCTTTTTTATACCCGCTACACAGCTGGTCATAACGTGCTAGAAAAAATAAAAGACCCGCTACACAGCTGGTCATAATAAGAAAATACATAGAAATAGACCCGCTCAACAGCTGGTCATAAGCCTAACACCATTTTTTTTAGACCCGCTCAACAGCTGGTCATAATTTGCAACGAAATTCCTGAAAAAGTAAAGTAAAAAGTTAACCACTCCCCCACACTTAAACATTACATTGTCCTCAATGTAATTGAGTCATCCAACGTAAAAAATAAGATGGGAAATTCATAATATGGAAAAAATAAACGAAAACATAAAAAAATAGAATAAAAATAAATATACCTACCGGAATGTACAGAAACGGATCCCCGAAAATTAACAGTCTGAAAATTTGGGGATCAACCCAAAATACAGTATTTACAAACGACAGCTTCACAATTACATTATGAAAATGCGGGACAAGTGAAACCATCGAGAAACAGAGGATTACCCCCAAACCTAGTTTATACATCACATGGAAGTGAGTAAAGAACAAAATATGGGGATACTATTGGGACTAGGGAAATATCAATTGACCCATGCACGATATTAGAAATAGGCAAGTCCTCTGAGTATTTGGATGCAAAGTGATCCAACAAAATTTTAGAAGCATACAATTCTAACCCTAAATTAGGTAACTTTTGGAAGTCTAGGGGTCTAGAAACAACCTCTAAGTCGCGTGAATGATCTTGCGAGATAGGTTCATCTATGGAATTAGGCAAATCATCTACACAATCATCCACGGGGCCATCTACAAATTCTGTCTGGAACAGAGAGTCACTACAAGACTGATCATCATCATCATCAAATAATTTTTGGCATTCCAAAATTCTCAATCTTTGTTTCAAACTAGGTGGGGTGTATTTGTAATACTTCTCATATATCATTAGAGGAGATTCTTCACTTACCTCATGTGGAGCAGAAACTCCATACCGTTGTCTATGCTTATATTCACCAAGCGTCATCTCGGATGAGGTTGCCTGATAATTTGATTTTCTACGCTTATATTCCGCAGCGTCATCTTAGGTGACGCCTCCTCAGAAGAAGTCATCATCCTCAAAAAGTCCATGAAAAGAAATGCAAAAAGAAACGCATAAAAAGGAAAAAGAAAATCTAAAATGAAATGAAATGAAAATACTGTACAAAATAAAAATAAACCTAAAAATTAATCTAAAAACAAGTCCGCGTCGGCGGCGCCAAAAATTGATTGTTTTTCAAAGATGTTGTAGTAAATAGGATTCGAACTCTAAAACTTGTGAAGATTAAATTTAAAGATTTAACTAAAACAATAAACAAAAGTGAGAGTTACTGGGTCTAGGATTCCACCGAATTCATATCATAAGGCTCAATTATTTATTCTCAACAATTATCGCTCAATAAATAAAATATATGGACTCTTATTTGGCCAAAGTAGATTCTCAAAATATTAGTTATAAATCGTAAGAATGGGACATCAAACATCTAAGCATGACCCATCAAATAAAATAATAACTAATTAGTTCAAATCATAATTATATTTTAATTAGTGCAAAAGTCAAATAGAAAATAAAATAATTTCACCCATGCATGTATGAAATTCGGATTCCTCCATAGACCCAGTGTAGGGGTTTAGATTCTCATTATGAAAACACACTCAAAAATATAATTCATAGCTCAAATGGTGTTTTTATGGAAGAAAACTAAAAGTACAATGAATGCAACTTATTTGTATTTGCATTACGAAATCACCGTTACAAGAGTTGTTGCAAATTTAAATAAGCATGCCAAACTGACTGTTACGAGTACTGTTTATAAAAGACAGTTCTATGCGACAGTCAATGGACGTCAAATATTCTTCTTCTTCTTCTCTGCAGCAACAGAGAAATCTGCTCTGCAACCCTTTATTCTTCACCCCTATCACTCGATCCTCTTATCTGCTCTCAGGAAACTCTATTTATACTCACATGACTTCAAAAATCTTCGTAATCACTCCACAATATTCTTCCAATACTCGGCAGTAAAAGAAAATATTCCCGAGAAGTTTTCTTCTCATTCTTGTCTTTTTCATGCGTCTGTTATAGAAGAACTTCATCCAAACACGTTTTTACATGTCCCAAATGGTATTAAACACTCTCAGGCCCCACGCAGATCCCTCAAATAACTCAACAGCTCGTGACAGCAAAAGTATACCCGTGATATTCTCGTGTTTTTACTCTTTCCATGTGTTTGCACGTTCCATTCCCTTTTATCTCACTGCATGTCCCGAATCTCTCAATCACTGCAGAATACAATCCCAGGATCTCCAAATCATAATGTATCTTGCAAAAATAACACCAACATAATCTTCAAATATCTTCATCCTATGTTTTCTTCACTGCCGATTATCTAACCCAATCCAGCTGATTTTGAAGACCATACCATTCCTGTTACACTGATTCAAGTTATCCCTAACAGTTTCATCCATTTAATCTCCTTAAAACATGATCAAAACTTCAACCCTAATTCTGCCTGTGTATACTCCAAATTCCCGCCATTTTCTAATTTTGAATTTGGGAAGAAGATGTCCTCCCCCTAATCCTGTACAGGTGTCCCTTTAGCACTTGCCCTATGGGGGGTGTAAATAGTAAGGAAGACGCCCCTTATCCGTTGAGGTACCCCTTAATAATTGAGGTGCCCCTTATCCAAAACTGAGAGTGCGAATAACATGTGTCCTCTGGGGTACAAAAACCACTTTTCGAGCAACTTTCTCCATAAGAGCTTATTTCACAAAAACACCTACAAACAAGTTTATTAGTGATAAAATGAGTCTCAGCTAATGTATTTATGGGTGAAAATGCATCGCATTTCGTGCTCATCCAATTCCCCCACACTTACATTTTGCTAGTCCTCGAGCAAAACAGAAAAAGCCCCGCTACACAACTGGTCTTATAATAAGAGAGAGAGAGAGACCCGCTACACAGCTGGTCTTAATTTTTTTTTTTAGACCCGCTACACAGCTGGTCATAATGTGCTAGAAAAAAGAAAAGACCCGCTACACAGCTGGTCATAACCCCAACAATCATTTTTTTTTAGACCCGCTACACAACTGGTCATAATAAGAAAATACATAGAAATAGACCCGCTCAACAGCTGGTCATAAGCCTAACAACCATTTTTTTTAGACCCGCTCAACAGCGGGTCATAATTTGCAACGAAATTCCTGAAAAAGTAAAGTAAAAAGTTAACTACACCCCCACACTTAAACATTACATTGTCCTCAATGTAATTGAGTCATCCAACGTAAAAAATAAGATGGGAAATTCATAATATGGAAAAAGTAAACGAAAACATAAAAAAATAGAATAAAAATAAATATACCTACCGGAATGTACAGAAACGGATCCCCGAAAATTAACAGTCTGAAAATTTGGGGATCAACCCAAAATACAGTATTTACAAACGACAGCTTCACAATTACATTATGAAAATATGGGGACACTGAAACTGTCCAAAACAGATGATTACCCCCAAACCTAGTTTTTACATCACATGGAAGTGAGAACAAAATATGGGGATACTATTGGGACTGGGGAAATATCAATTGACCCATGCACGATATTAGAAACAGGCAAGTCCTCTGAGTATTTGGATGCAAAGTGATCCAACAAAATTTTAGAAGCATACAATTCTAACCCTAAATTAGGTAACTTTTGGAAGTCTAGGGGTCTAGAAACAACCTCTAAGTCGGGTGAATGATCTTGCGAGATAGGTTCATCTATGGAATTAGGCAAATCATCTACAGGGTCATCTACAAATTCTGTCTGGAACAGAGAGTCACTACAAGACTGATCATCATCATCATCAAATAATTTTTGGCATTCCAAAATTCTCAATCATTGTTCCAAACTAGGTGGTGTGTATTTGTAATACTTCTCATATATCATTAGAGGAGATTCTTCACTTACCTCATGTGGAGCAGAAACTCCATACCGTTGCATATGCTTATATTCACCAAGCGTCATCTCAGATGAGGTTGCCTGATAATTTGAATTTCTACGCTTATATTCCGCCAGCGTCATCTTAAGTGACGCCTCCTCAGAAGAAGTCATCATCCTCAAAAAGTCCCTAAAAAGAAATGCAAAAAGAAACACATAAAAAGGAAAAAGAAAATCTAAAATGAAATGAAAAGACTGTACAAAATAAAATAAACCTAAACATTAATCTAAAAACAAGTCCGCGTCGGCGGCGCCAAAAATTGATTGTTTTTCAAAGATGTTGTAGTAAATAGGATTCGAACTCTAAGACTTGTGAAGATTAAATTTAAAGATTTAACTAAAACAATAAACAAAAGTGAGATTCTTGGGTCTAGGATCCCACCGAATTCATATCATAAGGCTCAATTATTTATTCTCAACAATTATCGCTCAATAAATAAAATATATGGACTCTTATTTTGCCAAAGTAGATTCTCAAAATATTAGTTATAAATCGTAAGAATGGGACATCAAACATCTAAGCATGACCCATCAAATAAAATAATAACTAATTCATTCAAATCATAATTATATTTTAATTAGTGCAAAAGTCAAATAGGAAATAAAATAAATTCACCCATGCATGTATGAAATTCGGATTCCTCCATAGACCCAGTGTAGGAGTTTAGCTTCTCATTATGAAAACACACTCAAAAATATAATTCATAGCTCAAATGGTGTTTTTATGGAAGAAAACTAAAAGTACAATGAATCTGCAACCTGTATTGGCGTTACAGAAACTACCGTTACAAGAGTTGTTGCAAATTTAAATAAGCGTGCCACACCGACTTTTACGAGTACCGTTTATAAAAGAGGTTCTCTCATGATATCAATGGACGTCAAATATTCTTCTTCTTTCTCGCAACCCTTTGTTCTTCACCCCTATCACTCGATCCTCTTATATGCTCTCAGGAAACTCTATTTATACTCACATGACTTCAAAAATCTTCGTAATCACTCCACAATATTCTTCCAATACTCGACAGTAAAAGAAAATATTCCCGAGAAGTTTTCTTCCCATTCTTGTCTTTTTCATGCGTCTGTTATAGAAGAACTTCATCCAAACACGTTTTTACATGTCCCAAATGGTATTAAACACTCTCAGGCCGCACGCAGATCCCTCAGATAACTCAACAGCTCGTGACAGCAAAAGTATACCCGTGATATTCTCGTGTTCTTACTCTTTTCGTGTGTTTGCACGTACCATTCCCTTTTATCTCACTGCATGTCCCGAATCTCTCAATCACTGCAGATTACAATCCCAGGATCTCCAAATCATAACGTATCTTGCAAAAATAACACCAACAGAATCTTCAAATATCTTCATCCTCTGTTTTCTTCACTGCCGATTATCTAACCAAATCCAGCTGATTTTGAAGACATACCATTCCTGTTACACTGATTCAAGTTATCCCTAATGATAGGTTTTGACCATTTAATCTCCTTAAAACACGATCAAAACTTCAACCCTAATTCTGCCTGTGTATACTCCAAATTCCCGCCATTTTCTAATTTTGAATTTGGGAAGAAGATGTCCTCCCCCTAATCTTGTACAGGTGTCCCTTTAGCACTTGACTTATGGGGGGTGTAAATAGTAAGGAAGATGCCCCTTATTCGTTGAGGTGCCCCTTTTCCAAACTGAGAGTCCGAATAACATGTTTCCTTCGGGGTACAAAAACCACTTTTCGAGGAACTTTCTCCATAAGAGCTTATTTCACAAAAACACATACAAACAAGTTTATTAGTGATAAAATGAGTCTCAGCTAATGTATTTATGGGTGAAAATGCGTCGCACTTTCGTGCTCATCAGCACCACTATGACTGGACAAGATATGACGATCACTTAAACACCCATAGTTTTGCTAGTCCTAGAAGGCTTACACTATTCTTAATTTTGGTTTACCATCTCCCATAAGAAAGACATATCTCGATAGATGATTCGGCTACATAAATTCGCATGAATCCTTGTCAAGGCACCTAGTAGAGGCCGAACAACAGCTTTATCTTATGTAGGAAGACACATGCGTCCAGTACCTCAATATGATTCTCCACCGACATCTCCAACCTATAGACTTGCCCACATTGAAGACTCAATCTCATATGCTACAAGGGTCTTATTTAATTTTCCAATTAGTATCCCGAATCAATGGGAATCCCTAGTCATATATCAAACTGGGGACTAATGAAGAACCGTGCGTCACACACCAACATGACCAAAAAGAGGTGATCCAGACATCTAGTTTCCAGATAAAGGTTTAGAAACAATCAACACAAGAGTCTCTAAGATTGGGACAAATTAAAACCATTCAACTCCTCAAACCCACATCACAACATGTTATTACTTGGGGACTATGAGATTAGAGTTCGTCTTTCAAAATCATGAAAGGGAATCATCTGTGACTCGAGAAATCTCGCATCTCTCTTCAGTCTCGTCGAATTCTCCTTTGTCGACATCTTCTCTCGTATTCAGCAATTGCAACTATGTCCCGGATCCTAACTGAGGATTTGACGGTTCAAATCTGGATAGTTTCGTCCCTATAAGATGTTTTAGGGTTTTATATGCGTGCAACATAACTATAAAGTAGAATAAGAATTCAAATTATCTCTCAAGAATGAACGCATGCAGGAGAAAAACTAGGGTTCGCAATCGGTTTGAATAGGAGTATACAATTTTCACTCTACTCAGATGCGGCTCACACTTTTGTCACATAACTCGATGAACTGGCACAAATGGGTAGAGAATTCGACAACGCGCCATTGATAAAAGTATCCTTGCATGTATCTCATACCATGTGTTAAAAGAGAATGATGTTTCGAAATACGGTTCAAGAGATGTCGTCAAAGCGCTTGAAGAAATTGCTGCTAAATATTTGAATTCTCGGGTTTAACTTCACGTGGATTTATCACCTGAAAAATAAGCTCCAAATCCTAATTTTACTCTAATAAATGAAAGTCATGTCTTTTATGTTCGATAGTTGGGGTTAACCTCTGAAATCGGATGTCAAACAAAGTTTCTACAGCTTTTGGAATGAAGGCCGCGCAAATGAAGAACACCTATTACGAATTTAACTTAGGTTTTCACCTACTCGCATACCCGACGAAGCAATCTATGGTTTGCATCAAGTTTGAACTCATGAGGGTCCCCTTCCTTTAACAGATGCCTACGAGAAAGATTCAGAGAGAGAAAATATTAACCCTGAAGGAAATCATCCAGCAAAGGCCCCTAGAGAAAATCTCTTGCTTCATGTTCAACTGCTTCACTTCGGCCTTTGCATCTCAAGCCTCCTTCTTAGCATGTTCTAGCTCTTCATCTACCATACGCTCCTCAGATTAAGAACCTCTCTGAACTTAATTCCCCAAAATGGACCCAGACAAAATCCCATTCTCGCGATTACCTCACATTGAAACGAAGATTCTCATCACGTGCGGTCGTCAGGTTTTCCAGATTCATAAGATTATCAAAAGAAAGACCGTTCGGATTTATTCCCCTCATGACACCAAAATCACCCCAGGCCGTTGTCTCTCTGCACCAGTAATCTCTTTGTGAAAGTCCTATGAAATTGTTGAAGCCCGCTCATCCCCACTCTACCAAGGTCGAACTCGTTCTCACCATAAAGAGTACGCTACAAACGAGAGAAGAATTATAATAAGTAAACTAAGGGAGCAACAACACACGACTAGGGTTTTCTCTATATGAGGACCGTCCTTACCGCCTAAATCCTTGTCCTCTCCTAATCCCTTCAAGCCTAACAGCATGCCTGGATTCCTATCCTTATCAAGGAATCTATCTTAGATCTCATGGGATTCTAAGTGAAGACATGTTTTTTCGTAACTAAGCGTAAAAACGAATAAGCATGCCACTGAGGGATCAAATTCACGACCTATAACAAGCTAAGTAAGGTTAATTAGGTAATAAAACTTCAAGAGGCCTTTTCCTAAGAGTCTCAATACATCAAGAGTTCAAACGCAACAAGGACTCCTTTCGAAAGCATACATCTGCACGTTCCAGAACAAATATTTGAAAATTGATGACAATTCATACGGAATTTCTGGTTACTTAATGAAGCAAATATAATCGGTTTATCCTTGTGGTAGATTGGATTGATTAGTTGTGTAGATCGGCATCAATACAATTCTTTGTGATTAAAAGTATTGATTGCAAAATCTTAACAATTACTTCGGTAGTTGAGAATAAGATAGATCTAAGAACCTGACGAAGGTTTTATTTGAGATAAACAGAAGAGTCTTTGTCGAACTCATATCACTTGGTTGAAGAGAGTTGCTACCAAACAGATTTGTTGTTCCTTTGCTGTTTGGAATACGAACCAAAAGAATTGTTCCAAGTACGTGACTTATTCATAAGTTGGAGGCGTGGGAATACAGACGAAACTAGGTGAACTATAGGTTTAGTTGCTTGGTCTCAACTATACGAAGTTGGTTTAATTTTGTGTAGCGGCTTAATCCTGAGAGTATTCAATTCTGGACAAGGTCCTGGGGTTTTTCTGCATTTGCGGTTTCCTCGTTAACAAAACCTTGTTGTGTCATTTACTTTACATTTCCGCATTATAATTGTTTTATTATAATTAAAGTAAATTACACAAACGTTAATTCCTATTTACTTGATAATCAATCCTATTGTGTTTGGTTAAGTACGAACCTTTTTTTACCAAGTAAACATACTTCGTTGTTGTATTGTCTCGATATTGTATCCATAGACGATCACACGAAGTGTGAACCAATTAGTTGCATTGTCTCGACTCAGTCCATAGACAATCACTTTCGGAGAAAGGACTTATAGGTAGGAAAAGTTTTACCTTGAGGTATATTTGGGTACCCTCGCCTTTTCACCGCTGCTTTTCTTTCATCTTCAATCAATTTTATGATTCTTCAATTGTTTCTTCAACTGTTTCTTTCAATTTTTTCTCTTTCAGATCTACTTTCTTGATCATCTTTCTCTGATTAATGATTTAATAGTTTCCAGAATCTTCAACAACTATGGAAAATTCAACTTTGAATTCGATCACCAAAATTCCTCTAAATCAATTAACAGGATTTGTTCATCTGAAGTTGAAGGATGACAACTTCATCACATGGAAAAATCTGATGCTTCTTGTTGTTCGCAAGTTCAAGATCATGAAATTTCTTGACGGCTCTCATCCTTGTCCATTAAAATACACAAATCAATGGAATCAGGTGAACGATGTTGAGAATCCACTATACATTGACTGGATTGATAAAGATGCTATAATCACTTTGTGGATTCATTCAATAATTTCCGGTTCTGTCATTGCTTACTTCTCAAATTCAGTTACCTCTCATCAATTGTGGACTAGTATCGATGAACGTTTCTCTAGAGCCTCAGCTACGTACTCAATTCAACTCAGAACAAAGCTATTGTCAATCAAACAAGGTACAAAATCAATTCCAACTTTAATCAGTGAAATAAAGGCTTAACTGATCAAATTGCTGTTGCTGGAGAATATGTCTCAGATAATGAACATGTTGTGGTAACTTTAGCTGCTCTTAATTCTGATTATATTCCATTTGCTACTTTTATGCGTCATCGTTTTCCACCCATTACCTGTATTGAACTGCACAATAATCTTCTAAGTGAAGAGGTTGTTGTCAGTGAGAGGAATCAATCTTTAATTACTGACTCCTTGCTGCTCAGATGAATGCTTTTAGGTCTTTTGGAAGAGGTAACTATCATGGATATACTGGTGGTCGATCTGGTTACTTTAATCCTTCAATTGGTCATTCTGGTGGTAGATTTGGCTCTTCTGGTAGGGGTAGATCTTAATTTTCTGGTCGAGGATCATCATCCATTGCATCCTCTTCTACTCCTCAACCAACTTGTTGTTCCACCTCCATCAAATTTGTTGTCACACGAGGATGAAATAATATGTCAAATTTGTGGAAAGTCTGGTCATAATGCTTTGGAATGCAGAAACAGAGTTGAATTTTTCATATCATAATATGCATACACCACATCATCTGTTTGCCATGCTTTCTTATGCTAATATAATTGGTGAAAATCCTTGGTTTGATGACACTGGAGCTAACAATCATATAACTCCCGATCTTCATGAGCTGCAAGATTCATATGCTTATTCAGGTTCTGAAGCTATTCAAGCTGCTAATGGTGAAGGTATGCAAATTACTCATACTGGCTTTTATTTAAAATCTACTCCAAATCATCAATTCAATCTTAGCAATGTATTATTAGTGCCTCAAGCCTCTCAGAACTTACTCTCAGTACACAAATTCACCTCAGACAATCACTACTCTATAACTTTTGATGTTTTTTGCTTTTTTTATGAAGGACTTATCCACTGGGAAGATACTTTTACAAGGCCCTCACAATAATGGTATCTATCCACTTCACTTCATTCACAACTCTCCCAATAAAGCTTTCTCTGGTGTTACAACTAACATATCTGCTGAAGTGCGGCACAAGAGACTGGCTCATCCATCCTTTCAAACAATGAAGCATGTTTGCAGTTCTCTTCAACTATCTCATGTAATCAAAAGTCCTTTGTTTTGTACTGAATGTTAGTTAGGTAGAAGTCGCAAACTACCTTTTTATTTATCTCCACATTGTAGTACAAAACCTCTAGAATTACTTCATCTTGATCTTTGGGGTCCTAGTCCTGTCATTTCCATTTCAGGATTTAGATATTATGTTAACATTGTGGATGACTACTCTAAACTCTGCTAGATATTCCCTTTGTATGACAAGTCAGACTTTAAAAAGGTATTCTTTCAATTTAAGCTTCAAGTTGAAAATGAATTGCAATCTAAAATTATGGTTGTTAGAACTGACGGTGGAGTGAATTTGTCAACAAGGAACTATCTTGTTTCCTTACTGGTTCAGGTATTCTTCATGAAATCTCTTGTCCACACATACCTGAACAAAATGGTGTTGCAGAATTCAAGCATAGACATCTTGTTGATGTTGGTAGAACCTTTTTACTTCAGTCTGGTATTGCTTCTTCTTTTTGGGTTGAAGCATTTACTACTTCTAATTACACTATCAATAGACTTCCAACAAGATCTATTCATTTTAAATCCCCATTTGAGATGCTTTATCACAGAAAACCTGATTACACATATCTCAGAACTTTTGACTGCTTATATTTTCCTTGGCTGAGACCTTAATCTAAACACAAGCTTGACTCAAGAAGCTCTTCTTGCATCTTTATTGGTTATAGTAATCATCATAAGGGCTACATATGTATGGACATCTCCACTGGCAAAGTTTATATTTCAATACATGCAATTTTTCAGGAATCTTCGTTTCCTCTTAAAATTACTTTGCCTCCACACCCTGTATTGGATCTTTCTATGAGTAACGCAGTGTCATTTATTGTTCATCCTACACCAACTGAAGTGTCTTATGACTTTCATGATTCTTCACCTGAAGTTGTTCCTACTGAAGTTGTTTCTGCATCACCTGAAGTTGTTACTGAAGTTACTACTGCATCACCTGAAGTTATTACTTCTTCAACTCCTGCACTCTTTACTGAAGTTTTTTCACCAACTAATACTCATTAGATGATTACTAGGGGCAAAGCTGGTATTTTTAGGCCAAAAGTATACTCCACTCAACATGCTCTTTCTGCATATCTGCATGCCCAGCAACTACCTTCTTTACCTACTTGTGTAAGTCAATCTCAAAAGAATCATAAATGGAATACATCTCTAGTTGAAGAATTTGCTCTTCAAGATGTGGGTACTTGTGTCTCTGGTTCCTCCTCACTCTTCACTAAATGTTGTTGGTTGCAAGTGGGTGTTGGAGAATAAAACAAAATCCAGATGGTTCAATTGACAAGTTTAAGGCTATATTAGTAGCAAAGGGATTTCATCGGCCAAGAGGGATTGGATTACACTTAAACATTCAGTCATTTGGCTAAACCTACTACTATTAGAATTATCTTATCTTTAGTTGTCAATTTCAACTGGTCTCTCTCTCAACTTGATGTAAGCAATGCCTTCTTACATGGAGATCTAACAGAAGAGGTTTATATGGTTCAACCACCTGGATTTGTAGACAAAGAACATCTTAATTATGTCTGCAAGCTTCACAAATCTTTATATGGATTAAAGCAAGCCCCCAGGGTCTGGTATGACAAACTACTCAAAGTTCAGCTCTCCTATAATTTTAAACTTTCAGCTGAAGATTCTAGTTTGTTTGTTCAGAAACATCAACACAAAATCACTATTATACTTATCTACGTTGATGATATCATTATTACTGGTAGCACTAGTGTTTATTGTGCTGAACTGATTACTCAACCGCAACAACATTTTCCTTTGAATGATTTGGGTCCAATTCACTACTTCTTGGGTCTTGAAGTTAAGAGAAATGCCAATATTTTATTTCTCTGTCAAACCAAGTATGCCTTGGACTTATTGGATAGATTTGATATGGCTGGTGCAAAACCTTGTTCTTCTCCAGTTCCTGTCAACTTTAAACTTGTAGCAAACTCAGGTACTGCTCTTCAAGATCCTTCTTCTTACAGATCACTTGTTGGAGTTTTGCAGTATCTCACTTGGACAAGGCCTGAGATTAGCTTTGCAGTTAATCAGGTTTGCCAGCATATGCAATCACCAACTTCAGATCATCTAGTGGCTTCTAAGAGGATTTTACGGTATATAAAACATACCATTGATTATGGTATATTGTTTACTAAAGGCCTCTATGTTGTTCATGGGTTTAGTGATGCAGATTGGGCTGGTGATCCTGATACAAGGAGAAGTACTTGAGGTTATTGTATATTTTTGGCTCTAATCCTATATCATGGTCAAGCAACAAACAACCTACTGTGGATAGATCTTCTGCGAAGGCGAGTTTCGCTTTTAGCTAATTCTGCTGCGCAGAGGTAACTTGGGTGTGTAAACTTCTCACTGACCTTCATATATTTCTTCTTGTGGCTCCATCATTGATGTGTGATAACAAGAGTGCTATCTCCTTTTCATCTAATCCAGTTTTTCATACTAGAATGAAACATCTGGCTATAGACTATAATTTTGTCAGGGAGTTAGTTCAGTCACAGGATTTGAAGATTTCCTACATCTCAACTATTGATCAAGCTGCAGATGTTTTCACCAAAGGCTTAGCAGGACCTCGCTTTGCACTTCTTAGAGACAAGATGAGAGTGCTTCCACAGTATGCCCACATCAGCTTGAAGGGGGCTAATAGCACATAACTCATTAACACTTCTTTTACACTCCTGTAAGCTGCCACGGTGAGTTGTATTTCTTATGTGCTGTCAGTTTTCTATTGGCTATTATGTTCTCTTCATTCATTGGTCCTGTATAAATATTTGTGTCGGTCTCTTTATTGTGTAAGAACAATTCCTCTTCTTTCAAGGTTTACTGTAATATCATTTCCACCATTAATGAGATTCCCATGCTTCTACTAAGAAATACCTATATTCTCTGAAAAGGAAACCACAAAGTAATTAAATTTGAAAATATTTATTTATGATCTTCATGTTTATAAACGAACCATCAAGTTACGCTATTTATGCAATTTAAGTGAAAAATACCTCTCAAAAAATCATTATTCTCACTGGAGAAAAAGAAACACCTTACTCAAAATTTTATACTCAATCTTCTTAAATTGTTCTTCTTCGATCGATTTGATAAACAAGTAAAGCCTAAATCCATTTAAATAAACCAATCAAACTCTAGATTTGTCTTCCCCAAAAACTCGCTCAATCACCCTCCAAATTAAACTTTAATTTCAATCCTTAATATGTAGAAATTGTAACAGATCAAAAAAATAATTCGAATGATTCAGAAATGGTGATGACACTAAAATTGTCAGTGATATATTTCCAAATCATTCTTCTCGGTTATCTTTGTTCTCGGAGTTGCAGAAACATAACAAAGAGAAGATACCAAAAACGATCACATGTTTAGTTAGTTTTAGGGTTTGAGTAGAAAGATTAATCGTGTCTGTTTATTCAGCTCCACGTTTAGATTTGGACACGTATAACATCTGTAACTGGACTTCAGGATTATTTTTTTTGTTTTTTTTAGAACAACTGGACTTCAGGATATACCTAGCTATTGTTATAAAACATAAGGTTATATAGTAGTTACATATTTTTTGTTATGGAAATACCAACTCAGTTAAGTCAGTGGCCAGGCTTAACAGTCTTTGACGGATTCAGGCATCAATCCTTAATTTTTAAAATATCGGGTACCAGACCAATGTGTTGGCCATTTGTCGGGTACCAAACATTAAATAGTCCAAACATTATTTATAAATTCCAAAATCACTATAAAGTGATTTTTTTATTTAATACTAATAAGTAGTACTTCCTCCATCCCATTATTAGTTGACATATTTAATTTTAGATTTTGTCCCATTAATCGTTGATTGGGCCGACCGAACGAAGCGAGGGAGGACCTTTATATAGCCACTTTTTTGTAAAATGTAAGTGATCAATTGACACAAAAAGATTGGAAATGGCTAGGGCTGAAAAACCAAAAATGTCCCTCCCTTTTAGTCAAATTCCTAAAACTCCTTGTGTATCCTATCTTTTCAGGGGTATAATTGGAAAGCAAACTTTAATATAACATATCTAAAAATCCGTGCCTTGGAATTTTTACAAATTTTATCTCGTTGGAAAGGTTATAAAAAACTTTACGCAACAAGTACAAACAACAATATCAAATTTAGAGTTTTTACGAAAAATTTGGAGGTATTTATCATTTTAGGCATAATTTTAGAAAATTAAATGTATATCCATTATGCAAACCACCACAAAGGATACATAATCCTGGCGTCATTAGGGGCGACCCCAAAAGAATTATGGGCGACACAAAATGACAAAATAGGTTGAAAATACTTATATGTCCCTTCATAATCGGTAGTTTAGAAAGAAAAAAAATTATCTACCGATTGTGACTATGTTCTTCTCTTCCTAGCTTTGGTTTGAAATGATTAAATTTGGGGCTACTACCATAATCGGTAGGCAATAAACATCATCAAACTACCGATTGTACAATCGGTAGGCAATAAACATCATGAAACTACCGATTGTGAAAACAAATAAATCCAAAATTCCATTGGTTTTTGAAAAATTTGAATTTGGAGCTACTACCATAATCGGGAGGCATAAACATCATGAAACTACCGATTGTGAAAACAAAGGAATCCAAAATTCCATTGGTTTTTGAAAAATTTGAATTTGGGGCTACTACCATAATCGGGAGGCAATAAACATAACGAAACTACCGATTGTACAATCGGTAGGCAATAAACATCATGAAACTACCGATTGTGAAAATAGAGAAATCTAAAATTCCTATTGCTTTTTGAAAATTTCGAATTTGGGGCTACTACCATAATCGGGAGGTGATAAACATCATGAAACTACCGATTGTACAATCGGTAGGCAATAAACATCATGAAACTACCGATTGTGAAAATAGAGAAATCTAAAATTCCTATTGGTTTTTGAAAATTTCGAATTTGGGGCTACTACCATAATCAGGAGGCAATAAACATATGAAATACCGATTGTATAATCGGTAGGCAATAAACATCATGAAACTACCGATTCTGGTTGTTCTCAATCATGTGAAAATGGAATCTCCTTTATATAACAAATTTCTCCCGATTGTAGACTTAACTACCGATTATGGAGGGCATATTTGTCATTTCGAAAAATTTGAGATAAGGGATGGCTTTGTTTTAGGTTTGGGTGACATTTTTTGTCTTTTTGTGTCGCCCCTAATTCTTTTGGGGTAGCCCCTAAAAATGCCAGGTACATTATACTTTATGTATCAAAATTTTGGTTTATGCATCAACTAATTTTCCGTTGCAACTAATAAAACGATGTACTCCCTCCGTTTCAAGAAAAATGATATTTTCATTTTGGGCACAATTCTAGAAAATTGAATGCATAGCCATTACGCAAACCACCACAAAGGATGCATAACACATCATGCAACCATATTTTGGTTTATGGATCGACTAATTTTCCGTTTCATAAAAAGTGATACTTTCACTCCGTTTTAGGAAAAATGATACTTTCTCTCTGTTTCGGGAAAAGTGATATTTTCTCCCCGTTTTGGGAAAAGTGATACTTTCGCTTCTGAGACTGGGAATCAATTTTTTTATCAGTGCTGTTCCAAGCGTCACTTGCAAACGTAATCGCTTTTATTGGTCTTCTTTTCCAACACCCAAAAGAAAAGATTAGTAGTCCGGTTTTGTGGGCTTTATATATCCTTCAGCTATGTCTCCCTAAGAGCATCTCCAATGCAAGGGGTAAAGGTCTTAAAAATGAATGACACCTAGGATTTAAGACTTTTTGCACCAAATTTCCATCTCCAACACAAAGGTCAAGGTCATAGAAAGAGTTGACATGGCTAAGTGGGGGTAATGGAGAAAGTGTAAATAATTTCACTATGACCTTGGGTCTTAAAGCCACATCATTATTTTGTCTCTAAATTCAAATAGTGTTTGTTAGATAATACCTTGGGGGTTGGAGATCAACTTGAGGTAAAAAAAATTACATTAATTTTATTTTGTCATTTAGCAATGACCCACACATAAGAATGTGTTAATAAGACCTCCATATAGGATGACATTGACCCCATGCATTGGAAATGCTCTAATAGCAGCCATGATAGGCTACCCACTTCTCCCCAAATATCTTTCATGCTTGGCATTCACTGTAATATTTACAACGTGTCTAAGCTTTGCAACTCTTGTTCTAGCCGTGATGTCAGTATTATCTTTTGTTTTACTAAGTGATTTAGCTGGGATGATTCTCGTTATAACTTCGATCTTGTGGTTATTGATTATCCCAACTGTGATCGTCTGTGTTTATATGTGCAAACTACATCAGAAATGGAAAGAAACACTAGTCTCAAGAAGGTGGATAGCAGCATGGGCATGGGTTATGTTGGGAGATATATATTTAAAAACATAGTTTTGTAATATTATATCAAACTTAGAGAAATAGTGTGGTGGTATTATTTTGGGCTCCCACACTATAGACTTGGGTCTGGTGATTCAGAAACTGATTTTTTGCAGGTTTTAACTCTTGATTTCCAAAAACGGTTTTTCTACTTAATATTCTCTAATTAACTCTATTAATTTTTGGTAATTATATTGTTACCGTTTTATGACTGTTATGGAGGATTTTCAGTGAGCACTAATTAGGAAATTTATTTTCATTAAAAACCGTATTGATTTCTTTTGAGTTATAAAAGAACAGTTTCTGGAGAAGATGAAAGACAATTGTTTTTTATCTATTTTTGAGTTCTGAGCAAGTGAAAAAGAGTAGTTGTTGGTTCGATTTCTCATAGTGAGAGAAATCGAACAAGAGAAATATCATTGTTTTTTATCCCATAGGGTTTCGACAAAGAATTGACTGCTAGCACAATCAAGAGGTGATCGCGAAACACCTTAAAGATAGCGACCTAGTCCGCGACTCAGCTGTTTGAGATTCATTATTTTGTAATCTGTTTTTGTGCTTTGTTTCCAACAGGTTATAAATGTATAACCCTCGTGATTTTATTACTCACTCCTTATCACTCAAGTTTTCATTTACAGTTGTACTTTTGTAATATTTTTTTCTTGTATTTCTTTGTACGTAGTTAAAAGTAACAATAGTTGTGCGCATTTTTTTTCTTCTATGTGGGCGAAATTTGTAATACGAGGGATACCCAATAGGGCAAATTTGTTTATATAGCTCAGAAAATATAAACATCCACCTACCGTAAGATAGCCTTTAGGACAAAATAATCTGGCCCCACTCAAAATCTGGAAAATACACTACTTCATCGGAATACAAATGTCTAACCCAAGGTCAACCTACTCAAAATCCCCTCCCACCAAAAAAATCCTTGTGGACTTTACCGTGTCCACCAAAAATCCAGCTTTTCTTATGGAAAGCAATCAATGAGGGCCTACCAACCTTCTCTATTCTACATCACATCCATCTGACCAACTCCAGCATTTGTCCCAGATGCAAGGCTAATCCGGAATCAGCGTCTCACCTGCTAATTCACTGCACAACTGCGACTTCAGCTTGGAACACCTTATTCACTCAGCTGTCAACCTTACCAAACTCCAATTTTAACCCCACATGCCCTTTAACGCCTCAAACAACCATTTCCCAAATTCTCCAACAATCAGCACCAGTATCTGCCACCTATTCTGTCTGCTTTCTATTATGGACCTTATGGTTGGCCAAGAATGAACTAATTTACCGCCAAAAACAAACAACATCAGAAGAAATCCTAACTTGGGCAAAAAAAAACAACTAGAATATTTCGTGGCAATAGAATCGTCACCTCATGTGTTACCATGAGATTCACCGGTAATTAACCACTCAAGAAATGCAAAAAGAATATCAACAATTTCGGTAGGATGGTCCACGCCAAACTTGAATTGGATCAAGATTAACACAGATGGGGCGGCCAGGGGCATCCAGGTTTCGCAAGTGCGGGTTTCATTTGCAGATATTATGAAGCACGAACAATTATGGCTTTTGCTCAACCTTTAGGAATTACAACATCCTTAATTGCAGAAACTTAGGCTCTGCTTTTGGCATCAAGAACAACAACAGAAAGGCAATGGCAAAAATTTATTTTCGAAACGGACTCAGAAAACCTTCTGCTCTTCGTCACATCCTGTACTGAACCCCCTTGGCACATCTCGGGGATGATTGAAGAAATAAAGTATAGAATACGACATATTCCGCAGGCCGCTATCCAACACAACTACGGAGAAGGAAATCAAGCAGTGGATGGCTTGGGCAAAAATAAAAATCTAGTACATTTCACACCACCACTTTGGCTATTGAAAAAAATAAAAATATTCAGCGAAAATAAAAATCTGAACTAAGATATCCCAACTTAATTCTAATTACGGTGGATTAATTATTAAGTCACGGGTGTTTTGGCTTTTTTTACTCGGACTATCCTCGAAATTGTCTTTCATTTTCATTTTAACCTTCTTTTTAGATTCTCGGAGCGGAAACAGAAATTACAAAGAAATACAGGGGTTGGAGCCTTGGAGGGGTAAAATCCACTTCCTGACAGATTTATTTGCATAAGCAATTTGGGGGAGACTATGAGAAAAACTACTGTTTTTTTTTTTCTATCTCTTAATAAGATAAATAAATGAAAAATTAAAACTGAAATATATTTTACCATATGTCCAAAAGTGATAAATTTTATATATTCGAAAATCCTTCGACGAGAGCTTTCTACGAGTGCCATTGTTACTATATTTCAGAGCTTTTAGTTTTTACCTTATCCTTCTACAATACAAAATATAATAATGAATTACCATTGCGACTTCATTCTTAGAAACGAACTACTATTATGAGTTCATTCGACAAAATAATTTGCTAGCATATACGAGTTCATTCTACGAAATGAACTGCTAAAACTAGAATGAACTACCATGTTCTAAAATAGTGTTCATTCTGGGATATGAACTACTATTATACCTAAAAAAAAATTAAAATTCCGAAATATAGTATAATGGGTACTCGTTGTGTAGATCTCGTCGAGACCTTTGTGAATATATAAAATTTATTAATTTTCGACTTATATTTTGAGAGTTATTTAATTTTCAAGTTTTTTTTATCTATTAATGTTAAGAAGATTTTTCTCTCTCTCCTCTCTTTTCCTCTTCTCTCTAAGAAAAACCTTATCTCTTGCTCAGATTTGGTCCTTTTTGGACCAGATCTGAGCAAGATTTCTTTTTCTTTTTAAGTTATAATAGAATAAAAGTAGTTTCTTTTTGTTTTTTGGTGTCATTTGACATAGGTTTTCCCTAAACACCACCCACACTTTCCCTAAACACCACCCACTGAATAAAAACAAAATACTTGTAAACCTAATCAAGAGTAAGTAATAATAACCCACCTTCTTCCCTCTGCTACTTGAAGACATAAAACCAGTAGATATCAAATGACCATGGATTTTTTTAGCATTTAATATTGAACGTTGTTTTCCACATACTTTCATGGCTTCCGAGAAATTTTGGGAGTAATTCATGTAAGATTTTTCTGTAGAGAAGTCTTGGTATAGAAAATTCATGGTCTGTATTACGAGATTTTCTTCTCGCGACAGGTGACGAACAAGTTTTAGAGATAGAAAAGGGGTTCGAATAATTCTGTGCAATGGAAGCTTGAAAATCATACAGAGCCATCGCACACCACCCCTCATTATAATACTTGCATAGATCTTAGTTATGGTGTTTTCATCATAATATATACCACATCAAATTGGAAGCACTAACGTCTGTTCTCTACAATGGATTTCAATTGATTTTGCGGAACTTACATTATAGTTTTTTGAAACTGGAATCGTGAACAAGATTAAACGAAAACTTAATTTGACTCTGTTAGAAATTAAAAACCTAATTGATCTAAATAACATAAAATAAATTCATCACTTTATCTCCTAATTAAAATCATAATTAATATTTAAATTAATCGTAAATTCTTATTAAGATTAAGATCTTAAAGACGAAACAGACTAAATTGAAAGTGGTGGTGGTGGTGTCGACGGCGGCCGCCGCAGGAATTATAGGTGGTGGCTATAATGGTGTTAGATGGATGGTTGTTTGAGAAGAAGGTACGTTTTTATCACCCCCTTTAAGTTAGGTCTACAGTTATTGTGTATTTTGGCTATGAGTGGTATATAGGAAAAGTGTGGGTGGTATTTAGGTAAAACCTTTGACATATTTCTTTGTTATTTGGAGCGATTTTTCTTTGCCATTTGGGGCGAGTTTCTCTTCGCTTTGAGGGCGATTTATTCAAACATTGATCGCTGGTTCGTGACTTTCTATTCTCGATTCAAGAACATCGACAATCCAAAGGATTTAGGGCATCTGAGTTCGTTTGGATTTACAAGATTTTGGGCAAATAACTCATTTCTTATAGGAGTATCTCTTATTGAAGAAGAAGAAAATCAGATTAAATGGTCGGAATCGATTCCGGATTATACCATCATCCTTCCCTACTACATCTATAAAAATTGGGTATCTTTACGGTATATGGCTCTTTCTCTTCGTGATGTACTCGTAGTTGATATCTTTATTTGTATTAGGGTTCTTATTATCTTGTATTCTGATGTTTTTATTATTCTTGTAAGAGCAACTACAGTTGTGCGAGTATAACCAAAGACCAAAGAGGGAAAAAAAGACCAAAATTTGGGTTTAGTCTGGTGTGTGACGCTACAGGTAGAAGACTAAATTTGGTGGAGCGTACACTATACGTTCGCCTGGTGTGGGGCGTGGAATATACGTTCGCCCGATCGGGGGAGATTCCAAAAATGAAATTAAAAAAAAATAAAAAAATGGAGCGAAGGTATAAAGTTCGCCCCACTATAAAGAGTGTAAAAAAAGAATGGGGCGGAGGTATAAACCTCGCCCCACACAAAATAAAAAAAAAAAAAAAAAAAATTTGGGGCGGAGGCTATAAGTTCGCCTGGTGTGGGGCGTACACTATACGTTCGCCTGTTGTGGGGCGTAAACTATACGTTCGCCTGGTGTGGGGCGTTAACTATACGTTCGCTCGACTATAATTTGGGTTTAGTCTTTGGTCGCCGACCAAATATAGTTTGGGATTTGGGTTTAGTCTGGGATTTGGTCGATAGTACGTCCCACTATGTCTCGTTCTCAAACCAAATATTTGAGTTTAGTCGCCCACTGCGGTTGCTCTAAGCGATCATGTAATCACATTTTGATTTGAATAAACTAAAATTGTTGATTGACCAAAAAAAAATGTTAAGAAGAGAGAGAAATTATTAGGGAGAAAATAAAGAAGAGTAAAATATATATATATTATTATGTATCACGTAAAGAATAGAGAAAATAAGAGAGAGAAATTGTACTTTAGATACTTTTAAAAATTTTGAATGAATAAGGACCAAACAAAACTCTCCTTTTACCCGTGGACCAGATAGACTTGGGACCGTCTAAAAAGGACCAAACGGTAAATGCCCTAGAACAAACTGAGGTTCGGCTAAATCGATTTTTCTTTCCTAGCCGAACCAAGTTTGGTTTCATTTTTTTCCTAGTCGAGTTTCAATTTGTTCTTCGCATACAAAGAATATGTTGAGGTTCGACAAGAGTCTTTCTCAAATGAACTGTTAAACTTTTGATATTTTGATGATGCTATGTAGATATATAATCATAAAATTAGCATTGCTCATATAGAGTTTCTAGTTTGGTGTTGGTTGTGAAGCAAGACTTTCTCTTAATCTCCTTTGTTTATATTGATGTTCTTGCTCTAGTTACAAACTGATGACATCTTTCCTATTTATAGAGCGGTACATATGAGACCATATAGCTATCAAACTTTCTCTAGAAACCTCATTACAAGACCGACCTTAATGTGTCTAGATTTTTATTTTATCACCAAACATTTATAATTTTGACTGACATTAGACTATCCTAAGTCTTGCTTTGGATATTTCTATTATTATCATTAACGATCCGATTCACATTATGTTAGAGCACCTTTGCTCGGTCGAACTTCATAAGCGTTGCTATCTCAAGCTTGTTTGTCAAGCTTAGTTGCCAAAATTATAAGTCTTGATTTCTAGTCTACTTATAGCTAAGTCTCGGATTATGATAGAATGTGTAGTTGAGCTTTAGACTTCACGGCGTTCATCGATTTAAGACGAAGAACTACTAAGGGGAGCTTGTGGAACTTCAACAACAAAAGGTATATGGAGACTTGAACTCATTTATCACTCAAAAGTCTATTTCTACTCTATCTCCTATTTGAGACAAAAGTCGTATAGCTATATAAACTTCGATTATACACATTTGATATTTCGAGCTGAGTTTATCTCGCTTACATATTTCTCGAAATATGTGCTGGTAAGCTTTCGCTTTAACCAAGTTCATCTTATATTCTTGACGAAAGTCAAAACATGATCATGTGAAAATCGCATGGTAACATCTTATATGATTTGTGTGAGACAGTCATTTGGTGCAGACCCGGAAAGTTTCGTATTGATCATTTGATAACTTGAAAATTGCTTTGAAACTAATAGTTTGTGTGAGACAGCTATTGTCGTCTTCTAAAAATGTTTCATTGATTGAAATGGGAGTTTAGAAAAATTATCCATTGATTGGATATAGTTGATGGGATGTCGTAGGCACAACAAATTAATTCAGATATTTCCCACTAATTAACTAGTAATATAGCGGTAGTAAGAGATCGTTCCCACAGAGAGTTGTGTAATTGATAGGTTATTTGATCAGCAAGATAAATGTTAATAACAAAGAGGGTTTTGGTTATGATATGAATAAAAAGACAATAAAGAATAAATGATTAAGGAATCCTTCGCCGTTACCAAGCATTAACAGGATTAGAATACTTATCTATTGTTCGTAAGAACCATTCATCACCAACCGTAGAATAACAGCTAGAGCAGTGTTATCCCCAAAGATCCTTGTGTAACCGGATACCGAAGCGCTCGCATATCATGTTCTATCCAACCGAACCACCAATTAGTAGCGCACTCAAGGTGTAATCAAGCGGAAGCTTTAAGTTATGTGAACTTATGTTGATCCTAGCAGTTAGACTCTTAGCGCAAGGTCCACTTACTAGTGTTGTCTTCACACACGATTGATCTACAGAATCCTTCTGAGAGGTTTCACGTTCTCTACTTGTGTAAGGATTATTCAACAATTACACGAATATCCTAACCCTTTACTAGCAATAGAATGATCAATAAATTAATCTAGCGTGCACTCCAAACAATCTAATAAATCAATAATAAACCCTAGATATGGTGAAAACAAACGATGATGATAAAAACTTTCAATATGTTTGTATTATTAATAAAGCTTCACGCTTAGAACATTGAATTCATCCTTAATCAACAAAGGGTTTAGTTTCTCATGATTACACAATTACCCGGTTTCCCCCTAAAGGAGTAAACCCTAAAATATTAAAGAAGAACAAAAGTATAATATGAGATGATCAATTTTACATGACCTAATACATTTTTATAGGTTTACATTGCTTGGCCATCAAGTATTTAGTTTGGTTCAAGAACCCGACCTAAAAATATGAAATAAAGACTCCAAACGTGACCTTAGGCCTTCCAAGGTATTAATACACATTTTCCTACTTGCTAAGTACGCGTACCAGTCCGCGAAATTCAAATTCCAGCATAAATTTTCGGAATTAAAGTATGCGTACCCGTCCGCATACTTTAATGTCTTCGGTATTCAATAAAAGCTTGTCTTGGCCACAACTTCTTCATCCGAACTCGGAATGACCTCATTCTTTTTGAATTCTTTTTATCATTCAATTATCTTCAAGATGATGATGAGAAATCCTTAATTTGAATGAGTTAAGATTGGTTTTTGTCCCTTCTCTTGATTTTGAGCGTTTTGCTCCTTTTCGTCACTCTTCTTCCACTTCTCTTGGACTTGGGCACTTGGATACTTCGAATACTTATCTTCCTATCTCTTTTCAGCACTTTGTACCTCCTTTTTGGATGTTTCACCTAATTAAGACAAATGAGAGAAAACATGAATAATAATACGAATACATGCAAGAATAATAGCTAAAACAAGTATGGAATGGATACTAAAATAATATAAATTATGCACTTATCAATAGTACAGTATGCGTACTAGTATTCTAACTGTTGTAGATATATTCCAAGTCTGGGAACTTGGTATGCATACCAGTATGCGTACTGGTGAAACAGTTGAAATCCGGGAACTTAGTATGCATACCCGTATATGTACTGATTTCAACTGATGTTGATGCATATTCGTTTGCATACTGGCGAAGCCAGACCAAGTCCGACTACTTAGGTATGCGTACACATTTGCATACTTGAGTGGGTCAAGTTCTAAAATCGGTTTGTTCATGAACTAATACATTTATAAAATAAGAAATGCAATCTTTTGCAAACCGTGGCTATAATGTTCATGAATTGATTCGAGTGAATCAAAAATCGATTTTGCTTCAATTGTGTCTTGCATACTTCTATGAGAATATAAACAATTGTGTCTTATATACTTTTATGGTTTAGTGACTATAAAGACTTCATTGGGATCCGTGAAGCCAGGTCCAGTTATCTTTTATCTTGATAACTCAAGTATCCTGATCTTGATTGTTTGTAGAGATCGCACCAACGATCAAGATAGATAGTAATCATCAAAGTTCTCTTCGTCTCAGACTTTGTTAACTCCGCAAGTTTTATACTTGTGAGGTGAATATAATCTAGGCCGCACTTCGGGTTGCATAAGTCCGGATTTTGAGGATAGCCAGACTTCTGTCAAGTTACTATCGATTTTCATCAGCTGGATCTTTCGTTTGATATGATCATCCGTTTAGATCGTAAATCAAGAAATCAATCATAGGCTTAACCTATGGGAGGAAGACTTGGTTTAAAGTCTTTAATTGAGTTGAAGAAACCCTTAGTTGGCATGAGACCGTCAAAGGGAATCAATTGCGCGAAGTCATTCTGGGATTCAAGAGGCGTAAGAAGCGCGGCTGCACCTGAATCAGTGGGAGAGTGAGTTCTGGCTCAACTATATTCCAGACCGAAGTTAATTGGTAGTAGGATAGTGTCTGTAGTTGCTTAATACAGTTTGGTTTTCAATATGGACAAGGTCCCGGGGTTTTTCAGCATTTGCGGTTTTCTCGTTAACAGAATTTTTGGTGTCTGTATTATTTCTTTATCCGCATTATATTGTTTATCCTTATAATTGAAACGTCCAACCTAGTTTTTGGGTAAGACTTCATTGATCCTTGGATATTGATCTTTGGTACCGTCCAAGAACTCTCTTCCTAGTTAGGTTCACGGATTCATTTCTGTAAACGTTCTAACAACAAGAGATAGAGAGAGAACTCTAGACACTTTCCTTGATTGAGTTTTTACTCTCAGAGTTGTGTTGAGTTTGTCCATACAGATTGCCTACGAAAAAGTTGGTGGTGTATTATTGTACCCCCAGTGTTTTCATTGACTACTTAGTTGGTTCAGAGGTTCCACCTTTACCTAACAAACTTTCCATCTTTGGTTTTCTGATTATTTGAGGAAGCAATCCTATTGCTTTTATCCTTAAATTCTTCTCTTGATCACTTATTAGGAAGTGACCGTCTATTCTTTTTTTTCCTTGTTTTTTTTTTTTGAATTTATTTTTCTTTCATGGAGACGTCTTTATTCTTCAAAAACTACTACAACTTTTCTTAGCAAACACACGAACTTAGAAATGCTGTAGCAATTATAGGCATCTTGCTTATTTATAGGCAGTACATACAGACCGTAAAGTTATCTAACTTTTTCTAGAAACCTCATCCTAACCCACGACCTTAGTGTGTCTAGATTTTTCTTTTATCACCAAACATCTATAACTTTGACAGACATTAGACTGTCCTAGATCTTTCTGGATATTTCTATTCTTATCATTAACTGATCCAGTTCACATTACACTAATTAGTCTACTGAATTTAATGTCTCTAGATTTTCTTAACTAACTTTTATCAATTACAAGTTACCATAACCCAACACGAACATCAGTTTAGCCTTCACATATGAAGAACAAACTGATGTTCGTGAGGAAGAAAAAGAAAGATAAAAAACCTAGCCAATCTGAAACCTAATAAAAAGAAATTCAAAAAGAAAAAAAAAAAAAGGGAAAATACAAAGAAAAAAAAGGATTTAGAAAGAAAGAAAAAAACAAAAAAAAAAACATTTTAGCCATTACCATTAATCTTTTTTATATGATAATTTACTACTTAATGACCTAGATAAAATTTGAAGAATGGCCACTCAAATTTGGAATGGCCACTAAAAAATTACTCGGATTATAAAAGGGTTTATTTAACACAAGCGTCTTTAGGGGCAATCCCGAAAGAATTAGGGGCGACACAAAAGACAAAATAGGTTGAAAATACTTGTATATCCCTTCATAATCGGTAGTTTAGGTTTTTTTAGCTACTGGATTGAAAAATCTCATTTTTGGGAAACTCTATATTCGGTAGTTATATAAACTATTTTGACTACCAAATATAGGCTCAACCAAATTAGAAAAATAGAGGATTTTTGCAAAATCTCATTTTGGGGCAACTCTATATTCGGAAGTTAGGATACCTTCATTTACTACCGATTATAGGCTCAACCAATGCAGTTGAAAAAGCTCGATGCGGGCATGGACGTGGTATGAATACAATGCCGGTACGCTATACAGGGGGTCTGGGGGGGTCCGGGGGGGTCTACGAGAAAAATGAATTTCAGTAGGATTTTTGCAAAATCTGATTTTGGGGCTACTCTATATTCGGTAGTTATATGAACTATCTTGACTACCGAATATAGTTGGATATTTACAAAGAGAGTCACTGTATAATCGGAAGTCATGATAACTCTTCCTTTCTTACCGATTATAGGCTCAACCAAAATTCCAAAAAAAAAAGGATTTTTGCAAAATCTGATTTGGGGCTACTCTACATTCGGTAGTTATATGAACTATTTAGACTACCGAATATGGTTGGATATTTAAAAAGAAAGCAAGGATAATCGGTAGTCAAGATAACTTCATTTACTACCGATTATAGGCTCAACCAAAATTTCAAAAAAAAAAAGGATTTTTGCAAAATCTGATTTTGGGGCTACTCTATATTCGGTAGTTATATGAACTATTTTGACTACCGATTATGGTAGGATATTTGCAAAGAGAGCCACTGTATAATCGAAAGTCATGATAACTCTTCCTTTCTTACCGATTATAGGCTCAACCAAAATTCCAAAAAAAAGGATTTTCGCAAAATCTCATTTTGGGGCTACTCTATATTCGAGAGTTAAATAACCTAAATTCCCTACCGATTATGGTAGGAAATTTGCCAAAGGTCTACTTTAATCGGGAGTCAAGATAACTTTATTTACTACCGATTATAAGATAGTCAAAATTCAAAAGATAGAGGATTTTATTTTGGGGATACTTTATATTCGGAAGTTATACAAACTAAATTTACTCCCGATTGTTGATTAACTACCGATTGTATAGTTATCTACCGATTGTAAAGGGTAGTTTGGGATTAAAAAAAAACGCCCCGAAAGTAACCTACCGATTTTGAAATAACCTACCGATTACGACAGTTTTTGTCGTTTTGTGTCGCCCCTAATTCTTTCGGGGTTGCCCCTAAAGACCCAAGGTTATTTAAAACTACTAGAAAACTCTCCGGGAAAGAATGCAACTTTTGTTAAAAGATGATAGATATCAGGGTAGCTTAGAGCAACTGCAGTGGGCGACTAAACCCATTTATTTGGTCATTTGAACCGGGCGTAGCGGGACGGACCATCGACCAAATCCCGGACTAAATGAACAGTGGGCGATTATATTTGGTGGGGACCAAAGACTAAACCCAAATATAGTCGAGCGTTGATATAATGTTCGCCCCAAAACCAGGCGAACTTAAAGTTTACGCCCCACACCAGGCGGGGATAAAGTTTACGCCCCACACCAAGCGGGGATAAAGTTTACGCCCCATTTTTCTTTTCTTTTTTTTAATCTTTGTGAGGCGTTGATATAATGTCCGCCTGGTGTGGGGCGAACATTATATGTCCGCCCCACACCAGGCGGACATTATATCAACGCACCATATTTTTTTTTATTTTTTTTTTTTTTGTCGGGCGGGGATAAAATGTTCGCCCCACACCAGGCGAACTTATATGTTCGCCCCACCAAATTTAGTCTTCTACCGCTGCGTCACACGACGGACCAAACTAAAATTTGGTCTTTTTTTTTGGTCTTTGATCTTTGGTAATAGTCGCGCCACTGCAGTTGCTCTTAGAAGCACTGTGACTTCAACAAAAGGTACCCACATTTCTTTTTTTACTTCTCTAGGTTGTCAACGGTACTAAATTCCCAAGATATCGCAATATTTAAGCCCAAAGGTATTAAAAATAGAAACTCCCTCCGATCGGCAAGTAGTTTCCTTTTCTTATCAAACCTCAAGCCTATAAATATAAGCCCTAAGTTGTGTTTTAAACTCTCACAAATCAGTATATCGTTTCGGCTGTTATTATTATTGGAAACACGCAAGAGAAGTGAAATTACGAATAAGCAAGGAAGTTGATGGGTTTGGCTGCTAGATCAGATATGGAATTGGTGAGAAACATGTCTCATTATCAGAGTAATTGGTTTATGAAGAGAGTTAAGAAACTAAAAGTATCCGAGCCAAAGTGGAAAAGAAGATTGATTCGGAACATTGGAAGTTTCTGCAACAACAACGGAATATGGACTAACAGTAAACGGATGTATACAACGTATGACGCACAAAGTTATGCCCTTAACTTTGATGACGGCAATGACAGAAGAAGTTTCCATGTTCATCATCACTAGCTAGCAGGCAATCAGTTGGAAGTCATAAGCCCAGTTGCATATTTTTTTAATGTTCCTGTGAATCATTTGCTGATTAAACCTAATGAGGATTTTACATTCTCTTATTATTCCATCCATGCTGCTGTTCTATGATAAGTTTGCTACGCTGCTGCAGTATACAAGCTGCATCCGTGCCTTTTGCTTTATTATTCAACATCCCCCCCAGGCTGAGTTACTCCCAATTTTAGCTGCCTGTGTCAGGGCCCACATCACCTCCCACGGACATACTGCTTGCTCAAATGTAAGCTCTTGTCTGAAAAGAACTACCACCATCCTGTAGACAAAAAAAGCAGTCTCTAGCCTGCCAAATTTGTCAAGACGGCATAACATCCCAAACACAATCTCCTTTTCTGGAACCATTCTGTCGATGCTTTCAGATCCTAAAAACCCCCTTGAACGATAATCCGAGTTCCAAAAAAAATAGCTCACCCGATTTACGAACCAGTCTCACTTAAAAGCCTAGTCCATCGCCACCTAGAGGACTAGGCCCAGTTTTGCTATAGTATAAAGAGAATGTGAACAATAGAGGATGTATCCGTAATTCTACAAACTAAAGCCCTAATTTGCAATTTATATATATGGAACTCTGATAATGAATAGATCATTCTATGTTCTTGTTCTTCTTCATCTCCTGTTCTGGTAGTATCTCTTTTTCTTTCGCTTATTTTTTTATTTCGAAACGTAGGGTGTGTAATTTCGTTTTCATATTTTGTTTTCTAATCAATATGTTAGCCTTGTAGAAGATCTCTTTTATCTGCTTTCAATTAAGGTAAAAGGGTCTTCAGATCTTTTTTTTTGAAAGATTAATGAAGGCTTAAAGTTTTGCGGAAATTGAGTCTCTGCGCCCTCGATTTTTACAGGCGCAGTGAATAACGTACTGCAAAATTACCGTTTCTCTTATGGAATTCCGGAAGTTATGTTTTAGGATCCAATGATGGTAATGTAATCTTTGAGACCTGATTATCTATTGATGACAGCTATAAGCATTTTCTGAGGATCCTTATGATAACATAGTCGTTGATTTGAGCTGCTCAATGTCTTTGTGGTTTTGTTTGCTCTGATTTTGTTAGGATTGATTAGTTAATTGGGTCGAGTATATGATGAAGTTTGCACTGGGCTCTGAGCAGAAATTCTGCGCTAACTGATCGATATGCGGCCTAGAAAGCCTTTTCTGATACTTAACCATATAGTTTTAATAAATTTAATGTCCGTAGAATTGTAAATATTTGTATATTTGTAAAACGAGTTTTGCCCGGAAGCACTGAACCAGGCGTTTTATCTGGAGTAGAGGTGGTGGCATCAGTCCTGAAGTTATCCTGGAGACAGCCTGAAACAGCCAAAAGAGCTTTCTTTACAGCTGAAAAGTTCCCCGTTGTCCGTAAACCCCAGAACCACATCATTATATAAACTTACAAGAATTATAAACACAAGTAGATGAATTTGTAAATTGCAACCTAGAGACTGCAGAAGCTTTTTAAAAAGAAATAAAGGGTATCCAAATTAGAAAACAGGAAGGAAAACAGTTTTTGTAATGCATCTCACAAGAATCATTTCAGGAAAACTTAGAAGTCTCGTAAGAAGATAAAGCGATAAATCTGACCCAATATGTCACTTTCTCGTTAGAATTTACCTAAACTGGGCTCTCTCAATGGCTGTTATTCACATAAACTTACAACAGGCAAAATTAGGCCAGGAAATCATCTACTTATTCCATTTCAAGTCCAAGACTTGTTTCCCTAAACCGGATTTAACTAAAAACTATATTAGTAAGACACCAAGTACATGCTAAAGGAGCTCACACAAGATTTTGAGAAGATAAGTCTCAGGTAAACTACATAAGGTTGAAAAGTTACTGCTCATTTTATCTAAGCAAAGATAAGTCTCGGTAATCAACTTAACGAATATTTACTTATTTTGAGTAAACAAGCTACTGTAAATGCTCTGTATGAACCCAAGCTTGAGGTAAGCAAATCAAAACAGACAATGTTTAAGTAACACACAAATGCTGCATACATTCATAACACTTTCAATAACTTAATGGATAATTCATAAACTTGCATGCTTTTTACCTATATCAACTCATAGCCAGGGCCGGTCGATCGTGTTATGCAAAATCAAAATCTTCCGCAACGATTATCAACTCAATATTGCAACTCCAAGTTCCGTCCTAGTTCTCTCTGGCGAAAGCACAAGTGATCAATTACACAGTTTGAGACGCGATCAATCATGGGTTCCTCCTCATATTTCCTCCTTTTCATAGTTGAAGCCTCAAAACCTGTCTCCCTTTCATCCTTCTGGGGGTCTGGATGCACTTTATCTCTGAAGGGGTTGCAGGGTCAATCAGTATATATTGATTTTACGGTTTTTAGTAGTCTGAGCCAGATGGAGCTTAGAAGTTCGATTCAGAAATGGGTTTCTACATCACCTCCCACAGACATAATGTTTGCTCAAATGTAAGCTCTCATATGAAAAGAACTACCACCATCCTGTAGACAAAAATGCAGTCTTCAGCCTGCATCTTCTCTGGATGTCTGTAGATATGGGAGTCTTTGATTCCGACTTCGTCAAGCCTGAAGTTGTGCCTGGCTTTTGTATTGAATCCCACAAACCACCAAAAGCCTCATAATCATCTCCACAATGGCAGCTATAGGCGACAAAAGGTCTCTCATTCCCTGACAATACCCAATCTCGTCATCATAGAGTGCTTAGGACTTCAAGAATTGCAACTAGGCGCTGCATGGAAGACTATACAGGGTTCCAGGTGTTCATAGTCCTTCGACCCAACTGCCTGTGCCCTGTCCTTGGACAACAGCCTGGGTTGGAGAGTAAACAACCAATCCATTCTCCATTGGTCCTAACAGCATCCAGTCGCATGATTCTCTGCCGTGTCTCGAAGTCTTCATCTCTGTGGACTTTCGAACCGCCTGCTTTGGAGGGTGAAGACTTTCCATTAGTGGGCTTATCAGGATCATTTTCATTTCTACTTTTAATAGCAGCAGAAGTCTGCCTACTCTCGGGTTCTTCAATAGAATCTGAGTCAGATGATTCTGTATCAGCTAGGCATCATCGCTTGTGATTCAACTTTCATTGTTGTCTGAGTAGGCACAATGAAGGGATTGATCATGAACCTGGTCATGTGAGTCCTTACAATCTGGGCTTTCTTTAACGGCAGAGGAGGATTCCTTGGCAATCACATCTTCTGAACCAGGTGAATCTGGATCTTCTACAATACTCTCATTGTCCCCATTGTTGTCCAGTACATTGGTTGCATTTTGGTTTAACATGCTCATCATCGATGCGCTTTAAAAGATATTTGCACTGGTTCCGCAACTTCTCAAACTGTTTTCTGCATCATGGAAAAATCATATAGATTAACTGGAAGAGGATACAAAAAAGCATTTTAACAATAACACACAATTCTACCTGAAGCACTGAACCAAAAATAACAGGAATAAGACAAGAAGTAGCATATTCTACCTCTTCTGACTTCTAGTGATCTCTCTTTCTTCTTGACTGCTGCTCAGGCCATAACTGCAGAAAGATAGGGATACAATGGTAAGTAAAACAAAGAAGGCTTGCCATTTCAAGACAGGATTATAACATTATACGAAGGAGAAAAAACAAAAGCCAGGAGCAGGGCCTGCACAAACAAAGTGCAACTAACAACTGTAGCTCTGATTATCCGGTACACTGAAGAGTCCAGGGGGACACACAGACGGCCCTGCGAAGTGCACAAACAAAGTCCCCCTGATCTATCACGAGTGGAACAATTCACACTATCTAGGGCCTATAATATACAAGGCAAGCTCTTTCCTATACCTTGTAACCAATCTCGTCCATTCATCATCTCCAATAATAGCGAAGTTTCTTAATTGCCAACACACAACCTAACCATAAACAATTCCACATTTTCTCATCCTGCCAACTAGTTGTGTTTGTTCACAACAATATGGAAGGCTTAGGATTATCCTGTTGTATTTGATGACGTCTGTCTAACATGCTCAGGGGTTAAAAAATGCTTACATTGAGAAATGGCAAAACATCAGCCCTAATGCTCGGATCAACACCCTGCATCGACAACGAGGAGTGAGAACTAAGAGCAACAAATATGAATAGCAGAAAGGTGTGCATCAAGGAATGCAAATATGAACAACAGAATGGTCTGCATCGAGGAAGCTTAACCTAATGCGGTCTATAAGAAACCATAGCATTTGAAAGAACCAAAATAACTCACACCACTGTCGACTATTTTCATGAACTCGACTGTATTTTCCATCTTAGTCGAATTGATCATTCCAAACTTGAACCAACTTCATAAACATCATTTCGGAAAGTTTGAAGTTTTAGCTTAGTCGGAAACATTTCTGAATTCAGCAGCAGCCTAATTTACAACAATAAGTAGTTGATATAGACACTGCTGAATCTGTTTCCATTTCAATTTTTCGCACTCAAAATCTTAATAGCATGTAGCGCGGAAGTCCATAGCTGCTGCCGAGTGGTTTGTGTCCAAAACAGCAGTCTATAGAGAACAAAAGCTCGAATTTGTACATGAATGAAGTTTTTAAAAGTGGACTGACAGTTACACTACTAGAAAATTACCAGTCAGTATGCTCTAAACACAATTCTAAACAATCAACTATGTATTACTTGTTGGGTTGAACAGGAAACCACAGAAGATACAATCAACATTTTTATTTCGAAAAATCAAAAATAAATTCAAAGATTGATTGGAAGCTTAAAGTAAATGCAGCCTTTAACAAAACCATAGCAGCATATGGAAGAACTGAAATAACTCACACCCACCATCACTGAAGGGATGTTTTCTTCTCCTCAAGGACCGACAATGGTGATCTTAGATGCCGCCTGAAAATGAATTACACATAATCCTCATCATATAAATTGGAATAGAGAAGGAACAGTAAAAATGAAGTAATTCAAGATCGGATCTCAAATAAGTACTTAATAGGTTTATGATTGATTGTTCTCAATCTATTAAATCCCAAATCAAATTCTTTTTACTGTAAATTTCTTAATAACCTACCAGAGTATACAATGGCAATACCAGCCATGGCTGTCACTGCAACTGCTATTCCAACATTATTGAATGTCGCATATCTGCTGTCTCTTCATTTATGTAGCTACAACTCATATCGGCTCCTTAATCGCAGATCAGCTAATGAGACTAGAGTTGCCATCCAGGCATTAGTTCCACCACCACCACCACCACTCCCTGCAACAGACAGTAATCTCCTAAATCCTTCCTTACCACTACCACCTGAATACCACTGAGACATTGATAGAGCCACCACCACCGTTGCCTCCGCCACAGACAAGGACAATAACAATAATGAACGTAATAATTTAGGGTTGTCCACCACCACCGTCACCACTACTCAACTGAAACCTCCCTGTCTTTAAGTAGAGCCTTTCCGGGAGTATCCGACTAGGGGATGGAGGTGTTTCAAAAAGATCATCATCAACCGTTGAATGTTGACAAGTGGTTTGTTTGATCGATAATATCAATGTTTCGACTTGGAACGTTGACCACCGGACGGTGGACACTTAATGTGAAATGAATAATTCTAGATACACCGCGGTATCAACCGTGTTTTGGGATTACGACCGTGGAAGTGGGCCCGTTTGTTTCCTCTCACTTGGGAGACATATAATTTTGTATCTGTCAGTAGGGTCGTACTGGAAATTCGTTACAGGGAGAAAGAAAATATCTATTGGGAGGAAGTGTTTTCTGGATTTACTGATATGTGCCATCGGATTAACTGTTTTTTCCTCCTAATCCTATAACAAAATTCTTGTACTTGGTGCGTCACGATCCGATTTGATTTCATCCCGAACCAGAAACCGAAAATATGATGGTCAGTCCTGGCTTCTGAAACGAAAACATTTTTCCGTTAATAATCACTTGGGTTGGAGCCAGACCGACTCGGTTCGATATTTGAGTTGTCGGTTCTGGAAAATCGGTAGTTCTATCAGTTAGAATTTTCTTAAAATCATAATTCTGTCATGTTATCCTGTGATTTTCAATGTTTGCATGACAGTCCAACCATCCCTAGTATGTATTAAACAAAGAAATTAAAATTGTCTAACAGAAACCCTTAAATAAAAGTTGAGATAAGTAACCTTTTGAACCGACGTCACCAGAAACCAATGCAATAGAGTTTGAAGATGACATGAACAAAGAAAATAAAATATATTTTCCTGCCGAATGAGGGAAGGTTGACGCGTAACTACTTTTCGTAAGTCAAATCTTTGATGAATCTTGAACATCTCGCATGCAACTTTACTCTCAAAATAAGCATAAATGAATGGTGTTGATGGTGGATTTTTGACAAAGGCTAAAATCGTAAAATCATAATTTTGCATATTTCTGACACGGCTTCAGACACATGTGTGAAATTCATATTTTATGATTTAGACGTGAAATCTCATGTCAGAATCTCTGACTGAGCGTATAAGCTCTCAGAGCATGCATGAATATGTAATCTGAGCTTTCAATAATTCGCATATTTCATCAACACTTATGTATAGAATTGATGGTGATTGGACGGTTCCTAGACTTATTGCATGTTAGTATACACCGTTAATGTCTTCAGGATGTCTCAGTGTTCCCTGAATATACATAATAAATATTCAGAACCAGTATGATGCTTCTACCATCTCATACCTCAATTCTCGAATAAACATAACGCTCCTAGACATATCGCATGCTAGTATAGATCCATTCATAGATTATTTCTAGCGCAATATTCATCAATTGAATTCCTAGCAAATAATCTATTTTATCTCATTACTCCGTTTATGGCTTTTCTCAGCTGAATTGCACGGATTAGTAATAGATATTCACTTTTCGGGCATTTAGGCCAGCACCGACTAATCCCCAAGAAAATGGTGCGAGTGTACTTAACAATAATGCATGAACGAGCACCCAAATATGCATAAGCGAGCACCCAAATATGGACGAACGAGGAAATATGAGGAACTAAGGAATAATAATAACAAATAGGGAGGAGGTGTCACAGAGCTAGGACCACCGGTCACGGCCATGCCACGACCGTAGTCGATCCTACACCTCCCTATTTCCTTATTTTATAATTATTATTTCCTTCATCTCTTAAAACTCTCTCGTTTGAGCAAAACTCCTAGTTTCCATATTTTTCCAGATATTGCCCAACTCTCCAGAAAACCTAATCCCACGACTATTAGGTTTTATTTTATTAATAATATTATTTTAATATTTTATAATATTGGACGCACGCACGAGGAAGTTTGGAGACCTATGCAAAATAGGAGAAGAAAATAATAATTAATAAAAAAAGAATTAAAGAGGCGCACACACGCACGAAACCGAGCCCAACGGATGGCCATGCCCGGGTCGTGGCCGGCCCCCTACCTCTCCATCTTTTTTTTTTAATCTTATTTTATTATTTTTCCTTATCTCTTGAAAACTCCCTTGTTTGAGCAAACTTCCTCGTTTCAGCAAAACTCCTAATTCCATATCTCTCCACACAAGTTGAAAAATAATAATAAAAAATAAGGAAGAGCGTCATGGGACCGGGCCTACCGGCCGGCCGTCCATGCCTCGGTCGTGGCCGGTCCCACACCTCTCTAATCCCTTATTTTATTATTATTACTTCTCTCATCCCATGGAAACTCCCTCGTTTGAACAAACTTTTGGTTTTCATATTTTTGCTCAAAAATTCAAAAAGCCAAAAAAGACAAATGGTCCACGACCGTCCCGGCTTCTCACAGTAAATATTAAAATATCATTATTTTAATATTCTAAAAATGTTGGTCGCATGAGCAAATTCCTACTTGCTCATTCATGCAAAATTGAGAGTTTCAGTCAAGATCAAACTCTTCTGAAAAATCCTAAGTATTGCTCGAACGAGGAACAAAATACCAAAATTTTCACATGCGAGGGCCATGGTGGCCCGTGCACCTGATGGTTTTTCAAAGATGTTGTAGTAAATAAGATTCGAACTCTAAGACTTGTGAAGATTAAATTTAAAGATTTAACTAAAAAAATAAACAAAAGTGAGAGTTATTGGGTCTAGGATTCCACCTAATTCATATCATAAAGCTCAATTATTTATTCTCAACAATTATCGCTCAATAAATAAAATATATGGACTCTTATTTTGCCAAAGTAGATTCTCAAAATATTAGTTATAAATCATAAGAATGGGACATCAAACATCTAAGCATGACCCATCAAATAAAATAATAACTAATTAATTCAAATCATAATTATATTTTAATTAGTGCAAAAGTAAAATAGAAAATAAAATAAATTCACCCATGCATGTATGAAATTCGGATTCCTCCATAGACCCAGTGTAGGGGTTTAGCTTCTCATTATGAAAAAACACTCAAAAATATAATTCATAGCTCAAATGGTGTTTTTATTGAAGAAAACTAAAAGTACAATGAATCTGCAACGTATTTGTATTGGCGTTACGAAATCACCGATTACAAGAGTTGTTGCTAATTTAAATAAGCGTGCCAAATCGATCGTTATGAGAACTGTTTATAAAAGACAGTTTCTGCGATATCAATGGACGTCAAATATTCTTCTTCTTTCTGCGTGCAAGAGAGAAATCGCTCTGCAACCCTTTGTTCTTCACCCCTATCACTCGATCCTCTTATCTGCTCTCAGGAAACTCTATTTATACTCACGGGACTTCAAAAATCTTCGTAATCACTCCACAATATTCTTCCAATACTTGGCAAGTAAAATAAAAATTTCCGAGAAGTTTTCTTCCCATTCTTGTCTTTTTCATGCGTCTGTTATAGAAGAACTTCATCCAAACACGTTTTTACATGTCCCAAATGGTGTTAAACACTCTCAGGCCGCATGTAGATCCCTCAAATAACTCAATAGCTCGTGACAGCAAAAGTATACCCGTGATATTCTCGTGTTTTTACTCTTTCCGTGTGTTTGCACGTACCATTCCCTTTTATCTCACTGCATGTCCCGAATCTCTCAATCACTGCAGAATACAATCCCAGGATCTCCAAATCATAACGTATCTTGTAAAAATAACACCAACAGAATCTTCAAATATCTTCATCCTCTGTTTTCTTCATTGCCGATTATCTAACCAAATCCAGCTGATTTTGAAGACCATACCATTCATGTTACACTGATTCAAGTTGTCCATAACATGTGTCCTCCGGGTACAAAACCACTTTTCGAGCAACTTTCTCCATAAGAGATTATTTCACAAAAACACCTACAAACAAGTTTATTAGTGTAAAATGAGTCTCGTCTAATGTATTTATGGGTGAAAATGCGTCGCACTTTCGTGCTCATCAAATTCCCCCACACTTACATTTTGCTAGTCCTCGAGCAAAATAGAAAAAGACCCGCTACACAGCTGGTCTTATAATAAGAGAGAGAGAGAGAGAGAGACCCGCTACACAGCTGGTCTTAATTTTTTTATTTTTTTTAGACCCGCTACACAGCTGGTCATAACGTGCTAGAAAAAAGAAAAGACCCGCTACACAGCTGGTCATAACCCTAACAATCATTTTTTTAGACCCGCTACACAACTGGTCATAATAAGAAAATACATAGAAATAGACCCGCTCAACAGCTGGTCATAAGCCTAACACCATTTTTTTAGACCCGCTCAACAGCTGGTCATAATTTGCAACGAAATTCCTGAAAAAGTAAAGTAAAAAGTTAACCACTCCCCCACACTTAAACATTACATTGTCCTCAATGTAATTGAGTCATCCAACGTAAAAAATAAGATGGGAAATTCATAATATGGAAAAAGTAAAAGAAAACATAAAAAAATATAATAAAAATAAATATACCTACCGGAATGTACAGAAACGGATCCCCGAAAATTAACAGTCTGAAAATTTGGGGATCAACCCAAAATACAGTATTTACAAACGACAGCTTCACAATTACATTATGAAAATGCGGGGACACTGAAACTGTCAGAAACAGAGGATTACCCCCAAACCTAGTTTATACATCACATGGAAGTGAGTAAAGAACAAAATATGGGGATACTATTGGGACTAGGGAAATATCAATTGACCCATGCACGGTATTAGAAATAGGCAAGTCCTTTGAGTATTTGGATGCAAAGTGATCCAACAAAATTTTAGAAGCATACAATTCTAACCCTAAATTAGGTAACTTTTGGAAGTCTAGGGGTCTAGAAACAACCTCTAAGTCGGGTGAATGATCTTGCGAGATAGGTTTATCTATGGAATTAGGCAAATCATCTACACAATCATCCACGGGGTCATCTACAAATTCTCATCTGAACAGAGTCACTACAAGACCGATCATCATCATCATCAAATAATTTTTGGCATTCCAAAATTCTCAATCTTTGTTCCAAACTAGGTGGTGTGTATTTGTAATACTTCTCATATATCATTAGAGGAGATTCTTCACTTACCTCATGTGGAGCAGAAACTCCATACCGTTGCCTATGCTTATATTCACCAAGCGTCATCTCGGATGAGGTTGCCTGATAATTTGAATTTCTACGCTTATATTCCGCCAGCATCATCTTAGGTGACGCCTCCTCAGAAGAAGTCATCATCCTCAAAAAGTCCCTGAAAAGAAATGCAAAAAGAAACGCATAAAAAGGAAAAAGAAAATCTAAAATGAAATGAAAATGCTGTACAAAATAAAAATAAACCTAAAAATTAATCTAAAAACAAGTCTGCGTCGGCGGCGCCAAAAATTGATTGTTTTTCAAAGATGTTGTAGTAAATAGGATTCGAACTCTAAGACTTGTGAAGATTAAATTTAAAGATTTAACTAAAACAAAAAACAAAACTGAGAGTTACTGGGTCTAGGATTCCACCGAATTCATATCATAAAGCTCAATTATTTATTCTCAACAATTATCGCTCAATAAATAAAATATATGGACTCTTATTTTGCCAAAGTAGATTCTCAAAATATTAGTTACAAATCATAAGAATGGGACATCAAACATCTAAGCATGACCCATCAAATAAAATAATAACTAATTAATTCAAATCATAATTATATTTTAATTAGTGCAAAAGTCAAATAGAAAATAAAATAAATTCACCCATACATGTATGAAATTCGGATTCCTCCATAGACCCAGTGTAGGGGTTCAGATTCTCATTATGAAAACACACTCAAAAATATAATTCATAGCTCAAATGGTGTTTTTATGGAAGAAAACTAAAAGTACAATGAATCTGCAACGCTGTATTTGCATTACAGAAATCACCGTTACAAGAGTTGTTGCAAATTTAAATAAGCATGCCAAACTTGATCATTATGAGAACCGTTTATAAAAGATGGTTCTGCGATATCAATGGACGTCAAATATTCTTCTTCTTCTCTGCGCAGCGAAGAGAAATCGCTTCCGCAACCCTTTGTTCTTCACCCCTATCACTCGATCCTCTTATCTGCTCTCAGGAAACTCTATTTATACTCACGGGACTTCAAAAATCTTCGTAATCACTCCACAATATTCTTCCAATACTCGGCAGTAAAATAAAATATTTTCGAGAATTTTTCTTCCCATTCTTGTCTTTTTCATGCGTCTTTTATAGAAGAACTTCATCCAAACACGTTTTTACATGTCCCAAATGGTGTTAAACACTCTCAGGCCGCATGTAGATCCCTCAAATAACTCAACAGCTCGTGACAGCAAAAGTATACCCGTGATATTCTCGTGTTTTTACTCTTTCCGTGTGTTTGCACGTACCATTCCCTTTTATCTAACTGCATGTCCCGAATCTCTCAATCACTGCAGAATACAATCCCAGGATCTCCAAATCATAACGTATCTTGTAAAAATAACACCAACAGAATCTTCAAATATCTTCATCCTCTGTTTTCTTCATTGCCGATTATCTAACCAAATCCAGCTGATTTTGAAGACCATACCATTCCTGTTACACTGATTCAAGTTATCCCTAACAGTTTCAGCCATTTAATCTCCTTAAAACATGATCAAAACTTCAACCCTAATTCTGCCTGTGTATACTCCAAATTCCCGCCATTTTCTAATTTTAAATTTGGGAAAAAGATGTCCTCCCCCTAATCCGGTACAGGTGTCCCTTTAGCACTTGCCCTATGGGGGTGTAAATAGTAAGGAAGAAGCCCCTTATCCGTTGAGGTACCCCTTAATAATTGAGGTGCCCCTTATCCAAAACTGAGAGTCCGAATAACACGTGTCCTCCGGGGTACAAAAACCACTTTTCGAGCAACTTTCTCCACAAGAGCTTATTTCACAAAAACACCTACAAACAAGTTTATTAGTGATAAAATGAGTCTCAGCTAATGTATTTATGGGTGAAAATTTGTCGCACTTTCGTGCTCATCCAATTCCCCCACACTTACATTTTGGTAGTCCTCGAGCAAAACAGAAAAAGACCCGCTACACAGCTGGTCTTATAATAAGAGAGAGAGAGAGAGAGAGAGAGACCCGCTACACAGCTGGTCTTAATTTATTTGTTTTTAGACTCGCTACACAGCTGGTCATAACGTGCTAGAAAAAAGAAAAGACCCGCTACACAGCTGGTCATAACCTCAACAATCATTTTTTTTAGACCCGCTACACAGCTGGTCATAATAAGAAAATACATAGAAATAGACCCGCTCAACAGCTGGTCATAAGCCTAACAACCATTTTTTTTAGACCCGCTCAACAGCGGGTCATAATTTGGAAAGAAATTCCTGAAAAAGTAAAGTAAAAAGTTAACTACACCCCCACACTTAAACATTACATTGTCCTCAATGTAATCGAGTCATCCAACGTAAAAAATAAGATGGGAAATTCATAATATGGAAAAAGTAAACGAAAACATAAAAAAATAGAATAAAAATAAATATACCTACCGGAATGTACAAAAACGGATCCCCGAAAATTAACAGTCTGAAAATTTGGGGATCAACCCAAAATACAGTATTTACAAACGACAGCTTCACAATTACATTATGAAAATGTGGGGACACTGAAACTGTCAAAAACAGAGGATTACCCCCAAACCTAGTTTTTACATCACATGGAAGTGAGAACAAAATATGGGGATACTATTGGGACTGGGGAAATATCAATTGACCCATGCACGGTATTAGAAACAGGCAAGTCCTTTGGGTATTTGGATGCAAAGTGATCCAACAAAATTTTAGAAGCATACAATTCTAACCCTAAATTAGGTAACTTTTGGAAGTCTAGGGGTCTAGAAACAACCTCTAAGTCGGGTGAATGATCTTGCGAGATAGGTTCATCTATGGAATTAGGCAAATCATTTACAGGGTCATATACAAATCCAGTCTGGGAACAGAGTCACTACAAGACTGATCATCATCATCATCAAATAATTTTTGGCATTCCAAAATTCTCAATCTTTGTTCCAAACTAGGTGGTGTGTATTTGTAATACTTCTCATATATCATTAGAGGAGATTCTTCACTTACCTCATGTGGACCAGAAACTCCATACCGTTGCATATGCTTATATTCACCAAGCGTCATCTCAGATGAGGTTGCCTGATAATTTATATTTCTACGCTTATATTCCGCCAGCATCATCTTAGGTGACGCCTCCTCAAAAGAAGTCATCATCCTGAAAAAGTCCCTAAAAAGAAATGCAAAAAGAAACGCATAAAAAGGAAAAAGAAAATCTAAAATGAAATGAAAAGACTGTACAAAATAAAAATAAACCTAAACATTAATCTAAAAACAAGTCCGCGTCGGCGGCGCCAAAAATTGATTGTTTTTCAAAGATGTTGTAGTAAATAGGATTCGAACTCTAAGACTTGTGAAGATTAAATTTAAAGATTTAACTAAAACAATAAACAAAAGTGAGAGTTACTGGGTCTAGGATTCCACCGAATTCATATCATAAGGCTCAATTATTTATTCTCAACAATTATCGCTCAATAAATAAAATATATGGACTCTTATTTTGCCAAAGTAGATTCTCAAAATATTAGTTATAAATCGTAAGAATGGGACATCAAACATCTAAGCATGACCCATCAAATAAAATAATAACTAATTCATTCAAATCATAATTATATTTTAATTAGTGCAAAAGTCAAATAGAAAATAAAATAAATTCACCCATGCATGTATGAAATTCGGATTCCTCCATAGACCCAATGTAGGAGTTTAGCTTCTCATTATGAAAACACACTCAAAAATATAATTCATAGCTCAAATGGTGTTTTTATGGAAGAAAACTAAAAGTACAATGAATCTGCAACGCTGTATTGGCGTTACAGAAACTACCGTTACAAGAGTTGTTGCAAATTTAAATACGCGTGCCACATTGGATCAAGTTATAATCGTTTTATAAAAGACAGTTTCTGCGACAGTCAATGGACGTCAAATATTCTTCTTCTTCTTCTGCAACCCAGAGAAATCTTCTTGCAACCCTTTGTTCTTCACCCCTATCACTCGATCCTCTTATCTCGCTCTCGGGAAACTCTATTTATACTCACAAGACTTCAAAATCTTCGTAATCACTCCAAAATATTCTTCCAATACTCGGCAGTAAAAGAAAATATTCTCGAGAATTTTTCTTCCCATTCTTGTCTTTTTCATGCGTCTGTTATAGAAGAACTTCATCCAAACACGTTTTTACATGTCCCAAATGGTATTAAACACTCTCAGGCCCCACGCAGATCCCTCAGATAACTCAATGGCTCGTGACAACAAAAGTATACCCGTGATATTCTCGTGTTTTTACTCTTTCCGTGTGTTTGCACGTACCATTCCCTTTTATCTCACTGCATGTCCCGGATCTCTCAATCACTGCAGAATACAATCCCAGGATCTCCAAATCATAACGTATCTTGCAAAAATAACACCAACAGAATCTTCAAATATCTTCATCCTCTGTTTTCTTCACTGCCGATTATCTAACCAAATCCAGCTGATTTTGAAGACCATACCATTCCTGTTACACTGATTCAAGTTATCCCTAACAGTTTCAGCCATTTAATCTCCTTAAAACACAATCAAAACTTCAACCCTAATTCTGCCTGTGTATACTCCAAATTCCCACCATTTTCTAATTTTGAATTTGGGAAGAAGATGTCCTCCCCCTAATCTTGTACAGGTGTCCCTTTAGCACTTGACCTATGGGGGGTGTAAATAGTAAGGAAGATGCCCCTTATCCGTTGAGGTGCCCCTTATCCAAACTGAGAGTCCGAATAACATGTATCCTCCGAGGTACAAAAACCACTTTTCGAGGAACTTTCTCCATAAGAGATATTTCACAAAAACACCTACAAACAAGTTTATTAGTGATAAAATGAGTCTCAGCTAATGTATTTATGGGTGAAAATGTGTCGCACTTTCGTGCTCATCAGCACCACTATGACTGGACAAGATATGACGATCACTTAAACACCCTTAGGTCAAAACGCGATTCTACCGCGTGAAGAAATGCCTAGAAGATTTCCAGAAAACTATCTCATCAACAAAGTCACCACAAACCGATTTTTCAGCCACATCCATAGTTTTGCTAGTCCTAGAAGGCTTACACTATTCTTAATTTTTGTTTACCATCTCCCATAAGAAAGACATATCTCGATAGATGATTCGGCTACATAAATTCGCATGAATCCTTGTCAAGGCACCTAGTAGCGGCCGAACAACATCTTTATCTTGTGTAGGAAGACAAGACACATGCGTCCAGTACCTCGATATGATTCTCCACCGACGTCTCCAACCTATAGACTTGCCCACATTGAAGACTCAATCTCATATGCTACAAGGGTCTTATTTCATTTTCCAATTAGCATCCCGAATCAATGAGAATCCCTAGTCATATATTAAACTGGGGACTAATGAAGAACCGTGCGTCACACACCTACATGACCAACAAGAGGTGACCCAGACATCTAGTTTCCAGATAAAGGTTTAGAAACAATCAACACAAGAGTCTCTAAAGATTGGGACAAATTAAAACCATTCAACTCCTCAAACCCACATCACAACATGTTATTACTTGGGGACTATGAGATTAGAGTTCGTCTTTCAAAATCATGAAAGGGAATCATCTGTGACTCGAGAAATCTCGCATCTCTCTTCAGTCTCGTCGAATTCTCCTTTGTCAGCATCTTCTCTGTATTCAGCAATTGCAACTATGTCCCGGATCCTAACTGAGGATGTGACGGTTCAAATTTGGATAGTTTCGTCCCTATAAGATGTTTTAGGGTTTTATACGCGTGCAACATAACTATAAAGTAGAATAAGAATTCAAATTATCTCTCAAGAATGAACGCATGCAGGAGAGAAACTATGGTTCGCAATCGGTTTGAATAGGAGTATACAGTTTCCACTCTACTCAGATGCGGCTCATACTTTAGTCACATAACTCGATGAACTGGCACAAATGGGTAGAGAATTTGACAACGCGCCATTGATAAAAGTATCCTTGCATGTATCTCATACCATGTGTTAAAAGAGAATGATGTTTCGAAATACGGTCCAAGAGATGTCGTCAAAGCGCTTGAAGAAATTGCTGCTAAATATTTGAATTCTCGGGTTTAACTTCACGTGGATTTATCACCTGAAAAATAAGCTCCAAATCCTAATTTTACTCTAATAAATGAAAGTCATGTCTTTTATGTTCTATAGTTGGGGTTAACCACTGAAATCGGATGTCAAACAAAGTTTCTACAACTTTTGGAATGAAGGCCGCGCAAAGGAAGAACACCTATTACGAATTTAACTTAGGTTTTCACCTACTCGCATACCTGACGAAGCAATCTATGGTTTGCATCAAGTTTGAACTCATGAGGGTCCCATTCCTTTAACAGATGCCTACGGGAAAGATTCAGAGAGAGAACATATTAACCCTGAAGGAAATCATCCAGCAAAGGCCCCTAGAGAAAATCTCTTGCTTCATGTTCAACTGCTTCACTTCGGCCTCTGCATCTCAAGCCTCCTTCTTAGCATGTTCTAGCTCTTCATCTACCATACGCTTCTCAGATTAAGAACCTCTCTGAACTTAATTCCCCCAAATGGACCCAGACAAAATCCCATTCTCGCGATTACCTCACATTGAAACGAAGATTCTCATCACGTGCGGTCGTCAGGTTTTCCAGATTCATAAGATTATCAAAAGAAAGACCGTTCGGATTTATTCCCCTCATGACACCAAAATCGCCAACAAGTGTTCATCCGAAGTTAAAGAAGACATGGGTCATGTGAAATCACCCCAGGCCGTTGTCTCTCTGCACCAGGAATCTCTTTGTGAAAGTACTATGAAATTGTTGAAGCCCGCTCATCCCCACTCTACCAAGGTTGAACTCGTTCTCACCATAAAGAGTACGCTACAAACGAGAGAAGAATTATAATAAGTAAACTAAGGGAGCAACAACACACGACTAGGGTTTTCTCTATATGAGGACCGTCCTTACCGCCTAAATCCTTGTCCTCTCCTAATCCCTTCAAGCCTAACATCATGCCTAGATTCCTATCCTTATCAAGGAATCTATCTTAGATCTCATGGGATTCTCGCATATTTTTTTTGGGTCCACACTTTCCATGAAGAATCAAGTGAAGACATGTTTTTTCGTAACTAAGCGTAAAAACGAATAAGCATGCCACGACGCTTTTTGGCTCAAAGGGATCAAATTCACGACCTATAACAAGCTAAGGAAGGTTAATTAGGTAATAAAACTTCAAGAGGCCTTTTCCTAAGAGTCTCAATACATCAAGAGTTCAAACGCAACAAGGACTCCTTTCGAAAGCATACATTTGCACGTTCCATAACAAATATTTGAAAATTGATGACAATTTATACGGAATTTCTGGTTACTTAATGAAGCAAATATAATCGGTTTATCCTTGTGGTAGATTGGATTGATTAGTTGTGTATATCGGCATCAATACAATTCTTTGTGATTAAAAGTATTGATTGCAAAATCTTAACAATTACTTCGGTAGTTGAGAATAAGATAGATCTAAGAACCCGACGAAGGTTTTATTTGAGATAAACAGAAGAGCCTTTGTCGAACTCATATCACTTGGTTGAAGAGAGTTGCTACCAAACAGATTTGTTGTTACTTTGCTGTTTGGAATACGAACCAAAAGAATTGTTCCAAGTACGTGACTTATTCATAAGTTGGAGGCGTGGGAATACAGACGAAACTAGGTGAACTATAGGTTTAGTTGCTTGGTCTCAACTATACGAAGTTGGTTTAATTTTGTGTAGCGGCTTAATCCTGAGAGTATTCAATTCTGGACAAGGTCCCAGGGTTTTTCTGCATTTGCGGTTTTCTCGTTAACAAAACCTTGCTGTGTCATTTACTTTACATTTCCGCATTATAATTGTTTTATTATAATTAAAGTAAATTACACAAACGTTAATTCCTATTTACTTGATAAGCAATCCTATTGTGTTTGGTTAAGTAAGAACCTTTTTTTACCAAGTAAACATACTTCGTTGTTGTATTGTCTCGATCTCGTATCCATAGACGATCACACGAAGTGTGAACCAATTAGTTGCATTATCTCGACTCGGTCCATAGACAATCACTTTCGGAGAAAGGACTTATAAGTAGGAAAAGTTTTACCTTGAGGTATATTTGGGTACCCTCGCCTTTTCACCGCTGCTTTTCTTTCATCTTCAATCAATTTTATGATTCTTCAATTGTTTCTTCAACTGTTTCTTTCAATTTTTTCTCTTTCAGATCTACTTTCTTGATCATCTTTCTCTGATTAATGATTTAATAGTTTCCAGAATCTTCAACAACTATGGAAAATCTAACTTTGAATTCGATCACCAAAATTCCTCTAAATCAATTAACAGGATTTGTTCATCTGAAGTTGAAGGATGACAACTTCATCACATGGAAAAATATGATGCTTCTTGTTGTTCGCAAGTTCAAGATCATGAAATTTCTTGACGGCTCTCATCCTTGTCCATTACAATACACAAATCAATGGAATCAGGTGAACGATGTTGAGAATCCACTATACATTGACTGGATTGATAAAGATGTTATAATCACTATGTGGATTCATTCAATAATTTCCGGTTCTGTCATTGCTTACTTCTCAAATTCAGTTACCTCTCATCAATTGTGGACTAGTATCGATGAACGTTTCTCTAGAGCCTCAGCTACGCACTCAATTCAACTCAGAACAAAGCTATTGTCAATCAAACAAGGTACAAAATCAATTCCAACTTTAATCAGTGAAATAAAGGCTTAACTGATCAACTTGCTGTTGTTGGAGAATATGTCTCAGATAATGAACTTGTTGTGGTAACTTTAGATGCTCTTAATTCTGATTATATTCCATTTTCTACTTCTATGCGTCATCGTTTTCCACCTATTACCTGTATTGAACTGCACAATAATCTTCTAAGTGAAGAGGTTGTTGTCAGTGAGAGGAATCAATCTTTAATTACTGAGTCCAACAATAAAGACCTTGCTGCTCAGATGAATGCTTTTAGGTCTTTTGGAAGAGGTAACTATCATGGATATACTGGTGGTTATACTGGTGGTCGATCTGGTTACTTTAATCCTTCAATTGGTCGTTCTGGTGGTAGATTTGGCTCTTCTGGTAGGGGTAGATCTCAATTTTCTGGTCGAGGATCATCATCCATTGCATCCTCTTCTACTCCTCAACTAATTGTTGTTCCACCTCCATCAAATTTGTTGTCACCCGAGGATGAAATAATATGTCAAATTTGTGGAAAGTCTGGTCATAATGCTTTGGAATGCAGAAACAGAGTTGAATTTTTCATATCATAATATGCATACACCACATCATCTCACTGCCATGCTTTCTTATGCTAATATAATTGGTGAAAATCCTTGGTTTGATGACACTGGAGCTAATAATCATATAACTCTTGATCTTCATGAGCTGCAAGATTCATATGCTTATTCAGGTTCTGAAGCTATTCAAGCTGCTAATGGTGAAGGTATGCAAATTACTCATACTGGCTTTTATTTAAAATCTACTCCAAATCATCAATTCAATCTTAGCAATGTATTATTAGTACCTCAAGCCTCTCAGAACTTACTCTCAGTACACAAATTCACCTCAGACAATCACTACTCTATAACTTTTGATGTTTTTTGCTTTTTTGTTAAGGACTTATCCACTGGGAAGATACTTTTACAAGGCCCTCACAATAATGGTATCTATCCACTTCACTTCATTCACAACTCTCCCAATAAAGCTTTCTCTGGTGTTACAACTAACATATCTGCTGAAGTGTGGCACAAGAGACTGGCTCATCCATCCTTTCAAACAATGAAGCATATTTGCAGTTCTCTTCAACTATCTCATGTAATCAAAAGTCCTTTGTTTTGTACTGAATGTCATTTAGGTAGAAGTCGCAAACTACCTTTTTATTTATCTTCACATTGTAGTACAAAACCTCTAGAATTACTTCATCTTGATCTTTGGGGTCCTAGTCCTGTCATTTCCATTTCAGAATTTAGATATTATGATAACATTGTGGATGACTACTCTAAACTCTGTTGGATATTCCCTTTGTATGACAAGTCAGACTTTAAAAAGGTATTTTTTCAATTTAAGCTTCAAGTTGAAAATGAATTGCAATCTAAAATTGTGGTTGTTAGAACTGATGGTGGGGGTGAATTTGTCAACAAGGAACTATCTTGTTTCCTTACTGGTTCATGTATTCTTCATGAAATCTCTTGTCCACACATACCTGAACAAAATGGTGTTGCAGAATTCAAGCATAGACATCTTGTTGATGTTGGTAGAACCTTTTTACTTCAGTCTGGTATTGCTTCTTCTTTTTGGGTTGAAGCATTTACTACTGCTAATTACACTATCAATAGACTTCCAACAAGATCTATTCATTTTAAATCCCCATTTGAGATGCTTTATCACGGAAAACCTGATTACACATATCTCAGAACTTTTGACTGCTTATATTTTCCTTGGCTGAGACCTTAATCAAAACACAAGCTTGACTCAAGAAGCTCTTCTTGCATCTTTATTGGTTATAGTAATCATCATAAGGGCTACAGATGTATGGACATCTCCACTGGCAAAGTTTATATTTCAAGACATGTAATTTTTCAGGAATCTGCTTTTCCTCTTAAAATTACTTTGCCTCCACACCCTGTATTGGATCTTTCTATGAGTAACGCAGTGTCATTTGTTGTTCATCCTACACCAACTGAAGTGTCTTATGACTTTCATGATTCTTCACCTGAAGTTGTTCCTGCATCACCTGAAGTTGTTACTGAAGTTACTACTGCATCACCTGAAGTTATTACTTCTTCAACTCCTGCACTCTTTACTGAAGTTTTTTCACCAACTAATACTCATTAGATGATTACTAGGGGCAAAGCTGGTATTTTTAGGCCAAAAGTATACTCCATTCAACATGCTCTTTCTGCATATCTACATGCCCAGCAACTACCTTCTTTACCTACTTGTGTAAGTCAATCTCAAAAGAATCATAAATGGAATACATCTCTAGTTGAAGAACACACTGCTCTTCAAGATGCAGGTACTTGGTCTCTGGTTCCTCCTCACCCTTCACAAAATGTTGTTGGTTTCAAGTGGGTGTTCAGAATAAAACAAAATCCAGATGGTTCAATTGACAAGTTTAAGGCTATATTAGTAGCAAAGGGATTTCATCAGCAAGAGGGATTGGATTACACTTAAACATTCAGTCATTTGGCTAAACCTACTACTATTAGAATTATCTTATCTTTAGTTGTCAATTTCATCTGGTCTCTCTCTCAACTTGATGTAAGCAATGCCTTCTTACATGGAGATCTAACAGAAGATGTTTATATGGTTCAACCACCTGGATTTGTAGACAAAGAACATCCTAATTATGTCTGCAAGCTTCACAAATCTTTATATGGATTAAAGCAAGCCCCCAGGGTCTGGTATGACAAACTACTCAAAGTTCTGCTCTCCTATAATTTTAAACTTTCAGCTGAAGATTCTAGTTTGTTTGTTCAGAAACATCAACACAAAATCACTATTATACTTATCTATGTTGATGACATCATTATTACTGGTAGCTCTAGTGTTTATTGTGCTGAACTGATTACTCAACTGCAACAACATTTTCCTTTGAAGGATTTGGGTCCAATTCACTACTTCTTGGGTCTTGAAGTTAAGAGAAATGCCAATAGTTTATTTCTCTGTCAAACCAAGTATGCCTTGGACTTATTGGATAGATTTGATATGGCTGGTGCAAAACCTTGTTCTTCTCCAGTTCCTGTCAACTTTAAACTTGTAGCAAACTCAGGTACTGCTCTTCAAGATCCTTCTTCTTATAGATCACTTGTTGGAGTTTTGCAGTATCTCACTTGGACAAGGCCTGAGATTAGCTTTGCAGTTAATCAGGTTTGCCAGCATATGCAATCACCAACTTCAGATCATCTAGTGGCTTCTAAGAGGATTTTACGGTATATAAAACATACCATTGATTATGGTATATTGTTTACTAAAGGCCTCTCTGTTGTTCATGGGTTTAGTGATGCAGATTGGGCTGGTGATCCTGATACAAGGAGAAGTACTTGAGGTTATTGTATATTTTTGGCTCTAATCCTATATCATGGTCAAGCAACAAACAACCTACTGTGGATAGAGCTTCTACTGAAGCTGAGTTTCGCAGTTTAGCTAATTCTGCTGCAGAGGTAACTTGGGTGTGTAAACTTCTCACTGACCTTCATATATTTCTTCTTGTGGCTCCATCATTGATGTGTGATAACAAGAGTGCTATCTCCTTTTCATCTAATCCAGTTTTTCATACTAGAATGAAACATCTGGCTATAGACTATAATTTTGTCAGGGAGTTAGTTCAGTCCACAGGATTTGAAGATTTCCTACATCTCAACTATTGATCAAGCTGCAGATGTTTTCACCAAAGGCTTAACAGGACCTCGCTTTGCACTTCTTAGAGACAAGATGAGAGTGCTTCCACAGTATGCCCACATCAGCTTGAAGGGGGCTAATAGCACATAACTCATTAACACTTCTTTTACACTCCTGTGAGCTGCCACGGTGAGTTGTATTTCTTATGTGTTGTCATTTTTCTATTGGCTATTATGTTCTCTTCATTCATTGGTCCTGTATAAATATCTGTGTGGGTCTATTTATTGTGTTAGAACAATTCCTCTTCTTTCAAGGTTTACTGTAATATCATTTCCACTATTAATGAGATTCCTCTGATTCTACTAAGAAATACCTATATTCTCTGAAAAGGAAACCACAAAGTAATTAAATTGTACAGTCCATTCTTGCTTAATGAAGACATAATCATTGTAAGCTTTGTCAGTAGTGTATTCTTGCAAAGCCAGTAAGCTTCTTTGAACATTCCATGGTGATTTTTTGAGTACATCCTTCATATCTTTTTGAGAATTAAATTTGAAGACAAAGAGATATTTGCCTACAACCCTGGTTTCTCTTTTACGATAATTCTTCCATAGCAAGTTCAGTTCATCCTTGATCTCTGAGACTTCTATTTCATCATCCGTAGTCTTAAGCTTACCAATAAGACTATTAGACCAAGCATCAGCCACCTGATTTAGGTTTCTGGCAGAACCAATAGCAGATCTATCTCTTCTGATATTAGTCACTCTCAACCCTTCAGTTATCTCACCAACATTGACATTAGCGTTCTCCATTTTTTAGGTAGCCGACGATGTTGTTTAGGGTTTGTCTTTTCTTTGGGATGAGGATTAAAGCAGGGATATAATCTTTTTATAATAGAGTTGGAGAATAAAAAATTAATCCTCCAAATATCTTGTTTCCTAAAGAAAAAGTCAGGATAATCTAAAAATTGACTAGGATCTTTTCTGCAAGCTGTCAACTGCTTGATTTTAGGATAATAAAGATAATTCCTAAACTCACGGGGTAGTTTAGGCGGAAAGTAGAGATTTTGAATTTTCTGGTGTTTGACTAGGTTTTGAATTGGAAGGCTCATTGAGTCTCTCATGAGATCATATTGATACAGGGAATTACAATGGATATCATACTGATTGATACTCATAGCTGAAATTAGTGTATACTGCAAAACTGCCGAATGGACTAGATAACTTTTAGGCGATACCACCTGGTATGACAATATAGTCGAAAACATAATGCATAGGATGAACACAAATATCCAATACCGGATTAGATCCATAGCAAGTTCAAGGAAGTCTGCAAAAAAATTAAAAAGCCATCAAAGAGATATGCACCATCAAAATGAAAAAGAGAATAAACAACAGAGAGTAGATCAAACCAGGAAAAAGATGTGTGTCATTTAAGAAATCACATTAGCTATGGGTTAGAAAGATCATACAAAAAGACAAAGAAAAGTAAAGTAAAAAAATCAGATCATGATAAACATCATCTTAAAATCATCAGAATCATGAAGACAAAGGAGATATTGGTTAATGATCAAAGAATTTTATCACCGATTTCATCAACTGAGTCAACTCGCTTTTCGCCCGATCCTCAGAGCCCTTGTTAGAAGAATTATGGCAAATTTGTTTATATAGCTCAGAAAATATAAACATCCACCTACCGTAAGATAGCCTTTAGGACAAAATAATCTGGCCCCACTCAAAATCTGGAAAATACACTACTTCATCGGAATATAAATGTCTAACCCAAGGTCAACCTACTCAAAACCCCCTCCCACCAAAAAAATCCTTGTGGACTTTACCGTGTCCACCAAAAATTCAGCTTTTCTTGTGGAAAGCAATCAATGAGGGCCTACCAACCTTTTCTATTCTACATCACATCCATCTGACCAACTCCAGCATTTGTCCCAGATGCAAGGCTAATCCGGAATCAGCGTCTCACCTGCTAATTCACTGCACAACTGCGACTTCAGCTTGGAACACCTTATTCACTCAGCTGTCAACCTTACCAAACTCCAATTTTAACCCACATGCCCTTTAACGCCTCAAACAACCATTTCCCAAATTCTCCAACAATCAGCACCAGTATCTGCCACCTATTCTGTCTGCTTTCTATTCTGGACCTTATTGTTGGCCAAGAATGAACTAATTTACCGCCAAAAACAAACAACATCAGAAGAAATCCTAACTTGGGCAACAAAAAAAAAAAAAAAAACAACTAGAATATTTTGTGGAAATAGAATCTTCACCTCATGTGTTACCATGAGATTCACCGGTAATTAACCACTCAAGAAATGCAAAAAGAATATCAACAATTTCGGTAGGATGGTCCACGCCAAACTTGAATTGGATCAAGATTAACACAGATGGGGCGGCCAGGGGCATCCAGGTTTTGCAAGTGCGGGTTTCATTTGCAGATATTATGAAGCACGAACAATTATGGCTTTTGCTCAACCTTTAGGAATTACAACAGCCTTAATTGCAGAAACTTAGGCTCTACTTTTGGCATCAAGAACAACAACATAAAGGCAATGGCCAAAATTTATTTTCGAAACGGACTCAGAAAACCTTCTGCTCTTCGTCACATCCGCTACTGAACCCCCTTGGCACATCTCAGGGATGATTGAAGAAATAAAGTATAAAATACGACATATTCCGCAGGCCGCTATCCAACACAACTACGGAGAAGGAAATCAAGCAGTGGATGGCTTGGGCAAAAATAAAAATCTAGTACATTTCACACCACCACTTTGGCTATTGAAAAAAATAAAAATATTCGGCGAAAATAAAAATCTGAACTAAGATATCCCAACTTAATTCTAATTACGGTGGATTAATTATTAAGTCACGGGTGTTTTGTCTTTTTTTACTCGGACTATCCTCGAAATTGTCTTTCATTTTCATTTTAACCTTCTTTTTAGATTCTCGGAGCGGAAATAGAAATTACAAAGAAATACAGGGGTTGGAGCCTTGGAGGGGTAAAATCCACTGCCTGACATATTTATTTGCATAAACAATTTGGGGGAGACTATGAGAAAAACTACTGTTTTTTTTCTCTCTCTCTTAATAAAGATAAATAAATGAAAACTTAAAACTGAAATATATTTTACCATATGTCCAAAAGTGATAAATTTTATATATTCGAAAATCCTTCGACGAGAGCTTTCTACGAGTACCATTGTTATTATATTTCAGAGCTTTTAGTTTTTACCTTATCCTTCTACAATAAGAAATATAATAATGAATTACCATTGACGACTTCATTCTTAGAAACGAACTACTATTATGAGTTCATTCGACAAAATAATTTGCTAGCATATACGAGTTCATTCTACGAAATGAACTGCTAGAACTAGAATGAACTACCATGTTCTAAAATAGTGCTCATTCTGGGATATGAACTACTATTATACGTAAAAATAAAATAAAATTCTGAAATATAGTATAATGGGTACTCGTTGTGTAGATCTCGTCGAGACATTTGTGAATATATAAAATTTATTAATTTTCGACTTATATTTTGAGAGTTATTTAATTTTCAAGTTTTTTTTATCTATTAATGTTAAGAAGATTTTTCTCTCTCTCCTCTCTTTTCCTCTTCTCTCTAAGAAAAACCTTATCTCTTGCTCAGATTTGGTCCTTTTTGGACCAGATCTGAGCAAGATTTCTTTTTCTTTTTAAGTTATAATAGAATAAAAGTAGTTTCTTTTTGTTTTTTGGTGTCATTTGACATAGGTTTTCCCTAAACACCACCCACACTTTCCCTAAACACCACCCACTGACTAAAAACAAAATACTTGTAAACCTAATCAAGAGTAAGCAATAATAACCCACTTTCTTCCCTCTACTACTTGAAGACATAAAACCAGTAGATATCAAATGACCATGGATTTTTTTAGCATTTAATATTGAACGTTGTTTTCCACATACTTTCATGGCTTCCGAGAAATTTTGGGAGTAATTCATGTAAGATTTTTCGGTAGAGAAGTCTTGGTATAGAAAATTCATGGTCTGTATTACGAGATTTTCTTCTCGCGACAGGTGACGAACCATTTTTAGAGATAGAAAAGGGGTTCGAATAATTCTGTGCAATGAAAGCTTGAAAATCATACAGAGCCATCGCACACCACCCCTCATTATAATACTTGCATAGATCTTAGTTATGGTGTTTTCATTATTTGATATACCACATCAAATTGGAAGCACTAACGTATGTTCTCTACAATGGATTTCAATTGATTTTGCGGAACTTACATTATAGTTTTTTAAAACTGGAATCGTGAACAAGATTAAACGAAAACTTAATTTGACTCTGTTAGAAATTAAAAACCTAATTGATCTAAATAACATAAAATAAATTCATCACTTTATCTCCTAATTAAAATCATAATTAATATTTAAATTAATCGTAAATTCTTATTAAGATTAAGATCTTAAAGAAGAAACAGGCTAAGTTGAAAGAGGTGGTGGTGGTGTCGACGGCGGCCGCCGCAGGAATTATAGGTGGTGGCTATAATGGTGTTAGATGGATGGTTGTTTGAGAAGAAGGTACGTTTTTATCACCCCCTTTAAGTTAGGTCTACAGTTATTGTGTATTTTGGCTATGAGTGGTATATAGGAAAAGTGTGGGTGGTATTTAGGTAAAACCTTTGACATATTTCTTTGCTATTTGGAGCGATTTTTCTTTGCCATTTGGGGCGAGTTTCTCTTCGCTTTGAGGGCGATTTATTCAAACATTGATCGCTGGTTCGTGACTTTCTATTCTCGATTCAAGAACATCGACAATCCAAAGGATTTAGGGCATCTGAGTTCGTTTGGATTTACAAGATTTTGGGCAAATAGCTCATTTCTTATAGGAGTATCTCTTATTGAAGAAGAAGAAAATCAGATTAAATGGTCGGAATCGACTCCGGATTATACCATCATCCTTCCCTACTACATCTATAAAAATTGAGTATCTTTACGGTATATGGCTCTTTCTCTTCGTGATGTACTTGTAGTTGATATCTTTATTTGTATTAGGGTTCTTATTATCTTGTATTATGATGTTTTTATTATTCTTGTAAGCGATCATGTAATCACATTTTGATTTGAATAAACTAAAATTGTTGATTGACCAAAAAAAAAATGTTAAGAAGAGAGAGAAATTATTAGGGAGAAAATAAAGAAGAGTAAAATATATATATTATTATGTATCACGTAAAGAATAGAGAAAATAAGAGAGAGAAATTGTACTTTAGATACTTTTAAAAATTTTGAATGAATAAGGACCAAACAAAACTCTCCTTTTACCCGTGGACCAGATAGACTTGGGACCGTCTAAAAAGGACCAAACGGTAAATGACCAAGAACAAACTGAGGTTCGGCTAAATCGATTTTTCTTTCCTAGCCGAACCAAGTTTGGTTTCATTTTTTTCCTAGTCGAGTTTCAATTTGTTCTTCGCATACAAAGAATATGTTGAGGTTCGATAAGAGTCTTTCTCAAACGAACTGTTAAATTTTTGATATTTTGATGATGCTATGTAGATATATAAGCATAAAATTAGCATTGCTCATATAGAGTTTCTAGTTTGGTGTTGGTTGTGAAGCAAGACTTTCTCTTAATCTCACTGTTTATATTGATGTTCTTGCTCTAGTTACAAACTGATGACATCTTTCCTATTTATAGTCAGTACATATAGACCATATAGATATCTAACTTTCTCTAGAAACCTCATTACAAGACCGACCTTAATGTGTCTAGATTTTTCTTTTATCACCAAACATCTATAATTTTGACTGACATTAGACTATCCTAAGTCTTGCTGGATATTTCTATTATTATCATTAACTGATCCGATTCACATTATGTTAGAGCACTGCTCGGTCGAACTCGCAAGCGTTGCTATCTCAAGCTTGTTTGTCAAGCTTAGTTGCCAAAACTATAAGTCTTGATTTCTAGTCTACTTATAGCTAAGTCTCGGATTATGATAGAATGTGTAGTTGAGCTTTAGACTTCACGGCGTTCATCGATTGAAGACGAAGAACTACTAAGGGGAGCTTGTGGAACTTCAACAACAAAAGGTATATGGACACTTGAACTCATCTATCACTCAAAAGTCTATTTATACTCTATCTCCTATTTGAGACAAAAGTCGTATAGCTATATAGACTTCGATTATACACATTTGATATTTCGAGCTGAGTTTAACTCGCTTACATATTTCTCGAAATATGTGCTGGTAAGCTTTCGCTTTAACCAAGTTCATCTTATATTCTTGACGAAAGTCAAAAGATGATCATGTGAAAATCGCATGGTAACATCTTATATGATTTGTGTGAGACAGTCATTTGGTGCAGACTCGGAAAGTTTCGTATTGATCATTTGATAACTTGAAAATTGCTTTGAAACTAATAGTTTGTGTGAGACAGCTATTGTCGTCTTCTAAAAATGTTTCAATGATTGAAATGGGAGTTTAGAAAAATTATCCATTGATTGGATATAGTTGATGGGCTGTCGTAGGCACAACAAATTAATTCAGATATTTCCCACTAATTAACTAGTAATATAGCGGTAGTAAGAGATCGTTCCCACATAGAGTTGTGTAATTGATAGGTTATTTGATCAGCAAGATAAATGTTAATAACAAAGAGGGTTTTGGTTATGATATGAATAAAAAGATAATAAAGAATAAATGATTAAGGAATCCTTCGCCGTTACCAAGCGTTAACAGGATTAGAATACTTATCTATTGTTCGTAAGAACCATTCATCACCAACCGTAGAATAAAAGCTAGAGCAGTGTTATCCCCAAAGCTCCTTGTGTAACCGGATACCGAAGCGCTCGCATATCAAGTTCTATCCAACCGAACCACCAAGTAGTAGCTCACTCAAGGTGTAATCAAGCGGAAGCTTTAAGTTATGTGAACTTAGGTTGATCCTAGCAGTTAGACTCTTAGCGCAAGGTCCACTTACTAGTGTTGTCTTCACACACGATTGATCTACAGAATCCTTATGAGAGGTTTCACGTTCTCTACTTGTGTAAGGATTATTCAACAATTACACGAATATCCTAACCCTTTACTAGCAATAGAATGATCAATAAATTAATCTAGCGTGCACACCAAACAATCTAATAAATCAATAATAAACCCTAGATATGGTGAAAACAAACGATGATGATAAAAACTTTCAATAGGTTTGTATTATTAATAAAGCTTCACGCTTAGAACATTGAATTCATCCTTAATCAACAAAGGATTTAGTTTCTCATGATTACACAATTACACGGTTTCCCCCTAAAGGGATAAACCCTAAAATATTAATGAAGAACAAAAGTATAATATGAGATGATCAATTTTACATGACCTAATACCTTTTTATAGGTTTACATTGCTTGGCCATCAAGTATTTAGTTTGGTTCAAAAACCCGACCTAAAAATATGAAATAATGACTCCAAATGTGACCTTAGGCCTTCCAAGGTATTAATACACGTTTTCCTACTTGCTAAGTACGCGTACCAGTCCGCGAAATTCAAATTCCAGCAGAAATTTTCGGAATTAAAGTATGCGTACCCGTGCGCATACTTTAATGTCTTCGGTATTCAATAAAAGCTTGTTTTGGCCACAACTTCTTCATCCGAACTCGGAATGACCTCATTCTTTTTGAATTCTTTTTATCATTCAATTATCTTCAAGATGATGATGAGAAATCCTTAATTTGAATGAGTTAAGATCGGTTTTTGTCCCTTCTCTTGATTTTGAGCGTTTTGCTCCTTTTCGTCACTCTTCTTCCACTTCTCTTGGACTTGGGCACTTGGATACTTCGAATACTTATCTTCCTATCTCTTTTCAGCACTTTTTAGCTCCTTTTTGGATGTTTCACCTAATTGAGACAAATGAGAGAAAACATGAATAATAATACGAATACATGCAAGAATAATAGCTAAAACAAGTATGGAATGGATACTAAAATAATATGAATTATGCACTTATCAATAGTACAATATGCGTGCTAGTATTCTAACTGTTGTAGATATATTCCAAGTTTGGGAACTTGGTATGCATACCAGTATGCGTACTGGTGAAACAGTTGAAATCCGGGAACTTAGTATGCATTCCCGTATGTGTACTGATTTCAACTGATGTTGATGTATATTCGTTTGCATACTGGCGAACCCAGACCAAGTCCGGCTACTTAGGTATGCGTACACATTTGCATACTTGAGTGGGTCAAGTTCTAAAATCTGTTTGTTCATGAACTAATACATTTATAAAATAAGAAATGCAATCTTTTGCAAACCGTGGCTATAATGTTCATGAATTGATTCGAGTGAATCAAAAATCGATTTTGCTTCAATTGTGTCTTGCATACTTCTATGAGAATATAAACAATTGTGTCTTATATACTTTTATGGTTTAGTGACTATAAATACTTCATTGGGATCCGTGAAGCCAGGTCCAGTTATCTTTTATCTTGATAACTCAAGTATCCTGATCTTGATTGTTTGTAGAGATCGCACCAACAATCAAGATAGATAGTAATCATCAAAGTTCTCTTCGTCTCAGACTTTGTTGACTCCTCAAGTTTTATACTTGTGAGGTGAATATAATCTAGGCCACACTTCGGGTTGCATAAGTCTGGATTTTGAGGATAGCCAGACTTCTGTCAAGTTACTATCGATTTTCATCATTTGGATGATTTTCATCCGTTTAGATCGTAAATGGATGCTTTTGGGAGGAAGACTTGGTTTGATATGATCATCAAAGGGAATCGTGCGCGGAGTTAGATTCAAGAGGCGTAAATCGGTGGGAGAGTGAATCAATCAAGTTAATTGGTAGTAGGCTAGTGTCTGTAGTTGCTTAACGGTTTGATGTTCAATATGGACAAGGTCCCGGGGGGAGGAAGACTTGGTGTTATTTCTTTATCCGCATTATATTGTTTATCTTTAATTGAAATATCAGTGTGAAGAAACCCTAGTTTGTTGGGTAAGACTTCATTGATCCTTGGATATTGATCTTTGGTACCGTCCAAGAACTCTCTTCCTAGTTAGGTTCACGGATTCATTTCTGTAAACGTTCTAACAACAAGAGATAGAGAGAGAACTCTAGAGTTTCCTTGATTGAGTTTTTACTCTCGGAGTTGTGTTGAGTTTGTCCATACAGATTGCCTACGAAAAAGTTGGTGGTGTATTATTGTACCCCCAGTGTTTTCATTGACTACTTAGTTGGTTCAGAGGTTCCACCTTTACCCAACAAACTTTCCATCTTTGGTTTTCTGATTATTTGAGGAAGCAATCCTATTGCTTTTATCCTTAAATTCTTCTCCTGATCACTTATTAGGAAGTGACCGTTTCTTCTTTTTTTTCCTTGTTTTTTTTTTTTTGAATTTATTTTTCTTTCATGGAGACGTCTTTATTCTTCAAAAACTACTACAACTTTTCTTAGCAAACACACGAACTTAGAAATGTTGTAGCAATTATAGGCATCTTGCTTATTTATAGGCAGTACATACAGACCGTAGAGCTATCTAACTTTTTCTAGAAACCTCATCCTAACCCACGACCTTAGTGTGTCTAGATTTTTCTTTTATCACCAAACATCTATAACTTTGACAGACATTAGACTGTCCTAGGTCTTTCTGGATATTTCTATTCTTATCATTAACTGATCCAGTTCACATTACACTAATTACTCTACTGAATTTAATGTCTCTAGATTTTCTTAACTAACTTTTATCAATTACAAGTTACCATAACCCAACACGAACATCAGTTTAGCCTTCACATATGAAGAACAAACTGATGTTCGACTGAGGGAAGAAAAAAGAAAGATAAAAAAACCTAGCCAATCTGAAACCTAATAAAAAGAAATTCAAAAAGAAAAAAAAAAAAAGGGAAAATACAAAGAAAAAAAAGGATTTAGAAAGAAAGAAAAAAACAAAAAAAAAAACATTTTAGCCATTACCATTAATCTTTTTTATATGATAATTTACTACTTAATGACCTAGATAAAATTTGAAGAATGGCCACTCAAATTTGGAATGGCCACTAAAAAATTACTCGGATTATAAAAGGGTTTATTTAACCTGGCGTCTTTAGGGGCAACCCCGAAAGAATTAGGGGCGACACAAAAGACAAAATAGGTTGAAAATACTTGTATATCCCTTCATAATCGGTAGTTTAGGTTTTTTTTAGCTACCGATTGAAAAATCTCATTTTTGGGGAAACTCTATATTCGGTAGTTATATAAACTATTTTGACTACCAAATATAGGCTCAACCAAATTAGAAAAATAGAGGATTTTTGCAAAATCTCATTTTGGGGCAACTCTATATTCGGAAGTCAGGATACCTTCATTTACTACCGATTATAGGCTCAACCAATGCGGTTGAAAAAGCTCGGTGTGGGCATGGACGTGGTATGAATACAATGGCGGTACGAGAAAAATGAATTTCAGTAGGATTTTTGCAAAATCTGATTTTGGGGCTACTCTATATTCGGTAGTTATATGAACTATCTTGACTACCGAATATGGTTGGATATTTGCAAAAGAGTCAGTCCGTATAATCGGAAGTCATGATAACTCTTCCTTTCTTACCGATTATAGGCTCAACCAAAATTCCAAAAAAAAGGATTTTTGCAAAATCGATTTTGGGGCTACTCTACATTCGGTAGTTATATGAACTATTTAGACTACCGAATATGGTTGGATATTTAAAAGAAAGCAAGGATAATCGGTAGTCAAGATAACTTCATTTACTACCGATTATAGGCTCAACCAAAATTTCAAAAAAAAAAAAAAAAAAGGATTTTTGCAAAATCGATTTTGGGGCTACTCTATATTCGGTAGTTATATGAACTATTTTGACTACCGATTATGGTAGGATATTTGCAAAGAGAGCCACTGTATAATCGAAAGTCGTGATAACTCTTCCTTTCTTACTGATTATAGGCTCAACAAAAATTCCAAAAAAAAAAAAGGATTTTCGCAAAATCTCATTTTGGGGCTACTCTATATTCGAGAGTTAAATAACCTAAATTCCCTACCGATTATGGTAGGAAATTTGCCAAAGGTCTACTTTAATCGGGAGTCAAGATAACTTTATTTACTACCGATTATAGGATAGTCAAAATTCAAAAGATAGAGGATTTTATTTTGGGGATACTTTATATTCGGAAGTTATACAAACTAAATTTACTCCCGATTGTTGATTAACTACCGATTGTATAGTTATCTACCGATTGTAAAGGGTAGTTTGGGATTAAAAAAAACGCCCGAAAGTAACCTACCGATTTTGAAATAACCTACCGACATTATGAGTTTTTTGTCGTTTTGTGTCGCCCCTAATTCTTTCGGGGTTGTCCCTAAAGACCCAAGGTTATTTAAAACTACTAGAAAACTCTCCGGGAAAGAATGCAACTTTTGTTAAAAGATGATAGATATCAGGGTAGCTTAGAGCAACTGCAGTGGGCGACTAAACCCATTTATTTGGTCGCTGAACCAGGCGTAGCGGGACGGACCATCGACCAAATCCCAGACTAAATGAACAGTGGGCGATTATATTTGGTCGGGGACCAAAGACTAAACCCAAATATAGTCGAGCGTTGATATAATGTTCGCCCCAAAACCAGGCGAACTTAAAGTTTACGCCCACACCACCGGGGATAAAGTTTACGCCCACACCAAGCGGGGATAAAGTTTACGCCCCATTTTTCTTTTTTTTTTTTTTAATCTTTGTGAGGCGTTGATATAATGTCCGCTTTGGTGTGGGGGAACATTATATGTCCGCCCACACCAAAGCGGACATTATATCAACGCCCCATATTTTTTTTTTTTATTTTTTTTTTTTGTCGGGCGGGGATAAAATGTTCGCCCCACACCAGGCGAACTTATATGTTCCGCCCCACCAAATTTAGTCTTCTACCGCTGCGTCACACGACGGACCAAACTAAAATTTGGTCTTTTTTTTTGGTCTTTGATCTTTGGTAATAGTCGCGCCACTGCAGTTGCTCTTAGAAGCACCGTGACTTCAACAAAAGGTACCCACATTTCTTTTTTTACTTCTCTAGGTTGTCAACGGTACTAAATTCCCAAGATATCGCAATATTTAAGCCCAAAGGTATTAAAAATAGAAACTCCCTCCGATCGGCAAGTAGTTTCCTTTTCTTATCAAACCTCAAGCCTATAAATATAAGCCCTAAGTTGTGTTTTAAACTCTCACAAATCAGTATATCGTTTCGGCTGTTATTATTATTGGAAACACGCAAAGAAGAAGTGAAATTACGAATAAGCAAGGAAGTTAATGGGTATGGCTGCTAAGTCAGATATGGAATTGGTGAGAAACATGTCTCATTATCAGAGTAATTGGTTTATGAAGAGAGTTAAGAAACTAAAAGTATCGGAGCCAAAGTGGAAAAGAACATTGATTCGGAACATTGGAAGTTTCTGCAACAACAACGGAATATGGACTAACAGTAAACGGATGTATACAACGTATGACGCACAAAGTTATGCCCTTAACTTTGATGACGGTAATGACAGAAGAAGCTTCCAAGTTCATCATCACTAGCTAGCGGGCAATCAGTTGGAAGTCATAAGCCCAGTTGCATATTTTTTTTATGCTCTTAACTTTGATGTAATCAATTTTCTTTTTAATTTTAATTTTTGATCTAATAAAACACTTGTTTTAATGAGACGTTTTTTACATTCTACTTATTAATGTTCCATCCATTTGCTGATTCTATGATAAGTTTGCTACGCTGCTTATTATACAAGCTGCATCCGTGCCTTTTGCTTTATTATTCTCCCCCAGGCTGAGTTACTCCCAATTTTAGCTGCCTGGTCAGGGCCCACATCACCTCCCACAGACATACTGCTTGCTCAAATATAAGCTCTCGTCTGAAAAGAACTACCACCATCCTGTAGACAAAAAAACAGTCTCTAGCCTGCCAACTTTGTCAAGACGGCATAACATCCCAAACACAATCTCCTTTTCTGGAACCATTCTGTCGATGCTTTCAGATCCTAAAAACCCCTTGAACGATAATCCGAGTTCCAAAAAAATAGCTCACCCGATTTACGAACCAGTCTCACTTAAAAGCCTAGTCCATCGCCACCTAGAGGACTAGGCCCAGTTTTGCTATAGTATAAAGAGAATGTGAACAATAGAGGATGTATCCGTAATTCTACAAACTAAAACCCTAATTTGCAATTTATATATATGGAACTCTGATAATGAATAGATCAGTCTATGTTCTTGTTCTTCTTCATCTCCTGTTCTGGTAGTATCTCTTTTTCTTTCGCTTATATTTTTATTTCGAAACCTAGGGTTTGTAATTTCGTTTTCATATTTTGTTTTCTAATCAATATGTTAGCCTTGTAGAAGATCTCTTTTATCTGCTTTCAATTAAGGTAAAAGGGTCTTCAGATCTTTTTTTTTTTTTGAAAGATTAATGAAGGCTTAAAGTTTTGCGGAAATTGAGTCTCTGCGCCCTCGATTTTTACAGGCGCAGTGAATAACGTACTGCAAAATTACCGTTTCTCTTATGGAATTCCGGAAGTTATGTTTTAGGATCCAATGATGGTAATGTAATCTTTGAGACCTGATTATCTATTGATGACAGCTATAAGCATTTTCTGAGGATCCTTATGATAACATAGTCGTTGATTTGAGCTGCTCAATGTCTTTGTGGTTTTGTTTGCTCTGATTTTGTTAGGATTGATTAGTTAATTGGGTCGAGTATATGATGAAGTTTGCACTGGGCTCTGAGCAGAAATTCTGCGCTAACTGATCGATATGCGGCCTAGAAAGCCTTTTCTGATACTTAACCATATAGTTTTAATAAATTTAATGTCCGTAGAATTGTAAATATTTGTATATTTGTAAAACGAGTTTTGCCCGGAAGCACTGAACCAGGCGTTTTATCTGGAGTAGAGGTGGTGGCATCAGTCCTGAAGTTATCCTGGAGACAGCCTGAAACAGCCAAAAGAGCTTTCTTTACAGCTGAAAAGTTCCCCGTTGTCCGTAAACCCCAGAACCACATCATTATATAAACTTACAAGAATTATAAACACAAGTAGATGAATTTGTAAATTGCAACCTAGAGACTGCAGAAGCTTTTTAAAAAGAAATAAAGGGTATCCAAATTAGAAAACAGGAAGGAAAACAGTTTTTGTAATGCATCTCACAAGAATCATTTCAGGAAAACTTAGAAGTCTCGTAAGAAGATAAAGCGATAAATCTGACCCAATATGTCACTTTCTCGTTAGAATTTACCTAAACTGGGCTCTCTCAATGGCTGTTATTCACATAAACTTACAACAGGCAAAATTAGGCCAGGAAATCATCTACTTATTCCATTTCAAGTCCAAGACTTGTTTCCCTAAACCGGATTTAACTAAAAACTATATTAGTAAGACACCAAGTACATGCTAAAGGAGCTCACACAAGATTTTGAGAAGATAAGTCTCAGGTAAACTACATAAGGTTGAAAAGTTACTGCTCATTTTATCTAAGCAAAGATAAGTCTCGGTAATCAACTTAACGAATATTTACTTATTTTGAGTAAACAAGCTACTGTAAATGCTCTGTATGAACCCAAGCTTGAGGTAAGCAAATCAAAACAGACAATGTTTAAGTAACACACAAATGCTGCATACATTCATAACACTTTCAATAACTTAATGGATAATTCATAAACTTGCATGCTTTTACCTATATCAACTCATAGCCAGGGCCGGTCGATCGTGTTATGCAAAATCAAAATCTTCCATAACGATTATCAACTCAATATTGCAACTCCAAGTTCCGTCCTAGTTCTCTCTGGCGAAAGCACAAGTGATCAATTACACAGTTTGAGACGCGATCAATCATGGGTTCCTCCTCATATTTCCTCCTTTTCATAGTTGAAGCCTCAAAACCTGTCTCCCTTTCATCCTTCTGGGGGTCTGGATGCACTTTATCTCTGAAGGGGTTGCAGGGTCAATCAGTATATATTGATTTTACGGTTTTTAGTAGTCTGAGCCAGATGGAGCTTAGAAGTTCGATTCAGAAATGGGTTTCTACATCACCTCCCACAGACATAATGTTTGCTCAAATGTAAGCTCTCATATGAAAAGAACTACCACCATCCTGTAGACAAAAATGCAGTCTTCAGCCTGCATCTTCTCTGGATGTCTGTAGATATGGGAGTCTTTGATTCCGACTTCGTCAAGCCTGAAGTTGTGCCTGGCTTTTGTATTGAATCCCACAAACCACCAAAAAGCCTCATAATCATCTCTACAATGGCAACTATAGGCGACAAAAGGTCTAGCTCATTCCCTGACAATACCCAATCTCGTCATCATAGAGTGCTTAGGACTTCAAGAATCGCAACTAGGCGCTGCATGGAAGACTATACGGGGTTCCAGGTGTTCATAGTCCTTCGACCCAACTGCCTGTGCCCTGTCCTTGAACAACAGCCTGGGTTGGAGAGTAAACAACCAATCCATTCTCCATTGGTCCTAACAGCATCCAGTCGCATGATTCTCTGCCGTGTCTCGAAGTCTTCATCTCTGTGGACTTTCGAACCGCCTGCTTTGGAGGGTGAAGACTTTCCATTAGTGGGCTTATCAGGATCATTTTCATTTCTACTTTTAATAGCAGCAGAAGTCTGTCTACTCTCGGGTTCTTCAATAGAATCTGAGTCAGATGATTCTGTATCAGCTAGGCATCATCGCTTGTGATTCAACTTTCATTGTTGTCTGAGTAGGCACAATGAAGGGATTGATCATGAACCTGGTCATGTGAGTCCTTACAATCTGGGCTTTCTTTAACGGCAGAGGAGGATTCCTTGGCAATCACATCTTCTGAAGTAGGTGAATCTGGATCTTCTACAATACTCTCATTGTCCCCATTGTTGTCCAGTACATTGGTTGCATTTTGGTTTAACATGCTCATCATCGATGCGCTTTAAAAGATATTTGCACTGGTTCCGCAACTTCTCAAACTGTTTTCTGCATCATGGAAAAATCATATAGATTAACTGGAAGAGGATACAAAAAAGCATTTTAACAATACCACACAATTCTACCTGAAGCACTGAACCAAAAAATAACAGGAATAAGACAAGAAGTAGCATATTCTACCTCTTCTGACTTCTAGTGATCTCTCTTTCTTCTTGACTGCTGCTCAGGCCATAACTGCAGAAAGATAGGGATACAATGGTAAGTAAAACAAAGAAGGCTTGCCATTTCAAGACAGGATTATAACATTATACGAAGGAGAAAAAAACAAAAGCCAGGAGCAGGGCCTGCACAAACAAAGTGCAACTAACAACTGTAGCTCTGATTAGTGCACAAACCATAAAAGCCTCGCGTGAGATTCCGATATTCTGTATCATACCAAAAAAAGTCCAACACACGAACAAGGTCACTAGGACCCTTCAGTGTACCGGATAATTTTACTGGACTGAAGAGTCCAGGGGACACACAGACGGCCCTGCGAAGTGCACAAACAAAGTCCCCCTGATCTATCATGAGTGGAACAATTCACACTATCTAGGGCCTATAATATACAAGGCAAGCTCTTTCCTATACCTTGTAACCAATCTCGTCCATTCATCATCTCAATAATAGCGAAGTTTCTTAATTGCCAGCACACAACCTAACCATAAACAATTCCACATTTTCTCATCCTGCCAACTAGTTGTGTTTGTTCACAACAATATGGAAGGCTTAGGATTATCCTGTTGTATTTGATGACGTCTGTCTAACATGCTCCTAATGCTCAATACCATCTATATAATCATATTTATGTCGGAAGTTCTACCACCCTTGTAAAACTGTCTAGCATAATGAAGCAAAAAAAAAAAAAAAAGTAAAACTGTCTAGCATTGATAACTTAGATGCCACAGAACAGTAATTCTCCCTAAGCTCAAATTTGTATATTGGAAGTTCTACTACCCCATGTAATTTTATAACCTTCGAGCATTGTGTAATTCTAACAGCATGACAAAAGTGCTATCTTGAAATGCACAGCAAAGAAGCACAGGGGTTAAAAAATGCTTACATTGAGAAATGGCCAAACATCAGCCCTAATGCTCGGATCAACACCCTGCATCGACAACGAGGAGTGAGAACTAAGAGCAACAAATATGAATAGCAGAAAGGTGTGCATCAAGGAATGCAAATATGAACAACAGAATGGTCTGCATCGAGGAAGCTTAACGTAATGCGGTCTATAAGAAACCATAGCATTTGAAAGAACCAAAATAACTCACACCACTGTCAACTATTTTCATGAACTCGACTGTATTTTCCATCTTAGTCGAATTGATCATTCCAAACTTGAACTAACTTCATAAACATCATTTCGGAAAGTTTGAAGTTTTAGCTTAGTCGGAAACATTTCTGAATTCAGCAGCAGCATAATTTACAACAATAAGTAGTTGATATAGACACTGCTGAATCTGTTTCCATTTCAATTTTTCGCACTCAAAATCTTAATAGCATGTAGCGCGGAAGTCCATAGCTGCTGCCGAGTGGTTTGTGTCCAAAACAGCAGTCTATAGAGAACAAAAGCTCGAATTTGTACATGAATGAAGTTTTTAAAAGTGGACTGACAGTTTAATACACTACTAGAAAATTACCAGTCAGTATGCTCTAAACACAATTCTAAACAATCAACTATGTATTTACTTGTTGGATTGAACATGGAAACACACATGAAGGTTCAATCGACATTTTTATTCGAAAATAAAATCAATTTCAAAGATTGATTGGAAGCTTAAAGTAATGCAGTCTTTAACAAAACCATAGCAGCATATGGAAGAACTGAAATAACAAACACTCACCATCACTGAACTTTCCACTGTTGATAAGAAAGGAGATGTTTTCTTCTCCTGAAGGACCGACCATGGTGATCTTAGATGCCCCCTGAAAATGAATTACACATAATCCTCATCATATAAGTTGGAATAGAGAAGGAACAGTAAAAATGGAGTAATTCAAGATCGGATCTCAAATAAGTACTTATTAGGTTTATGATTGATTCTTCTCAATCTATTAAATCCCAAATCAAATTCTTTTTACTGTAAATTTCTTAATAACCTACCAGAGTATACAATGGCAATACCAGCCATGGCTGTCACTGCAACTGCTATTCCAACATTATTGAATGTCGCATATCTGCTGTCTCTTCATTTATGTAGCTACAACTCATATCGGCTCCTTAATCGCAGATCAGCTAATGAGACTAGAGTTGCCATCCAGGCATTAGTTCCACCACCACCACCACCACTCCCTGCAACAGACAGTAATCTCCTAAATCCTTCCTTACCACTACCACCTGAATACCACTGAGACATTGATAGAGCCACCACCACCGTTGCCTCCGCCACAGACAAGGACAATAACAATAATGAACGTAATAATTTAGGGTTGTCCACCACCACCGTCACCACTACTCAACTGAAACCTCCCTGTCTTTAAGTAGAGCCTTTCCGGGAGTATCCGACTAGGGGATGGAGGTGTTTCAAAAAGATCATCATCAACCGTTGAATGTTGACAAGTGGTTTGTTTGATCGATAATATCAATGTTTCGACTTGGAACGTTGACCACCGGACGGTGGACACTTAATGTGAAATGAATAATTCTAGATACACCGCGGTATCAACCATGTTTTGGGATTACGACCGTGGAAGTGGGCCCGTTTGTTTCCTCTCACTTGGGAGACATACAATAATGAACTTGGCCGAAAACTTTGTACTGTCAGTAGGGTCGTACTGGAAATATTCGTTACAGGGAGAAAGAAAATATCTATTGGGAGGAAGTGTTTTCTGGATTTACTGATATGTGCCATCGGATTAACTGTTTTTTCCTCCTAACCCTATAATAAAATTCTTGTACACAGTGCGTCACGATCCGATTTGATTTCATCCCGAACCGAAAAAACCGAAAATATGATGGTCAGTCCTGGTTTTCAAACGAAAACATTTTTCCGTTAATAATCACTTGGGTTGGAGCAGACATTTTTCCGCTTTGTTCGATATTTGAGTTGTCGGTTCTGGAAAATCGGTAGTTATATCAGTTAGAATTTTCTTAAAATCATAATTCTGTCATGTTATCCTGTGATTTTCAATGTTTGCATGACAGTCCAACCATCCCTAGTATGTATTAAACAAAGAAATTAAAATTGTCTAATAGAAACCCTTAAATAAAAGTTGAGATAAGTAACCTTTTGAACCGACGTCACCAGAAACCAATGCAATAGAGTTTGAAGATGACATGAACAAAGAAAAGAAAATATATTTTCCTGCCGAATGAGGGAAGGTTGACGCGTAACTACTTTTCGTAAGTCAAATGCTGATGAATCTTGAACATCTGCATGCAACTTTACTCTCAAAATAAGCATAAATGAATGGTGTTGATGGTGGATTTTTGACAAAGGCTAAAATCGTAAAATCATAATTTTGCATATTTCTGACACGGCTTCAGACACATGTGTGAAATTCATATTTTATGATTCAGACGTGAAATCTCATGTCAGAATCTCTGACTGAGCGTATAAGCTCTCAGAGCATGCATGAATATGTAATCTGAGCTTTCAATAATTCGCATATTTCATCAACACTTATGTATAGAATTGATGGTGATTGGACGGTTCCTAGACTTATTGCATGTTAGTATACACCGTTAATGTCTTCAGGATGTCTCAGTGTTCCCTGAATATACATAATAAATATTCAGAACCAGTATGATGCTTCTACCATCTCATACCTCAATTCTCGAATAAACATAACGCTCCTAGACATATCGCATGTTAGTATAGATCCATTCATAGATTATTTCTAGCGCAATATTCATCAATTGAATTCCTAGCAAATAACCTATTTTATCTCATTACTCCGTTTATGGCTTTTCTCAGCTGAATTGCACGGATTAGTAGTAGATATTCACTTTTCGGGCATTTAGGCCAGCACCGACTAATCCCCAAGAAAATGGTGCGAGTGTACTTAACAATAATGCATGAACGAGCACCCAAATATGGACGAACGAGGAAATATGAGGAACTAAGGAATAATAATAACAAATAGGGAGGAGGTGTCACAGAGCCGGACCACTGGTCGGCCGGCCATGCCACGACCGTAGTCGATCCTACACCTCCCTATTTCCTTATTTTATAATTATTATTTCCTTCATCTCTTAAAACTCTCTCGTTTGAGCAAAACTCCTAGTTTCCATATTTTTTCAGATATTGCCCAACTCTCCAGAAAACCTAATCCCACGACTATTAGGTTTTATTTTATTAATAATATTATTTTAATATTTTATAATATTGGACGCACGCACGAGGAAGTTTGGAGACCTATGCAAAATAGGAGAAGAAAATAATAATAATAAAAAAAAAGAATTAAAGAGGCGCACACACGCACGAAACCGAGCCCAACGGATGGCCATGCCCGGGTCGTGGCCGGCCCCCTACCTCTCCATCTTTTTTTTTAATCTTATTTTATTATTTTTCCTTATCTCTTGAAAACTCCCTTGTTTGAGCAAACTTCCTCGTTTCAGCAAAACTCCTAATTCCATATCTCTCCACACAAGTTGAAAAATAATAATAAAAAATAAGGAAGAGCGTCATGGGACCGGGCCTACCGGCCTTCCATGCCTCGGTCGTGGCCGGTCCCACACCTCTCTAATCCCTTATTTTATTATTATTACTTCTCTCATCCCATGGAAACTCCCTCGTTTGAACAAACTTTTGGTTTTCATATTTTTGCTCAAAAATTCAAAAAGCCAAAAAAGACAAATGGTCCACGACCGTCCCGGCTTCTCACAGTAAATATTAAAATATCATTATTTTAATATTCTAAAAATGTTGGTCGCATGAGCAAATTCCTACTTGCTCATTCATGCAAAATTGAGAGTTTCAGTCAAGATCAAACTCTTCTGAAAAATCCTAAGTATTGCTCGAACGAGGAACAAAATACCTAAATTTTCACATGCGAGGGCCATGGTGGCCCGTGCACCTGATGGTTTTTCAAAGATGTTGTAGTAAATAAGATTCGAACTCTAAGACTTGTGAAGATTAAATTTAAAGATTTAACTAAAAAAATAAACAAAAGTGAGAGTTATTGGGTCTAGGATTCCACCTAATTCATATCATAAAGCTCAATTATTTATTCTCAACAATTATCGCTCAATAAATAAAATATATGGACTCTTATTTTGCCAAAGTAGATTCTCAAAATATTAGTTATAAATCGTAAGAATGGGACATCAAACATCTAAGCATGACCCATCAAATAAAATAATAACTAATTAATTCAAATCATAATTATATTTTAATTAGTGCAAAAGTAAAATAGAAAATAAAATAAATTCACCCATGCATGTATGAAATTCGGATTCCTCCATAGACCCAGTGTAGGGGTTTAGCTTCTCATTATGAAAAAACACTCAAAAATATAATTCATAGCTCAAATGGTGTTTTTATTGAAGAAAACTAAAAGTACAATGAATCTGCAACGTTGTATTGGCATTACAGAAATCACCGTTACAAGAGTTGTTGCAAATTTAAATAAGCGTGCCAAACTGACTGTTATGAGAACTGTTTATAAAAGATAGTTCTCTGCGACAGTCAATGGACGTCAAATATTCTTCTTCTTCTCTGCAGCAGCAGAGAAATCTGCTCTGCAACCCTTTGTTCTTCACCCCTATCACTCGATCCTCTTATCTGCTCTCAGGAAACTCTATTTATACTCACGGGACTTCAAAAATCTTCGTAATCACTCCACAATATTCTTCCAATACTTGGCAGTAAAATAAAATATTTCCGAGAAGTTTTCTTCCCATTCTTGTCTTTTTCATGCGTCTGTTATAGAAGAACTTCATCCAAACACGTTTTTACATGTCCCAAATGGTGTTAAACACTCTCAGGCCGCATGTAGATCCCTCAAATAACTCAACAGCTGATTGTGACAAAGAAAAGTATACCCGTGATATTCTCGTGTTTTACTCTTTCCGTGTGTTTGCACGTACCATTCCCTTTTATCTCACCGCATGTCCCGAATCTCTCAATCACCTTGAGAATACAATCCCAGGATCTCCAAATCATAACGTATCTTGTAAAAATAACACCAACAGAATCTTCAAATATCTTCATCCTCTGTTTTCTTCATTGCCGATTATCTAACCAAATCCAGCTGATTTTGAAGACCATACCATTCATGTTACACTGATTCAAGTTGTCCATAACATGTGTCCTCCGGGGTACAAAAACCACTTTTCGAGCAACTTTCTCCATAAGAGCTTATTTCACAAAAACACCTACAAACAAGTTTATTAGTGTAAAATGAGTCTCGTCTAATGTATTTATGGGTGAAAATGCGTCGCACTTTCGTGCTCATCAAATTCCCCCACACTTACATTTTGCTAGTCCTCGAGCAAAATAGAAAAAAGACCCGCTACACAATTTGGTCTTATAATAAGAGAGAGAGAGAGAGAGAGACCCGCTACACAGCTGGTCTTAATTTTTTTATTTTTTTTAGACCCGCTACACAGCTGGTCATAACCCTAACAATCATTTTTTTTAGACCCGCTACACAACTAGTCATAATAAGAAAATACATAGAAATAGACCCGCTCAACAGCTGGTCATAAGCCTAACACCATTTTTTTAGACCCGCTCAACAGCTGGTCATAATTTGCAACGAAATTCCTGAAAAAGTAAAGTAAAAAGTTAACCACTCCCCCACACTTAAACATTACATTGTCCTCAATGTAATTGAGTCATCCAACGTAAAAAATAAGATGGGAAATTCATAATATGGAAAAAGTAAAAGAAAACATAAAAAAATAGAATAAAAATAAATATACCTACCGGAATGTACAGAAACGGATCCCCGAAAATTAACAGTCTGAAAATTTGGGGATCAACCCAAAATACAGTATTTACAAACGACAGCTTCACAATTACATTATGAAAATGCGGGGACACTGAAAATGTCAGAAACAGAGGATTACCCCCAAACCTAGTTTATACATCACATGGAAGTGAGTAAAGAACAAAATATGGGGATACTATTGGGACTAGGGAAATATCAATTGACCCATGCACGGTATTAGAAATAGGCAAGTCCTTTGAGTATTTGGATGCAAAGTGATCCAACAAAATTTTAGAAGCATACAATTCTAACCCTACATTAGGTAACTTTTGGAAGTCTAGGGGTCTAGAAACAACCTCTAAGTCGGGTGAATGATCTTGCGAGATAGGTTCATCTATGGAATTAGGCAAATCATCTACACAATCATCCACAGGGCCATCTATAAATTCTGTCTGGAACAGAGAGTCACTACATGACTGATCATCATCATCATCAAATAATTTTTGGCATTCCAAAATTCTCAATCTTTGTTCCAAACTAGGTGGTGTGTATTTGTAATACTTCTCATATATCATTAGAGGAGATTCTTCACTTACCTCATGTGGAGCAGAAACTCCATACCGTTGCCTATGCTTATATTCACCAAGCGTCATCTCGGATGAGGCTGCCTGATAATTTGAATTTCTACGCTTATATTCCGCCAGCGTCATCTTAGGTGACGCCTCCTCAGAAGAAGTCATCATCCTCAAAAAGTCCCTGAAAAGAAATGCAAAAAGAAACGCATAAAAAGGAAAAAAGAAAATCTAAAATGAAATGAAAATGCTGTACAAAATAAAAATAAACCTAAAAATTAATCTAAAAACAAGTCTGCGTCGGCGGCGCCAAAAATTGATTGTTTTTCAAAGATGTTGTAGTAAATAGGATTCGAACTCAAAGACTTGTGAAGATTAAATTTAAAGATTTAACTAAAACAAAAAACAAAACTGAGAGTTACTGGGTCTAGGATTCCACCGAATTCATATCATAAGGCTCAATTATTTATTGTCAATAATTATCGCTCAATAAATAAAATATATGGACTCTTATTTTGCCAAAGTAGATTCTCAAAATATTAGTTATAAATCGTAAGAATGGGACATCAAACATCTAAGCATGACCCATCAAATAAAATAATAACTAATTAATTCAAATCATAATTATATTTTAATTAGCGCAAAATTCAAATAGAAAATAAAATAAATTCACCCATGCATGTATGAAATTCGGATTTCTCCATAGACCCAGTGTAGGGGTTCAGCTTCTCATTATGAAAATACACTCAAAAATATAATTCATAGCTCAAATGGTGTTTTTATGGAAGAAAACTGAAAGTACAATGAATCTGCAACGCTGTATTGGCGTTACAGAAACTACCGTTACAAGAGTTGTTGCAAATTTAAATAAGCGTGCCACATTGGTATTACTGAGTCTTGTTTATAAAAAGACAGTTCTGCGATAGTCAATGGACGTCAAATATGCTTCTTCTTCTTCTCTGCAGCAGCAGAGAAATCTGCTCTGCAACCCTTTGTTCTTCACCCCTATCACTCGATCCTCTTATCTGCTCTCAGGAAACTCTATTTATACTCACGGGACTTCAAAAATCTTCGTAATCGCTCCACAATATTCTTCCAATACTTGGCAGTAAAATAAAATATTTCCGAGAAGTTTTCTTCCCATTCTTGTCTTTTTCATGCGTCTGTTATAGAAGAACTTCATCCAAACACGTTTTTACATGTCCCAAATGGTGTTAAACACTCTCAGGCCGCATGTAGATCCCTCAAATAACTCAACAGCTCGTGACAGCAAAAGTATACCCGTGATATTCTCGTGTTTTTACTCTTTCCGTGTGTTTGCACGTACCATTCCCTTTTATCTCACTGCATGTCCCGGATCTCTCAATCACTGCAGAATACAATCCCAGGATCTCCAAATCATAACGTATCTTGCAAAAATAACACCAACAGAATCTTCAAATATCTTCATCCTCTGTTTTCTTCACTGCCGATTATATAACCAAATCCAGCTGATTTTGAAGACCATACCATTCCTGTTACACTGATTCAAGTTATCCCTAACAGTTTCAGCCATTTAATCTCCTTAAAACACGATCAAAACTTCAACATTAATTCTGCCTGTGTATACTCCAAATTCCCGCCATTTTCTAATTTTAAATTTGGGAAGAAGATGTCCTGCCCCTAATCCGGTACAGGTGTCCCTTTAGCACTTGCCCTATGGGGGTGTAAATAGTAAGGAAGAAGCCCCTTATCCGTTGAGGTACCCCTTAATAATTGAGGTGCCCCTTATCCAAAACCGAGAGTCCGAATAACACGTGTCCTCCGGGTACAAAACCACTTTTCGAGCAACTTTCTCCACAATAGCTTATTTCACAAAAACACCTACAAACAAGTTTATTAGTGATAAAATGAGTCTCAGCTAATGTATTTATGGGTGAAAATTTGTCGCACTTTCGTGCTCATCCAATTCCCCCACACTTACATTTTGGTAGTCCTCGAGCAAAACAGAAAAAGACCCGCTACACAATTTTGGTCTTATAATAAGAGAGAGAGAGAGAGAGAGAGAGACCCGCTACACAGCTGGTCTTAATTTATTTATTTTTAGACTCGCTACACAGCTGGTCATAACGTGCTAGAAAAAAGAAAAGACCCGCTACACAGCTGGTCATAATAAGAAAATACATAGAAATACACCCGCTCAACAGCTGGTCATAAGCCTAACAACCATTTTTTTTAGACCCGCTCACACAATGGTCATAATTTGCAACGAAATTCTGAAAAAGTAAAGTAAAGAGTTAACTACACCCCCACACTTAACCATTACATTGTCCTCAATGTAATCGAGTCATCCAACGTAAAAATAAGATGGGAAATTCATAATATGGAAAAAGTAAACGAAAACATAAAAAAATAGAATAAAAATAAATATACCTACGGAATGTACTGAGAAACGGATCTAGAAAATTAACGGTCGAAAATTTGGGGATCAACCCAAAATCTGATATTTACAAACAGCGACTTCACAATTACATTATGAAAATGTGGGGACATTTAAACTGTCAAAAGCAGAGGATTACCCCCAAACCTAGTTTTTACATCACATGGAAGTGAGAACAAAATATGGGGATACTATTGGGACTGGGGAAATATCAATTGACCCATGCACGGTATTAGAAACAGGCAAGTCCTCTGGGTATTTGGATGCAAAGTGATCCAACAAAATTTTAGAAGCATACAATTCTAACCCTAAATTAGGTAACTTTTGGAAGTCTAGGGGTCTAGAAACAACCTCTAAGTCGGGTGAATGATCTTGCGAGATAGGTTCATCTATGGAATTAGGCAAATCATTTACAGGGTCATCTACAAATTCTGTCTGGAACAGAGAGTCACTACAAGACTGATCATCATCATCATCAAATAATTTTTGGCATTCCAAAATTCTCAATCTTTGTTCCAAACTAGGTGGTGTGTATTTGTAATACTTCTCATATATCATTAGAGGAGATTCTTCACTTACCTCATGTGGACCAGAAACTCCATACCGTTGCATATGCTTATATTCACCAAGCGTCATCTCAGATGAGGTTGCCTGATAATTTAAATTTCTACGCTTATATTCCGCCAGCGTCATCTTAGGTGACGCCTCCTCAAAAGAAGTCATCATCCTGAAAAAGTCCCTAAAAAGAAATGCAAAAAGAAACGCATAAAAAGGAAAAAGAAAATCTAAAATGAAATGAAAAGACTGTACAAAATAAAAATAAACCTAAACATTAATCTAAAAACAAGTCAAAGCGTCGGCGCGCTAAAAATTGATTGTTTTTCAAAGATGTTGTAGTAAATAGGATTCGAACTCTAAGACTTGTGAAGATTAAATTTAAAGATTTAACTAAAACAATAAACAAAAGTGAGAGTTCTCTGGGTCTAGGATTCCACCGAATTCATATCATAAGGCTCAATTATTTATTCTCAACAATTATCGCTCAATAAATAAAATATATGGACTCTTATTTTGCCAAAGTAGATTCTCAAAATATTAGTTATAAATCGTAAGAATGGGACATCAAACATCTAAGCATGACCCATCAAATAAAATAATAACTAATTCATTCAAATCATAATTATATTTTAATTAGTGCAAAAGTCAAATAGAAAATAAAATAAATTCACCCATGCATGTATGAAATTCGGATTCCTCCATAGACCCAGTGTAGGAGTTTAGCTTCTCATTATGAAAACACACTCAAAAATATAATTCATAGCTCAAATGGTGTTTTTATGGAAGAAAACTAAAAGTACAATGAATCTGCAACGCTGTATTGGCGTTACAGAAACTACCGTTACAAGAGTTGTTGCAAATTTAAATAAGCGTGCCACATTGACTGTTACGAGTACTGTTTATAAAAGACAGTTCTCTGCGACAGTCAATGGACGTCAAATATTCTTCTTCTTCTTCTCTGCAGCAGCAGAGAAATCTTCTCTGCAACCCTTTGTTCTTCACCCCTATCACTCGATCCTCTTATCTGCTCTCAGGAAACTCTATTTATACTCACAAGACTTCAAAAATCTTCGTAATCACTCCAAAATATTCTTCCAGTACTCGGCAGTAAAAGAAAATATTCTCGAGAATTTTTCTTCCCATTCTTGTCTTTTTCATGCGTTTGTTATAGAAGAACTTCATCCAAACACGTTTTTACATGTCCCAAATGGTATTAAACACTCTCAGGCCCCACGCAGATCCCTCAGATAACTCAACAGCTCGTGACAACAAAAGTATACCCGTGATATTCTCGTGTTTTTACTCTTTCCGTGTGTTTGCACGTACCATTCCCTTTTATCTCACTGCATGTCCCGGATCTCTCAATCACTGCAGAATACAATCCCAGGATCTCCAAATCATAACGTATCTTGCAAAAATAACACCAACAGAATCTTCAAATATCTTCATCCTCTGTTTTCTTCACTGCCGATTATCTAACCAAATCCAGCTGATTTTGAAGACCATACCATTCCTGTTACACTGATTCAAGTTATCCCTAACAGTTTCAGCCATTTAATCTCCTTAAAACACAATCAAAACTTCAACCCTAATTCTGCCTGTGTATATACTCCAAATTCCCACCATTTTCTAATTTTGAATTTGGGAAGAAGATGTCCTCCCCCTAATCTTGTACAGGTGTCCCTTTAGCACTTGACCTATGGGGGGTGTAAATAGTAAGGAAGATGCCCCTTATCCGTTGCGGTGCCCCTTATCCAAACTGAGAGTCCGAATAACATGTATCCTCCGAGGTACAAAAACCACTTTTCGAGGAACTTTCTTCATAAGAGATATTTCACAAAAACACCTACAAACAAGTTTATTAGTGATAAAATGAGTCTCAGCTAATGTATTTATGGGTGAAAATGTGTCGCACTTTCGTGCTCATCAGCACCACTATGACTGGACAAGATATGACGATCACTTAAACACCCTTAGGTCAAAACGCGATTCTACCGCGTGAAGAAATGCCTAGAAGATTTCCAGAAAACTATCTCATCAACAAAGTCACCACAAACCGATTTTTCAGCCACATCCATAGTTTTGCTAGTCCTAGAAGGCTTACACTATTCTTAATTTTTGTTTACCATCTCCCATAAGAAAGACATATCTCGATAGATGATTCGGCTACATAAATTCGCATGAATCCTTGTCAAGGCACCTAGTAGCGGCCGAACAACAGCTTTATCTTGTGTAGGAAGACAAGACACATGCGTCCAGTACCTCGATATGATTCTCCACCGACGTCTCCAACCTATAGACTTTCCCACATTGAAGACTCAATCTCATATGCTACAAGGGTCTTATTTCATTTTTCAATTAGCATCCCGAATCAATGAGAATCCCTAGTCATATATTAAACTGGGGACTAATGAAGAACCGTGCGTCACACACCTACATGACCAACAAGAGGTGACCCAGACATCTAGTTTCCAGATAAAGGTTTAGAAACAATCAACACAAGAGTCTCTAAATATTGGGACAAATTAAAACCATTCAACTCCTCAAACCCACATCACAACATGTTATTACTTGGGGACTATGAGATTAGAGTTCGTCTTTCAAAATCATGAAAGGGAATCATCTGTGACTCGAGAAATCTCGCATCTCTCTTCAGTCTCGTCGAATTCTCCTTTGTCAGCATCTTCTCTGTATTCAGCAATTGCAACTATGTCCCGGATCCTAACTGAGGATGTGACGGTTCAAATCTGGATAGTTTCGTCCCTATAAGATGTTTTAGGGTTTTATACGCGTGCAACATAACTATAAAGTAGAATAATAATTCAAATTATCTCTCAAGAATGAACGCATGCAGGAGAGAAACTATGGTTCGCAATCGGTTTGAATAGGAGTATACAGTTTCCACTCTACTCAGATGCGGCTCATACTTTAGTCACATAACTCGATGAACTAGCACAAATGGGTAGAGAATTCGACAACGCGCCATTGATAAAAGTATCCTTGCATGTCTCTCATACCATGTGTTAAAAGAGAATGATGTTTCGAAATACGGTCCAAGAGATGTCGTCAAAGCGCTTGAAGAAATTGCTGCTAAATATTTGAATTCTCGAGTTTAACTTCACGTGGATTTATCACCTGAAAAATAAGCTCCAAATCCTAATTTTACTCTAATAAATGAAAGTCATGTCTTTTATGTTCTATAGTTGGGGTTAACCTTTGAAAATCGGATGTCAAACAAAGTTTCTACAACGTTTGGAATGAAGGCCGCGCAAAGGAAGAACACCTATTACGAATTTAACTTAGGTTTTCACCTACTCGCATACCCGTGAAGCAATCTATGGTTTGCATCAAGTTTGAACTCATGAGGGTCCCCTTCCTTTAACAGATGCCTACGGGAAAGATTCAGAGAGAGAACATATTAACCCTGAAGGAAATCATCCAGCAAAGGCCCCTAGAGAAAATCTCTTGCTTCATGTTCAACTGCTTCACTTCGGCCTCTGCATCTCAAGCCTCCTTCTTAGCATGTTCTAGCTCTTCATCTACCATACGCTTCTCAGATTAAGAACCTCTCTGAACTTAATTCCCCCAAATGGACCCAGACAAAATCCCATTCTCGCGATTACCTCACATTGGAACGAAGATTCTCATCACGTGCGGTCATCAGGTTTTCCAGATTCATAAGATTATCAAAAGAAAGACCGTTCGGATTTATTCCCCTCATGACACCAAAATCGCCAACAAGTGTTCATCCGAAGTTAAAGAAGACATGGGTCATGTGAAATCACCCCAGGCCGTTGTCTCTCTGCACCAGGAATCTCTTTGTGAAAGTCCTATGAAATTGTTGAAGCCCGCTCATCCCCACTCTACCAAGGTCGAACTCGTTCTCACCATAAAGAGTACGCTACAAACGAGAGAAGAATTATAATAAGTAAACTAAGGGAGCAACAACACACGACTAGGGTTTTCTCTATATGAGGACCGTCCTTACCGCCTAAATCCTTGTCCTCTCCTAATCCCTTCAAGCCTAACATCATGCCTGGATTCCTATCCTTATCAAGGAATCTATCTTAGATCTCATGGGATTCTCGCATATTTTTTTTGGGTCCACACTTTCCATGAAGAATCAAGTGAAGACATGTTTTTTCGTAACTAAGCGTAAAAACGAATAAGCATGCCACTGACGCTTTTTGGCTCAAAGGGATAAAATTCACGACCTATAACAAGCTAAGGAAGGTTAATTAGGTAATAAAACTTCAAGAGGCCTTTTCCTAAGAGTCTCAATACATCAAGAGTTCAAACGCAACAAGGACTCCTTTCGAAAGCATACATCTGCACGTTCCATAACAAATATTTGAAAATTGATGACAATTTATACGGAATTTCTGGTTACTTAATGAAGCAAATATAATCGGTTTATCCTTGTGGTAGATTGGATTGATTAGTTGTGTATATCGGCATCAATACAATTCTTTGTGATTAAAAGTATTGATTGCAAAATCTTAACAATTACTTCGGTAGTTGAGAATAAGATAGATCTAAGAACCTGACGAAGGTTTTATTTGAGATAAACAGAAGAGCCTTTGTCGAACTCATATCACTTGGTTGAAGAGAGTTGCTACCAAACAGATTTGTTGTTACTTTGCTGTTTGGAATACGAACCAAAAGAATTGTTCCAAGTACGTGACTTATTCATAAGTTGGAGGCGTGGGAATACAGACGAAACTAGGTGAACTATAGGTTTAGTTGCTTGGTCTCAACTATACTGTAGTTGCAGGAAATCCCACACTACACCCCTCACTATATTTTGTAGATCTAAATCTTATTAATTATCTAAATTTCAAATATAAGTGCTAGAAATTTAAATAGACACATAAGATTTTTTACGTGGTTCGATCAATATGATCTACATCCACGATTCTTCACTATGGTTGTTGAGGTTACATAAGAATTACATTTACAATCTCCATTAATGGATATTTTGTAGAGCTCTAGATCTAATTATTTAGGGAAGAAGATGATAAAGAAAATAAATCTTTCTCTCTCTCAAAAATATCTCTCTCTCCCCTACTAAAATTATCCTCCCTTTCTCTCTCCTGCTCTCCTCTTTATATAGGTGTTTACATAGTGGATGACAGCTCACATACAACTCATATTCTCGCGAGCTCTTTGATAATTTCGCAGGCTCTTGCTACTTTCTCGCGAACTCTTCATACCTTTTCTCGTATTTCTGCTGGTGTTGTCTGTTACGTTATTTTTGATGTTAGTCTGCGACGGTTTCGCAGTGTTGCTAATGACAATATCGCGAGTACGTTGTTGTTGCGATATTCTGATCCTACATCTTGCCTCTTTTTTCTTGAATATTGCTTGAAGAGCGATCTTTAAGAAAAAATTTGTTGTTGTAGTATCTTTGATATTTTTTGCTGAAGGAACGAGCGAAAGAATACTGGAATTGAAAAGTACGTACTTGCCTCTATTCTTTTGCGAAGTTCCGAAGCTTTGCGAAGTGAATAAGAAGTATTATCTCTTGAAGTATGCGAAGTATGAAGTATGCGAAGTATGAAGTATCCTTGAAGAAGTATAAGAAGTACTCAATCCTCGAAATATATAAGAAGTATGAAGTATCCTTTGAGAAGTATAAGAAGTACTTAATCCTCGAAATATATAAGAAGTATGAAGTATCCTTTGAGAAGTATAAGAAGTACTTAATCCTCGAAATATATAAGAAGTATTGCGAATCCATTATGCGAAACTCTCGCTCCATGTTCTTTGCCTCATGCTATGCTCTATTCTTTCGCGAAGTTCGAAACTTTGCGAAGTGAATAAGAAATATTAATCCTTGAAGTATAAGAAGTATTGCCTCTCTGTTCATGCGAAGTTATTATTCCATTTTTGGTGAGGATTCTTGTTGTTCATTGGTGAATATCTTCTTTGGAAGTGATTCTTGCCGAGAAGATGAAGAACATAAAATGTTTTCTTGGTTATCCATAGTTGCCTCTGTTCTTTATCTATGAGGGTAGAATCCTTGAGAAAGTGTTGATTGAGCAAACCTGTTTTTGCATTCTTATTTTTCCTCTGTCTCATGCTTTGTGCTCATGCGATAGTATAATCTCTTCAAGTTGCTTATCTTATCTTGTGAAATAATTGCATTCTCGCAAAATTCTTAATAATTCCGCAAAATTACGAATATCTCTGCGAAGTTTTGAATAATTCGCGAAACTCGAATAATATTTTGAAAGATTCTAAATGATATTGTTGAGAGATTTTAAATAACACTCTTGAGAGATTATGAATATCAACTTCTTTGCGAGATTCTCGAAATATCTTTCTTTGGACACAATGCTTGTGTAATGATTATGTTATGAAATGTGTATGCGATGTTTATGCCATGAAATGCTTATGCGATGCTTTCATGATGCAAGTATGATGCTTGTATGATGAGAATGCTTATCTCTTGCAATGTATAGCTAATGTTTGTGTTACTTAGCTCCTTTTACCGCTCTAAAATTGATGTAGCTTTAAATCGCTTCCATTCTTGATTTCTCGGTTTTATCTTGGTATATCCTTCTTCGCGTATTGATTGTTCCTCTTAAGTTATTTTGCTTGTGCTTCATTTTTTCTTATTCTGCAATTCAAAATGCTTATGTTGAATTGTCATTGCGACAAGATCGCAGGACGCGTCTTTACATTTTCATGTAATGACCCATTGGTCTTGCCTTATCAATTTTCTTGTGTGGTCTTATTTCGCCTTCCTAGTTAAAGGTCTTATTATGCCACCCCTCATTGCGACAATATGACAGCCTAAATATTCTTGCGAATATAAAGCCCCATGACATTGTTGCGTCTTGCGACGAAATCGCAGGACGTCATTACACTTTCATGTAAAGACCCATTGATCTCGTCTTATCATTTCTTAGTATTATTGCCTCTGCGGAGATGTTTTAGTTGCGACAATATGACAGGCCTAAATATCCTGCGAACATAAAGCCCAATGACATTGCCAGTATTGCGACGAAATCGCAGACGTCCGTACACTTTCGTGTAAAGACCCATTGATCTCGTCTTACCCTCGCGTTAGTATTATTGCCTCTGCAGGATCATTGCACAAATATGACAAGCCTAAGTTTCCTTGCGAAAACAAAGCCTCATGACATTTGCGTCTTTGGCACTTATCGCCTCCCTAATGGAGGGTGCCGCCTTATCATCTCCCCGGTTGCCCCTTCAAGGAGGCGTACATCGGCCATACAAGGCTAGCTCCTCCCATCCGGTCTTAACAACAACCAGTTGTTTTGTGACCTCTTATCCCTTATACCTATAGGGTTTATGGTTACAAGGCTGCACCCTAAGTGGAGTTTTCTTCGGGCCGAAAAGATGCGCCAAGACTTGTCAAGAGTGGTAAGGAAGTTCCATGCTCCCCGCACTCTTGACTCAACCGTGTACCTCGGCGCCTTGATCATACGGCGACTCCTTGAAAGAGACCCTCGGCCGCCCAACCGGTATAACCTACATATATAGCTGGGAATCCAAGGTACCTCTTCCGGATAGGCTTTCATGGGCCCCAAATCTCCATGACCCAGGTTCCAGGAGCGGTGTAACCTTTTCCCTGAGCCATATCAAGAGATACCCCATTATATGACGCACTTTAGGTCTTACATTTGCCTCTTACGAAATATCATTCGCGAACTAGGGTGTACGCCATAAAGGTTCGTCCCATTCACTCACTTATTCATTTTTGTCAATTCATTCAATCATTCATTTTTGATTATCTCTTCTCATTATCTTTGCGAAATTATCGCATGTCTTCATTCTTTCATTCATTTCTTCATTTCTCACTTCCTTCTTGATTCTTTCATTTCGTCATTTCTTTCATTCATTCTCATAATATCATATCATTTGCGATTTCTTCTTTGTTGTTGTCTCTTGCGAAGTATATGATTTGCTTGCGAAGCTATCATCCTTGAAATGTATGAACGTCGCATAAAATATAAATATCTCGCAGCAAAAAGAATTGTGAGAAATGAGATTTGAACCCTTGACCTGCCTCTTGCATATTCTCGCACCATACCAACTGTTCTAACCCTCATTTGCGAGAAGAGATTGCGAAATAATCATCAACTTTCTTCTTTGCGAGATAAGCAAAGTCTGTGCGAAATTTCGCATAACAAAAATAAATGTGCGAAAGACAAGAATTGATCCTGCGACCTCCTGCTTGCATTCATGCCTCCTGACCAACTGTGCTAGCCCTGCCTCTATGAAGTGTTTCTGCGAAATAATCACTTACTTTCTTCTTGCGAGATACTGTTGCGAAAAATCCATGTGAAAAATACACGTTCGTTAAGACTTGAACTCGCAACCATGAACTCATTAATTTCGCAGGTGACCAACTGTGCTGCCTCTTGCTTGCGAGATAATGAAACAACCTTGCGAGATTATCAATTTTTTTCCCTTTTTGCGAAGCAAAAATTCTTTGCGAGGAAGAAGATTCGAACCCGCGACCTTAAGCTCCTCATGTTCGCTCGTGACCAATTGTGCTATCCCTCTTGTGCGAACGGATCGCGAGAATGCTAATACATGATTTAAATTCACCCTTTGATACTCAAGGAAAAAGTTGACAAAAATTCTATGCGAAGGGGAAGACTCGAACTCGCGACCTTATGTTTATACTCTTCGCCAGTGACCAATTGTGCTAGCTGCTGTTTGTGAAAGAAACACATATTGTCACTCTATTATTCTTCCTTTCTTTTCAGCAGTTCCAAAAAGTGTGAAAAATATTGAGCTTTGCGAGAATTGATCACGCGAGCTCTAACCCATACTCCTAATCCACGACCATCTGGGCTACTTGCCGCTTGCGAAATAATGAAACAATATTGCGAATATACTCATTTTCTCCTCTCTAGGGCTGTAGAAAAAATGTGAAAAAATATGACTGTGGCGAGATTTTATCTTGCGACATCAAGCTTCTTCGCTCCAACTCAAACCATCTGTGCGAGCTTCTTTTTGTGATAAAATTCACAGCGTTTTGTTCTTATCCTTTTCTTCATTCTTCCTTTATTTCCTTCAACAATTTGCCTTTTTCTTTTTCTCCTGAATATGAAATCTTCCATTAAAAAATTAGTTTTCTTCCTTGAATTTCATCACAGCAACCTATTTTTTTTTTTTTTTTTTTTTTTGAATTGTTGACGGTGTTTTCTCCTTAAAGTTTATAGATCCAATTGAATTCGTCACCAACAGTAGTCAATTTTTCTAAACTTTCTTGAACCAACAAGATTAGGTCCTTGTTTCTAGCGCATATGTAGTTGCAGGAAATCCCACACTACACCCCTCACTATATTTTGTAGATCTAAATCTTATTAATTATCTTTCAAATATAAGTGCTAGAAATTTAAATAGACACATAAGATTTTTTACGTGGTTCGATCAATATGATCTACATCCACGATTCTTCACTATGGTTGTTGAGGTTACATAAGAATTACATTTACAATCTCCATTAATGGATATTTTGTAGAGCTCTAGATCTAATTATTTAGGGAAGAAGATGATAAAGAAAATAAATCTTTCTCTCTCTCAAAAATATCTCTCTCTCTCCTACTAAAATTATCCTCCCTTTCTCTCTCCTGCACTCCTCTTTATATAGGTGTTTACATAGTGGATGACAGCTCACATACAACTCATATTCTCGCGAGCTCTTTGATAATTTCGCAGGCTCTTGCTACTTTCTCACGAACTCTTCATACCTTTTCTCGTATTTCTATTTGGTGTTATGCATTACGTTATTTTTGATGTTAGTCTGCGACGGTTTCGCAGTGTTGCTAATGACAATATCGCGAGTACGTTGTTGTTGCGATATTCTGATCCTACATCTACGAAGTTGGTTTAATTTTGTGTAGCGGCTTAATCCTGAGAGTATTCAATTCTGGACAAGGTCCCAGGGTTTTTCTGCATTTGCGGATTTCTCGTTAACAAAACCTTGCTGTGTCATTTACTTTACATTTCCGCATTATAATTGTTTTATTATAATTAAAGTAAATTACACAAACGTTAATTCCTATTTACTTGATAAGCAATCCTATTGTGTTTGGTTAAGTACGAACCTTTTTTTACCAAGTAAACATACTTCGTTGTTGTATTGTCTCGATCTCGTATCCATAGACGATCACACGAAGTGTGAACCAATTAGTTGCATTATCTCGACTCGGTCCATAGACAATCACTTTCGGAGAAAGGACTTATAAGTAGGAAAAGTTTTACCTTGAGGTATATTTGGGTACCCAGCCTTTTCACCATTTGCTTTTCTTTCATCTTCAATCAATTTTATGATTCTTCAATTGTTTCTTCAATTGTTTCTTTCAATTTTTCTCTTTCGGATCTACTTTCTTGATCATCTTTCTCGATTAATGATTTAATAGTTTTCCGAATCTTCAACAACTATGGAAAATCTAACTTTGAATTCGATCACCAAAATTCCTCTAAATCAATTAAAGGATTTGTTCATCTGAAGTTGAAGGATGACAACTTCATCACATGGAAAAATATGATGCTTCTTGTTGTTCGCAAGTTCAAGATCATGAAATTTCTTGACGGCTCTCATCCTTGTCCATTACAATACACAAATCAATGGAATCAGGTGAACGATGTTGAGAATCCACTATACATTGACTGGATTGATAAAGATGTTATAATCACTATGTGGATTCATTCAATAATTTCCGGTTCTGTCATTGCTTACTTCTCAAATTCAGTTACCTCTCATCAATTGTGGACTAGTATCGATAAACGTTTCTCTAGAGCCTCAGCTACGCACTCAATTCAACTCAGAACAAAGCTATTGTCAATCAAACAAGGTACAAAATCAATTCCAACTTTAATCAGTGAAATAAAGGCTTAACTGATCAACTTGCTGTTGTTGGAGAATATGTCTCAGATAATGAACTTGTTGTGGTAACTTTAGCTGCTCTTAATTCTGATTATATTCCATTTTCTACTTCTATGCGTCATCGTTTTCCACCTATTACCTGTATTGAACTGCACAATAATCTTCTAAGTGAAGAGGTTGTTGTCAGTGAGAGGAATCAATCTTTAATTACTGAGTCCAACAATAAAGACCTTGCTGCTCAGATGAATGCTTTTAGGTCTTTTGGAAGAGGTAACTATCATGGATATACTGGTGGTTATACTGGTGGTCGATCTGGTTACTTTAATCCTTCAATTGGTCGTTCTGGTGGTAGATTTGGCTCTTCTGGTAGGGGTAGATCTCAATTTTCTGGTCGAGGATCATCATCCATTGCATCCTCTTCTACTCCTCAACTAATTGTTGTTCCACCTCCATCAAATTTGTTGTCACCCGAGGATGAAATAATATGTCAAATTTGTGGAAAGTCGGTCATAATGCTTTGGAATGCGAAAACGAGTTGAATTTTTCATATCATAATATGCATACACCACATCATCTCACTGCCATGCTTTCTTATGCTAATATAATTGGTGAAAATCCTTGGTTTGATGACACTGGAGCTAATAATCATATAACTCCTGATCTTCATGAGCTGCAAGATTCATATGCTTATTCAGGTTCTGAAGCTATTCAAGCTGCTAATGGTGAAGGTATGCAAATTACTCATACTGGCTTTTATTTAAAATCTACTCCAAATCATCAATTCAATCTTAGCAATGTATTATTAGTACCTCAAGCCTCTCAGAACTTACTCTCAGTACACAAATTCACCTCAGACAATCACTACTCTATAACTTTTGATGTTTTTTGCTTTTTTGTGAAGGACTTATCCACTGGGAAGATACTTTTACAAGGCCCTCACAATAATGGTATCTATCCACTTCACTTCATTCACAACTCTCCCAATAAAGCTTTCTCTGGTGTTACAACTAACATATCTGCTGAAGTTTGGCACAAGAGACTGGCTCATCCATCCTTTCAAACAATGAAGCATGTTTGCAGTTCTCTTCAACTATCTCATGTAATCAAAAGTCCTTTGTTTTGTACTGAATGTCAGTTAGGTAGAAGTCGCAAACTACCTTTTTATTTATCTTCACATTGTAGTACAAAACCTCTAGAATTACTTCATCTTGATCTTTGGGGTCCTAGTCCTGTCATTTCCATTTCAGAATTTAGATACTATGTTAACATTGTGGATGACTACTCTAAACTCTGCTGGATATTCCCTTTGTATGACAAGTCAGACTTTAAAAAGGTATTTTTTCAATTTAAGCTTCAAGTTGAAAATGAATTGCAATCTAAAATTGTGGTTGTTAGAACTGATGGTGGGGGTGAATTTGTCAACAAGGAACTATCTTGTTTCCTTACTGGTTCATGTATTCTTCATGAAATCTCTTGTCCACACATACCTGAACAAAATGGTGTTGCAGAATTCAAGCATAGACATCTTGTTGATGTTGGTAGAACCTTTTTACTTCAGTCTGGTATTGCTTCTTCTTTTTGGGTTGAAGCATTTACTACTGATAATATCAATAGACTTCCAACAAGATCTATTCATTTTAAATCCCCATTTGAGATGCTTTATCGGAAAACTCCGATTACACATATCTAGAACTTTTGACTGCTTATATTTTCCTTGGCTGAGACCTTAATCAAAACACAAGCTTGACTCAAGAAGCTCTTCTTGCATCTTTATTGGTTATAGTAATCATCATAAGGGCTACAGATGTATGGACATCTCCACTGGCAAAGTTTATATTTCAAGACATGTAATTTTTCAGGATTCTGCTTTTCCTCTTAAAATTACTTTGCCTCCACACCCTGTATTGGATCTTTCTATGAGTAACGCAGTGTCATTTGTTGTTCATCCTACACCAACTGAAGTGTCTTATGACTTTCATGATTCTTCACCTGAAGTTGTTCCTACTGAAGTTGTTTCTGCATCACCTGAAGTTGTTACTGAAGTTACTACTGCATCACCTGAAGTTATTACTTCTTCAACTCCTGCACTCTTTACTGAAGTTTTTTCACCAACTAATACTCATTAGATGATTACTAGGGGCAAAGTTTGGTATTTTTAGGCCAAAAGTATACTCCATTCAACATGCTCTTTCGCATATCTGCATGCTTGACAACTACCTTCTTTACCTACTTGTGTAAGTCAATCTCAAAAGAATCATAAATGGAATACATCTCTAGTTGAAGAACACACTGCTCTTCAAGATGCAGGTACTTGGTCTCTGGTTCCTCCTCACCCTTCACAAAATGTTGTTGGTTGCAAGTTGGTGTTCAGAATAAAACAAAATCCAGATGGTTCAATTGACAAGTTTAAGGCTATATTAGTAGCAAAGGGATTTCATCAGCAAGAGGGATTGGATTACACTTAAACATTCAGTCATTTGGCTAAACCTACTACTATTAGAATTATCTTATCTTTAGTTGTCAATTTCAACTGGTCTCTCTCTCAACTTGATGTAAGCAATGCCTTCTTACATGGAGATCTAACAGAAGAGGTTTATATGGTTCAACCACCTGGATTTGTAGACAAAGAACATCCTAATTATTATGTGCAAGCTTCACAAATCTTTATATGGATTAAAGCAAGCCCCGTGGTGCAGTATGACAAACTACTCAAAGTTCTGCTCTCCTATAATTTTAAACTTTCAGCTGAAGATTCTAGTTTGTTTGTTCAGAAACATTAACACAAAATCACTATTATACTTATCTATGTTGATGACATCATTATTACTGGTAGCTCTAGTGTTTATTGTGCTGAACTGATTACTCAACTGCAACAACATTTTCCTTTGAAGGATTTGGGTCCAATTCACTACTTCTTGGGTCTTGAAGTTAAGAGAAATGCCAATAGTTTATTTCTCTGTCAAACCAAGTATGCCTTGGACTTATTGGATAGATTTGATATGGCTGGTGCAAAACCTTGTTCTTCTCCAGTTCCTGTCAACTTTAAACTTGTAGCAAACTCAGGTACTGCTCTTCAAGATCCTTCTTCTTATAGATCACTTGTTGGAGTTTTGCAGTATCTCACTTGGACAAGGCCTGAGATTAGCTTTGCAGTTAATCAGGTTTGCCAGCATATGCAATCACCAACTCAGATCATCTAGTGGCTTCTAAGAGGATTTTACGGTATATAAAACATACCATTGATTATGGTATATTGTTTACTAAAGGCCTCTCTGTTGTTCATGGGTTTAGTGATGCAGATTGGGCTGGTGATCCTGATACAAGGAGAAGTACTTGAGGTTATTGTATATTTTTGGCTCTAATCCTATATCATGGTCAAGCAACAAACAACCTACTGTGGATAGAGCTTCTACTGAAGCTGAGTTTCGCAGTTTAGCTAATTCTGCTGCAGAGGTAACTTGGGTGTGTAAATTTCTCACTGACCTTCATATATTTCTTCTTGTGGCTCCATCATTGATGTGTGATAACAAGAGTGCTATCTCCTTTTCATCTAATCCATTTTTTCATACTAGAATGAAACATCTAGCTATAGACTATAATTTTGTCAGGGAGTTAGTTCAGTCACAGGATTTGAAGATTTCCTACATCTCAACTATTGATCAAGCTGCAGATGTTTTCACCAAAGGCTTAGCAGGACCTCGCTTTGCACTTCTTAGAGACAAGATGAGAGTGCTTCCACAGTATGCCCACATCAGCTTGAAGGGGGCTAATAGCACATAACTCATTAACACTTCTTTTATACTCCTGTGAGCTGCCACAGTGAGTTGTATTTCTTATGTGTTGTCAGTTTTCTATTGGCTATTATGTTCTCTTCATTCATTGGTCTTGTATAAATATCTGTGTGGGTCTCTTTATTGTGTTAGAACAATTCCTCTTCTTTCAAGGTTTACTGTAATATCATTTCCACTATTAATGAGATTCCTCTGATTCTACTAAGAAATACCTATATTCTCTGAAAAGGAAACCACAAAGTAATTAAATTGTACAGTCCATTCTTGCTTAATGAAGACATAATCATTGTAAGCTTTGTCAGTAGTGTATTCTTGCAAAGCCAGTAAGCTTCTTTGAACATTCCATGGTGATTTTTTGAGTACATCCTTCATATCTTTTTGAGAATTAAATTTGAAGACAAAGAGATATTTGCCTACAACCCTGGTTTCTCTTTTACGATAATTCTTCCATAGCAAGTTCAGTTCATCCTTGATCTCTGAGACTTCTATTTCATCATCCGTAGTCTTAAGCTTACCAATAAGACTATTAGACCAAGCATCAGCCCGCTTTGATTTAGGTTTCTGGCAGAACCAATAGCAGATCTATCTCTTCTGATATTAGTCACTCTCAACCCTTCAGTTATCTCACCAACATTGACATTAGCGTTCTCCATTTTTTTAGGTAGCCGACGATGTTGTTTAGGGTTTGTCTTTTCTTTGGGATGAGGATTAAAGCAGGGATATAATCTTTTTATAATAGAGTTGGAGAATAAAAAATTAATCCTCCAAATATCTTGTTTCCTAAAGAAAAAGTCAGGATAATCTAAAAATTGACTAGGATCTTTTCTGCAAGCTGTCAACTGCTTGATTTTAGGATAATAAAGATAATTCCTAAACTCACGGGGTAGTTTAGGCGGAAAGTAGAGATTTTGAATTTTCTGGTGTTTGACTAGGTTTTGAATCGGAAGGCTCATTGAGTCTCTCATGAGATCATATTGATACAGGGAATTACAATGGATATCATACTGATTGATACTCATGTTTGAAATTAGTGTATCTTTGCAAAAGCGCCGAATGGACTAGATAACTTTTAGGCGATACCACCTGGTATGACAATATAGTCGAAAACATAATGCATAGGCTGAACACAAATATCCAATACCGGATTAGATCCATAGCAAGTTCAAGGAAGTATGCAAAAAAATTAAAAAGCCATCAAAGAGATATGCACCATCAAAATGAAAAAGAGAAGAAACAACAGAGAGTAGATCAAACCAGGAAAAAGATGTGTGTCATTTAAGAAATCACATTAGCTATGGGTTAGAAAGATCATACAAAAAGACAAAGAAAAGTAAAGTAAAAAAAATCAGATCATGATAAACATCATCTTAAAATCATCAGAATCATGAAGACAAAGGAGATATTGGTTAATGATCAAAGAATTTTATCACCGATTTCATCAACTGAGTCAACTCGCTTTTCGCCCGATCCTCAGAGCCCTTGTTAGAAGAATTATGGCAAATTTGTTTATATAGCTCAGAAAATATAAACATCCACCTACCGTAAGATAGCCTTTAGGACAAAATAATCTGGCCCCACTCAAAATCTGGAAAATACACTACTTCATCGGAATACAAATGTCTAACCCAAGGTCAACCTACTCAAAACCCCCTCCCACCAAAAAAATCCTTGTGGACTTTACCGTGTCCACCAAAAATTCAGCTTTTCTTGTGGAAAGCAATCAATGAGGGCCTACCAACCTTCTCTATTCTACATCACATCCATCTGACCAACTCCAGCATTTGTCCTAGATGCAAGGCTAATCCGGAATCAGCGTCTCACCTGCTAATTCACTGCACAACTGCGACTTCAGCTTGGAACACCTTATTCACTCAGCTGTCAACCTTACCAAACTCCAATTTTAACCCCACATGCCCTTTAACGCCTCAAACAACCATTTCCCAAATTCTCCAACAATCAACACCAGTATCTGCCACCTATTCTGTCTGCTTTCTATTCTGGACCTTATTGTTGGCCAAGAATGAACTAATTTACCGCCAAAAACAAACAACATCAGAAGAAATCCTAACTTGGGCAAAAAAAAAAAAACAACTAGAATATTTTGTGGCAATAGAATCTTCACCTCATGTGTTACCATGAGATTCACCGGTAATTAACCACTCAAGAAATGCAAAAAGAATATCAACAATTTCGGTAGGATGGTCCACGCCAAACTTGAATTGGATCAAGATTAACACAGATGGGGCGGCCAGGGGCATCCAGGTTTTGCAAGTGCGGGTTTCATTTGCAGATATTATGAAGCACGAACAATTATGGCTTTTGCTCAACCTTTAGGAATTACAACAGCCTTAATTGCAGAAACTTAGGCTCTACTTTTGGCATCAAGAACAACAACATAAAGGCAATGGCCAAAATTTATTTTCGAAACGGACTCAGAAAACCTTCTGCTCTTCGTCACATCCGCTACTGAACCCACTTGGCACATCTCAGGGATGATTGAAGAAATAAAGTATAGAATACGACATATTCCGCAGGCCGCTATCCAACACAACTACGGAGAAGGAAATCAAGCAGTGGATGGCTTAGACAAAAATAAAAATCTAGTACATTTCACACCACCACTTTGGCTATTGAAAAAAATAAAAATATTCGGCGAAAATAAAAATCTGAACTAAGATATCCCAACTTAATTCTAATTACGGTGGATTAATTATTAAGTCACGGGTGTTTTGGCTTTTTTTACTCGGACTATCCTCGAAATTGTCTTTCATTTTCATTTTAACCTTCTTTTTAGATTCTCGGAGCGGAAACAGAAATTACAAAGAAATACAGGGGTTGGAGCCTTGGAGGGGTAAAATCCACTGCCTGACAGATTTAATTGCATAAGCAATTTGGGGGAGACTATGAGAAAAACTACTGTTTTTTTTCTCTCTCTCTTAATAAAGATAAATAAATGAAAACTTAAAACTGAAATATATTTTACCATATGTCCAAAAGTGATAAATTTTATATATTCGAAAATCCTTCGACGAGAGCTTTCTACGAGTACCATTGTTACTATATTTCAGAGCTTTTAGTTTTTACCTTATCCTTCTACAATAAGAAATATAATAATGAATTACCATTGACGACTTCATTCTTAGAAACGAACTACTATTATGAGTTCATTCGACAAAATAATTTGCTAGCATATACGAGTTCATTCTACGAAATGAACTGCTAGAACTAGAATGAACTACCATGTTCTAAAATAGTGCTCATTCTGGGATATGAACTACTATTATACGTAAAAATAAAATAAAATTCTGAAATATAGTATAATGGGTACTCATTGTGTAGATCTCGTCGAGACATTTGTGAATATATAAAATTTATTAATTTTCGACTTATATTTTGAGAGTTATTTAATTTTCAAGTTTTTTTTATCTATTAATGTTAAGAAGATTTTTCTCTCTCTCCTCTCTTTTCCTCTTCTCTCTAAGAAAAACCTTATCTCTTGCTCAGATTTGGTCCTTTTTGGACCAGATCTGAGCAAGATTTCTTTTTCCTTTTAAGTTATAATAGAATAAAAGTAGTTTCTTTTTGTTTTTTGGTGTCATTTGACATAGGTTTTCCCTAAACACCACCCACACTTTCCCTAAACACCACCCACTGACTAAAAACAAAATACTTGTAAACCTAATCAAGAGTAAGCAATAATAACCCACTTTCTTCCCTCTACTACTTGAAGACATAAAACCAGTAGATATCAAATGACCATGGATTTTTTTAGCATTTAATATTGAACGTTGTTTTCCACATACTTTCATGGCTTCCGAGAAATTTTGGGAGTAATTCATGTAAGATTTTTCTGTAGAGAAGTCTTGGTATAGAAAATTCATGGTCTGTATTACGAGATTTTCTTCTCGCGACAGGTGACGAACCAGTTTTAGAGATAGAAAAGGGGTTCGAATAATTCTGTGCAATGGAAGCTTGAAAATCATACAGAGGCATCGCACACCACCCCTCATTATAATACTTGCATAGATCTTAGTTATGGTGTTTTCATTATTTGATATACCACATCAAATTGGAAGCACTAACGTCTGTTCTCTACAATGGATTTTAATTGATTTTGCGGAACTTACATTATAGTTTTTTGAAACTGGAATCGTGAACAAGATTAAACGAAAACTTCATTTGACTCTGTTAGAAATTAAAAACCTAATTGATCTAAATAACATAAAATAAATTCATCACTTTATCTCCTAATTAAAATCATAATTAATATTTAAATTAATCGTAAATTCTTATTAAGATTAAGATCTTAAAGACGAAACAGGCTAAGTTAAAAGAGGTGGTGGTGGTGTCGACGGCGGTACGCATAGAATTATAGGTGGTGGCTATAATGGTGTTAGATGGATGGTTGTTTGAGAAGAAGGTACGTTTTTATCACCCCTTTAAGTTAGGTCTACAGTTATTGTGTATTTTGGCTATGAGTGGTATATAGGAAAAGTGTGGGTGGTATTTAGGTAAAACCTTTGACATATTTCTTTGCTATTTGGAGCGATTTTTCTTTGCCATTTGGGGCGAGTTTCTCTTCGCTTTGAGGGCGATTTATTCAAACATTGATCGCTGGTTCGTGACTTTCTATTCTCGATTCAAGAACATCGACAATCCAAAGGATTTAGGGCATCTGAGTTCGTTTGGATTTACAAGATTTTGGGCAAATAGCTCATTTCTTATAGGAGTATCTCTTATTGAAGAAGAAGAAAATCAGATTAAATGGTCGGAATCGATTCCGGATTATACCATCATCCTTCCCTACTACATCTATAAAAATTGAGTATCTTTACGGTATATGGCTCTTTCTCTTCGTGATGTACTTGTAGTTGATATCTTTATTTGTATTAGGGTTCTTATTATCTTGTATTATGATGTTTTTATTATTCTTGTAAGCGATCATGTAATCACATTCTGATTTGAATAAACTGAAATTGTTGATTGACCAAAAAAAAAATGTTAAGAAGAGAGAGAAATTATTAGGGAGAAAATAAAGAAGAGTAAAATATATATATTATTATGTATCACGTAAAGAATAGAGAAAATAAGAGAGAGAAATTGTACTTTAGATACTTTTAAAAATTTTGAATGAATAAGGACCAAACAAAACTCTCCTTTTACCCGTAGACCAGATAGACTTGGGACCGTCTAAAAAGGACCAAACGGTAAATGCCCAAGAACAAACTGAGGTTCGGCTAAATCGATTTTTCTTTCCTAGCCGAACCAAGTTTGGTTTCATTTTTTTCCTAGTCGAGTTTCAATTTGTTCTTCGCATACAAAGAATATGTTGAGGTTCGATAAGAGTCTTTCTCAAACGAACTGTTAAATTTTTGATATTTTGATGATGCTATGTAGATATATAAGCATAAAATTAGCATTGCTCATATAGAGTTTCTAGTTTGGTGTTGGTTGTGAAGCAAGACTTTCTCTTAATCTCACTGTTTATATTGATGTTCTTGCTCTAGTTACAACCGATGACATCTTTCCTATTTATAGTCAGTACATATAGACCATATAGATATCTAACTTTCTCTAGAAACCTCATTACAAGACCGACCTTAATGTGTCTAGATTTTTCTTTTATCACCAAACATCTATAATTTTGACTGACATTAGACTATCCTAAGTCTTGCTGGATATTTCTATTATTATCATTAATCGATCCGATTCACATTATGTTAGAGCACCGCTTTCGGTCGAACTCGCAAGCGTTGCTATCTCAAGCTTGTTTGTCAAGCTTAGTTGCCAAAACTATAAGTCTTGATTTCTACTCTACTTATAGCTAAGTCTCGGATTATGATAGAATGTGTAGTTGAGCTTTAGACTTCACGGCGTTCATCGATTGAAGACGAAGAACTACTAAGGGGAGCTTGTGGAACTTCAACAACAAAAGGTATATGGACACTTGAACTCATCTATCACTCAAAAGTCTATTTATACTCTATCTCCTATTTGAGACAAAAGTCGTATAGCTATATAGACTTCGATTATACACATGTGATATTTCGAGCTGAGTTTAACTCGCTTACATATTTCTCGAAATATGTGTATTTGGTAAGCTTTTCGCTTTAACCAAGTTCATCTTATATTCTTGACGAAAGTCAAAAGATGATCATGTGAAAATCGCATGGTAACATCTTATATGATTTGTGTGAGACAGTCATTTGGTGCAGACTCGGAAAGTTTCGTATTGATCATTTGATAACTTGAAAATTGCTTTGAAACTAATAGTTTGTGTGAGACAGCTATTGTCGTCTTCTAAAAATATTTCAATGATTGAAATGGGAGTTTAGAAAAATTATCCATTGATTGGATATAGTTGATGGGCTGTCGTAGGCACAACAAATTAATTCAGATATTTCCCACTAATTAACTAGTAATATAGCGGTAGTAAGAGATCGTTCCCACATAGAGTTGTGTAATTGATGGGTTATTTGATCAGCAAGATAAATGTTAATAACAAAGAGGGTTTTGGTTATGATATGAATAAAAAGATAATAAAGAATAAATGATTAAGGAATCCTTCACCGTTACCAAGCGTTAACAGGATTAGAATACTTATCTATTATTCGTAAGAACCATTCATCACCAACCGTAGAATAAAAGCTAGAGCAGTGTTATCCCCAAAGCTCCTTGTGTAACCGGATACCGAAGCGCTCGCATATCAAGTTCTATCCAACCGAACCACCAAGTAGTAGCGCACTCAAGGTGTAATCAAGCGGAAGCTTTAAGTTATGTGAACTTAGGTTGATCCTAGCAATTAGACTCTTAGCGCAAGGTCCACTTACTAGTGTTGTCTTCACACACGATTGATCTACAGAATCCTTCTGAGAGGTTTCACGTTATCTACTTGTGTAAGGATTATTCAACAGTTACACGAATATCCTAACCCTTTACTAGCAATAGAATGATCAATAAATTAATCTAGCGTGCACACCAAACAATCTAATAAATCAATAATAAACCCTAGATATGGTGAAAACAAACGATGATGATAAAAACTTTCAATAGGTTTGTATTATTAATAAAGCTTCACGCTTAGAACATTGAATTCATCCTTAATCAACAAAGGATTTAGTTTCTCATGATTACACAATTACACGGTTTCCCCCTAAAGGGATAAACCCTAAAATATTAATGAAGAACAAAAGTATAATATGAGATGATCAATTTTACATGACCTAATACCTTTTTATAGGTTTACATTGCTTGGCCATCAAGTATTTAGTTTGGTTCAAAAACCCGACCTAAAAATATGAAATAATGACTCCAAACGTGACCTTAGGCCTTCCAAGGTATTAATACACGTTTTCCTACTTGCTAAGTACGCGTACCGTTTCGCGAAATTCAAATTCCAGCAGAAATTTTCGGAATTAAAGTATGCGTACCCGTGCGCATACTTTAATGTCTTCGGTATTCAATAAAAGCTTGTTTTGGCCACAACTTCTTCATCCGAACTCGGAATGACCTCATTCTTTTTGAATTATTTTTATCATTCAATTATCTTCAAGATGATGATGAGAAATCCTTAATTTGAATGAGTTAAGATCGGTTTTTGTCCCTTCTCTTGATTTTGAGCGTTTTGCTCCTTCTCGTCACTCTTCTTCCACTTCTCTTGGACTTGGGCACTTGGATACTTCGAATACTTATCTTCCTATCTCTTTTCAGCACTTTTTAGCTCCTTTTTGGATGTTTCACCTAATTGAGATAAATGAGAGAAAACATGAATAATAATACGAATACATGCAAGAATAATAGCTAAAACAAGTATGGAATGGATACTAAAATAATATGAATTATGCACTTATCAATAGTACAGTATGCGTGCTAGTATTCTAACTGTTGTAGATATATTCCAAGTCTGGGAACTTGGTATGCATACCAGTATGCGTACTGGTGAAACAGTTGAAATCCGGGAACTTAGTATGCATTCCCGTATGTGTACTGATTTCAACTAATGTTGATGCATATTCGTTTGCATACTGGCGAACCCAGACCAAGTCCGGCTACTTAGGTATGCGTACACATTTGCATACTTGAGTGGGTCAAGTTCTAAAATCTGTTTGTTCATGAACTAATACATTTATAAAATAAGAAATGCAATCTTTTGCAAACCGTGGCTATAATGTTCATGAATTGATTCGAGTGAATCAAAAATCGATTTTGCTTCAATTGTGTCTTGCATACTTCTATGAGAATATAAACAATTGTGTCTTATATACTTTATGGTTTAGTGACTATAAATACTTCATTGGGATCAAGTGAAGCCAGGTCCAGTTATCTTTTATCTTGATAACTCAAGTATCCTGATCTTGATTGTTTGTAGAGATCGCACCAACAATCAAGATAGATAGTAATCATCAAAGTTCTCTTCGTCTCAGACTTTGTTGACTCCGCAAGTGGTCGATTGTCAGCCGACGCAAAAATAATTTAAGTTCTTCCACTTCACAATTATAAATAATAGTATAGTTATAAGAACAGATTCGTTCCACAGGGAGATATGGGTTGTTATTTGTATTTGAAAACTTGAGTAAACTGGGGGGATTTTGTTGTTTAAGATTAATTCAAAATAAAAATAAAAGATAAAAGTGTTTTAAGAAAATATCAGAGGAAAAAGCTGGTTAAAGGAATTCGCCGTCCATCACCACACATGTTAATCAATCAAGCATCATTCACACACTCATTCACCAAAAACCCTAAAGTATCCCCAATCGGTGCATATACTTCGTTACGTCTCCACAAATCAACAAATAATGCAATCGCAATTATATGAATTCTTTTCCTACAAATAACCTAATGCTTATCGCTAGAAGATTCAACTTGAGGAAAGCTTTAAAATCTATGAAACGAGTTATTCATAGGCAATACAAACACAATCGTGATATATTCAACCTAGGCCAAGTTTTACTTGTGACTTCCTTCACGATTCACACCGCTAGTGATCACAAATTACTACTAATTATTAGAATCTTGATAAAATTACCTAAGACTTCTAATTAGTGATAGATAAGTTATTATGATATTTAATTCGCGACTTAAATATGCAAAACAACTACTCATATTACATGAACAAAATCATATAATTATTATGCTTAGTAAAACTTGAACGATGAACAAGAGAGTGAATGAAAAATCGATGCATTAAGCAAATAACATGTTTGTGATTTTAGGTTATATCCCTAACCAATTAAAAGAATTAGCTACTCATAATTCTTGAGAATCAAAAGAGAGAAAAGATAGAAATCAAACTACAGTCGCAGAAGGGTTTTAGCTGTTGCGTTATAGTTGTTGAAGATCTTAGCTACTGCTGCATAAATTAACTCCTTAAGCTTCTGTCTTTCTCTTGGAACTTTTATCAAACAGTTTATGTGCGTAAAAACTAGGGTGAGGAGCTCCCTTCTGCTCACGATTTGAGCCTCTATTTATAGTTTTCATTCCCTGGAAATTCGAATCTGATAACCTACAAGCTCTCCTTAGCCGATACAAACCCTAAACTCATATTAATCCCCAGCCGTTCATCTTGAAAATCGACGGCAAAAGCTCTAGTCGGTGGCTGTTTTTCAGTTCTTCAAACTTATCAAAACTTCATTCCCACTGGATTCTCGCACAAGTTTCGACTTCCAAAGATTACCCAATCTCTACAACCGAGTCTTGATGATTCTAGTTTATCTTTGACGCGGAAATCTTCTCTTAAATCTTTTCTGAGTCCATAATACTCACGATAGCAACAAGATTGTTTCTTCCCTGTTTTATCACTCAACATCGGCCTATTCATCTTACGTACGCCATGGGCTGTCCTTGAAATCTCCAATTCCCGACTTTCTCAAACTCCACTTCCATTCGAGCTTACAAGCCACAACATCTAAGCATCCTCATCCGCTGAGAACCATTCTCATCAACCTACCATCAACCTTCTCCGTTCATAGCAGCTCCTATACAAATTCCATCCAATCCACTCTGCCAATCGTAGCAGCTTCGAGCAACCAGCAGCTCCTTACATACTTCTGATCATCAGCGTCACTGTCTTCTGCCAAGACATGACAGCAAACACCCTATCGATTTCTCCACCTCTTCCGTCCCGTTAACCTCAAGAAACCCATCTTCTATGTTGTCTCGGTCAAGATTTCTTTACACAACAACTTCGATCACCGCACTGACTTCATCATGGCCCGATGGCGGCAACACCGTTATTTCCATCCTCTGTGTTGCTCCTCGATCTTCTATCAACCAACAGTCCGGGTTCTTTTCTCTCAAACCCCATCTTCAATGCGTAACTCGATCTCGTCACCATCAATGGCAGCAATGTTCTTTGCCCGATTTGAGGTCTTCTTCTCTACTCGTCTTCCTAATCCCTACGAACCCATTTGAACTCAATAAAAGCTCAAAGCACTACTCCATCTTTGCAATATGATCATGATGGCACAACTCGAGCAACAAATATCCATGCGAGAAGAAAGCGCATGCACGCGGGAGTTTTCGGTTTGAATTGAGTAGGGAGATGGCATCCCCTATAAGAATAAGCAAGTGCCTTTAACATCATTTGAACTCGGGGTCCCCTAGTAAAATACGTGATTTGTGATTAGCAGTTCCCTTGAAAACTGACTGCCCCTTAACTCTCCATGAGGTGCCAAAAGTAGTTTCCCTGGAAATGACCATTTTGCCCTTTTAATTTTCCAAGTTCTTATTTTTCTCATAACTTCTTCATACGTGCTCAGAATGGCTCCGTTCTTTCGCCGTTGACTTCGTCTTCTCGTCCTCTTCAAGATGAAAAGTAGAAATCTTGTACTTGGATGAGTTCCATTTGGTCTTTGGCCCTTCTCCACTTGTAGCTAGCTTCTTTTATTGCACAATTAAGTGCCTAATTCACTTCTTTTGGATGATTCACCTAATAAAACACAAATAAGAGAAAACAAGCGTAATATAAAATAATTTGCAAGAAAACCAACAACTAATAGCATGGAATTATCATCAAAAATATGTGAAATATGCACTTATCAAATTCCCCCACACTTGCCTTTTGCTAGTCCTCGAGCAAACTAAACTACAACAACTCCTTGTCGTCGAGGATACGGTCATACTTAGCACGTATAACAAGCCTTTAAACCCCTAGGTGTCCCTAGTGGACGAGTTATAGTCTCGTGAGGGTTTACTAGAGATATACCCACAAAACCTATATTTCCAACTTACTAGTTCTCAGAAATAATAGCATCCAACGCGCTAAGAAGACATAGAGATTCTGCACACTAGTCATAAGAAGTTAGACACATAAATGAACACAATCTCATCCTTAAAAGTTGAGAGAGAAATAACCATCCCTTATCGAAAGAAATTCGGGTTCGGAGTGATCGAAAGTCTCGACTCGCCTCACAATAAAGGGTTTTATGAAGTTGCTCTCAATAATAAATAGCTTTTATGGGTCACACATGTGTCAGGGTAGGAGTGAAGAGAGAATCTGCGACACGTTGAATGGTAGGAAGGTAAAAACCCTCCGAAATATTTTGAAAACCCACATCTTTTAATTTTTTTGAAAACCCATTTTTCTGACGATCTCTAAGAAAGGAAATCAACCACTTAATGAAGGTGGGAATATGCTTACTCACCTCGTTATCCGTTCGACGTGCAGCTAGCACCACTCTCACAACATCCATAGAAACGTCTTCGGTCTTCAATCGGTGTCTTCATCTTCGTCTTCGGTCTTCAACTCTTGATGATAACTCTTGAACTTCGTAGAATCTTGACAATATGATTCTTTCCCTCAAATTTCTTGTCGCTTGAAACTTCATTATGGATATTCCTTCTTTCCATTGGCTTTATTGAAAGAACAAAACTAAAAACGAAGTATACAAACCCAATTTTATTGTCTCACTTTTTTTTCTATATATATATATTTATTTTTTTTTTGAAAAAATAAAATAACTTATTTACAGTACTTAACTTGGTAAGTTATTACACAGAGCTTTTGGTTGGTAGCCTAGCGAAAAATAAAACAAATACAAAATAAAAACAAAACAAAAACAAAATAATAAAACTAATAATGAACCTAACAATTTTTTTTTTTTTTTTTTTTTTTTTTTTTTTGATGAGACAAGAAAAATAAAACAAATAAAACAAATAAGTACAAAGGCCATGGTGTAAGTATTTTACCGCTTGATTCTTCACAACTTATATGTCTTGATATCATAAACTTCTCGAACTCTCATCTTGATAATTTTCACTCTTGTACAATAGTCTTCAACTTATAAAATTCTGCTCCTTGTATTGTTGCTTGTAAACCTTGAACGTCTTCAACTTTCCTTCGAATTTGTGATGCTCCTCTTGTTGATGATGATGGTGTTTCTATGGACCTGTTGGTGTAGAGAGAGATAAGGTGGATGGTGCTAAGCTGCGAACAAGATTACAAGTGGTATGTAAGTTAGCAATTCGATGTCACCATCATGATTGACAAAATAGCACTCAAGAGATCAAAATAGTGCTTGTGGTGAGAGGTTGGGCAGCTCACCATTACGCTTAGGAATTTACGTACGGTAACACACACTCTAAAAGCACATATTTAGGCAGTACAAAGAATTGAAGGTTGGTGCCTCGCATTATGTAACATGGGTAGTCTCCACTATAGGGGATCACTACTCTAATACCGAATTCAATCTGCACCTTATTTGCCACTGGCATGGTTAAATCCAACTTTAACTCTCATATAATTAAGAAACCCGATCATGTTCTCTGTCATCTCTAAGTTCAGTCACTCTTATGAGATTCTCGATGTAATCTTAGCGACATGTATACTATGTGACTCTAAACTAACTACAAGTTGGAGTTTTTTATTCACTATTTTACACACAAGTTGAAAAAAAAAAACTGAAAAATTTACAATGCAAATGCGTAACCACTCCCCCACACTTAAACTTTGCATTGTCCTCAATGTAAATTGAATCGTCCAAAGAAAGTCAAGGTGGGAAATCTTATAATGATATGCGACAAGAAAAACTAAAAACAAGACAAGAGCCAAAAATTAAAATAAGACAAGAAATACTCATCCTATGGGTTGCCTCCCATGCGGCGCTTGGTTTAAAGTCGTCGGCCCGACTTGGCGTCCGCCTTTCTACTCCTCCGGGGGAGCACATCAACAAGTTGTACCACTTCCACATTCTCGGGTACAAAATTCTCGTAATATGGCTTTAAGCGATGACCATTCACTTTGAATCCATTTCCGAGGTTAAATCTTGAATTTCTCTTTGCACCATGAGAAAATATATTAGTGATAACATAAGGTCCCTTCAATGGGAGCGAGTTTGCTGGGGAATAATCTAAGACGAGTATCAAAGAGAAAAACTTTCGTCCAACAAGAATGGCTGTTTTCTAGAAATCATATTATCATGAAAAGCCTTAGTTTTTTCCTTGTAAATTCGTGAACTTTCATATCTTTGCGTTTCGATCTCTTCTAGCTCACTCAATTGAAGTTTTCTCTGCTCTCTGCACCATCCATCTCCATGTTGCACTTTGTTTTATAGCCCAAAAGCCTTATGCTCGATCTCAACGGAAGATGACATGATTTACCGTACACAAGTCTAAAGGGAGACATCCCGATAGGAGTCTTATATGCGGTTCTGTACGCCCACAATGCATCATTGAGACATAAACCCAATCCTTCCTCGTGGGATTCACGGTTCTTTCTAGGATGGATTTCACTTCTCGATTGGAAACTTCTACTTGCCCATTAGTATGTGGATGATACGGCGTAGCAATCTTGTGAGTGATGTTGTACTTCTTTAACAAGCCAAAGAAAAACTTGTTTGAAAGTGTGATCCTCCATCACTTGATTATGGCTCTTGGGGTTCCAAACCTTGCAAAAATATATTCCTTAACAAAATCAGTAACCACTTTAGAATCATTAGTAGAGGTGGCCTTAGCTTCCACCCATTTCGAGACATAATCAAGCGCCAATAAGATATAAAACTTACCACCGGAGTTAACAAAAGGTCCCATAAAATCAATTCCCCAAACATCAAATATTTCAATAAAGAGTATAGGAGTTTGTGGCATTTGGTTTCGAGCATCTAGATTACCGTTCTCGACATCTATCACAAGTAGTGCGAATATATATGCATCTTTAAACAAAGTGGGCCAATAGAAACCACTCTCAAGTACCTTAAGTGCGGTTCTTTTGGACCCAAAGTGTCCTCCACAGGCATAAGAATGACAAAAAGATAATATTGATTGAAATTGATTCGGATACGCACCTTCGTATTACTTGGTCTGCACAATATTTCCACAAGTATGGATCATCCCATATATATTGATAAGCTAATCTCTTAAGTTTGTCTCTCTCAAGACGAGACAAGTTCTTCGGGATTTTTTAGAAAACAAATAATTGACAATATCAAGATACCATGGCTCATAACCCTGTAGCGAGAACAATTTCTCATCTGGAAAACTTTCACGCAACGGGATAGTTTCTTCGTCTACAGTAAGACGACTCAAGTGATCTGCAACTGTGTTCTCAATGCCTTTCTTATCTTTAATATCTATGGGAGGAAGACTTGGTTTAAAGTCTTTAATTGAGTTGAAGAAACCCTTAGTTGGCGTGAGAATGTCAAAGGGAATCAATTGCGCGGAGTCATTCTGGGATTCAAGAGGCGTAAGAAGCGTGGCTGCACCTGAATCAGTGGGAGAGTGAGTTCTGGCTCAACTATATTCCAGACCAAAGTTAATTGGTAGTAGGCTAGTGTCTGTAGTTGCTTAATACAGTTTGGTGTTCAATATGGACAAGGTCCCGGGGTTTTTCAAGCATTTGCGATTTTCTCGTTAATGAATTTTTTGGTGTCGTATTTATTTCTTTATCCGCATTATATTGTTTATCCTTATAATTGAAATATCACAGGTTGTGTATTGAGCAGTCACAGTAGATACGTCCCACCTAGTTTGTTGGGTAAGACTTCATTGATCCTTGGATATTGATCTTTGGTACCGTCCAAGAACTCTCTTCCTAGTTAGGTTCACGGATTCATTTCTGTAAACGTTCTAACAACAAGAGATAGAGAGAGAACTCTAGAGTTTCCTTGATTGAGTTTTTACTCTCGGAGTTGTGTTGAGTTTGTCCATACAGATTGCCTACGAAAAAGTTGGTGGTGTATTATTGTACCCCCAGTGTTTTCATTGACTACTTAGTTGGTTCAGAGGTTCCACCTTTACCCAACAAACTTTCCATCTTTGGTTTTCTGATTATTTGAGGAAGCAATCCTATTGCTTTTATCCTTAAATTCTTCTCCTGATCACTTATTAGGAAGTGACCGTTTCTTCTTTTTTTTCCTTGTTTTTTTTTTTTGAATTTATTTTTCTTTCATGGAGACGTCTTTATTCTTCAAAAACTACTACAACTTTTCTTAGCAAACACACGAACTTAGAAATGCTGTAGCAATTATAGGCATCTTGCTTATTTATAGGTAGTACATACAGACCGTAGAGCTATCTAACTTTTTCTAGAAACCTCATCCTAACCCACGACCTTAGTGTGTCTAGATTTTTCTTTTATCACCAAACATCTATAACTTTGACAGACATTAGACTGTCCTAGGTCTTTCTGGATATTTCTATTCTTATCATTAACTGATCCAGTTCACATTACACTAATTACTCTACTGAATTTAATGTCTCTAGATTTTCTTAACTAACTTTTATCAATTACAAGTTACCATAACCCAACACGAACATCAGTTTAGCCTTCACATATGAAGAACAAACTGATGTTCGACTGAGGGAAGAAAAAAGAAAGATAAAAAAACCTAGCCAATCTGAAACCTAATAAAAAGAAATTCAAAAAGAAAAAAAAAAAAGGAAAATACAAAGAAAAAAAAAGGATTTAGAAAGAAAGAAAAAAACAAAAAAAAAAAACATTTTAGCCATTACCATTAATCTTTTTTATATGATAATTTACTACTTAATGACCTAGATAAAATTTGAAGAATGGCCACTCAAATTTGGAATGGCCACTAAAAAATTACTCGGATTATAAAAGGGTTTATTTAACCTGGCGTCTTTAGGGGCAACCCCGAAAGAATTAGGGGCGACACAAAAGACAAAATAGGTTGAAAATACTTGTATATCCCTTCATAATCGGTAGTTTAGGTTTTTTTTAGCTACCGATTGAAAAATCTCATTTTTGGGGAAACTCTATATTCGGTAGTTATATAAACTATTTTGACTACCAAATATAGGCTCAACCAAATTAGAAAAATAGAGGATTTTTGCAAAATCTCATTTTGGGGCAACTCTATATTCGGAAGTCAGGATACCTTCATTTACTACCGATTATAGGCTCAACCAATGCAGGTTGAAAAAGCTAGATGCGGGCATGGACGTGGTATGAATACAATGCCTTAGAGACGCTATACAGGGGTCCAGGGGGTCGGGGGTCTACGAGAAAATGAATTTAAGTAGGATTTTTGCAAAATACGATTTTGGGGCTACTCTATATTCGGTAGTTATATGAACTATCTTGACTACCGAATATGGTTGGATATTTGCAAAGAGAGTCACTGTATAATCGGAAGTCATGATAACTCTTCCTTTCTTACCGATTATAGGCTTAACCAAAATTCCAAAAAAAAAAAAGGATTTTTGCAAAATCTGATTTTGGGGCTACTCTACATTCGGTAGTTATATGAACTATTTAGACTACCGAATATGGTTGGATATTTGCAAAGAAAGCAAGGATAATCGGAAGTCAAGATAACTTCATTTACTACCGATTATAGGCTCAACCAAAATTTCAAAAAAAAAAAAAAGGATTTTTGCAAAATCGATTTTGGGGCTACTCTATATTCGGTAGTTATAAGAACTATTTTGACTACCGATTATGGTAGGATATTTGCAAAGAGAGCCACTGTATAATCGGAAGTCATGATAACTCTTCCTTTCTTACCGATTATAGGCTCAACCAAAATCCAAAAAAAAAAGGATTTTCGCAAAATCTCATTTTGGGGCTACTCTATATTCGGGAGTTAAATAACCTAAATTCCCTACCGATTATGGTAGGATATTTGCCAAAGGTCTACTTTAATCGGGAGTCAAGATAACTTTATTTACTACCGATTATAGGATAGTCAAAATTCAAAAGATAGAGGATTTTATTTTGGGGATACTTTATATTCGGAAGTTATACAAACTAAATTTACTCCCGATTGTTGATTAACTACCGATTGTATAGTTATCTACCGATTGTAAAGGGTAGTTTGGGATTAAAAAAAAACGCCCCGAAAATAACCTACCGATTGTGAAATAACCTACCGATTATGACAGTTTTTGTCGTTTTGTGTCGCCCCTAATTCTTTTGGGGTTGCCCCTAAAGACCCAAGGTTATTTAAAACTACTAGAAAACTCTCCGGGAAAGAATGCAACTTTTGTTAAAAGATGATAGATATCAGGGTAGCTTAGAAGCACTGTGACTTCAACAAAAGGTACCCACATTTCTTTTTTTACTTCTCTAGGTTGTCAACGGTACTAAATTCCCAAGATATCGCAATATTTAAGCCCAAAGGTATTAAAAATAGAAACTCCCTCCGATCGGCAAGTAGTTTCCTTTTCTTATCAAACCTCAAGCCTATAAATATAAGCCCTAAGTTGTGTTTTAAACTCTCACAAATCAGTATATCGTTTCGGCTGTTATTATTATTGGAAACACGCAAGAGAAGTAATACGAAATTACGAATAAGCAAGGAAGTTGATGGGTTTGGCTGCTAGATCAGATATGGAATTGGTGAGAAACAGGTCTCATTATCAAAGTAATTGGTTTATGAAGAGAGTTAAGAAACTAAAAGTATCGGAGCCAAAGTGGAAAAAAACATTGATTCGGAACATTGGAAGTTTCTGCAACAACAACGGAATATGGACTAACAGTAAACGGATGTATACAACGTATGACGCACAAAGTTATGCCCTTAACTTTGATGACGGTAATGACAGAAGAAGCTTCCAAGTTCATCATCACTAGCGGGCCATCAGTTGGAAGTCATAAGCCCAGTTGCATATTTTTTTATGTAATCAATTTTCTTTTTAGTTTTAATTTTTGATCTAATAAAACACTTGTTTTGGCAAGACGTTTTATTCACAGGTCTGAATTACATATTAATGTTCCTGTGAATCATTTGCTGATTAAACCTAATGAGGATTTTACATTCTCTTATTCCATCCATGCTTTTTGCTTTATTATTCTCCCCCAGGCTGAGTTACTCCCAATTCTAGCTGCCTGGTCAGGGCCCACATCACCTCCCACAGACATACTGCTTGCACAAATATAAGCTCTCGTCTGAAAAGAACTACCACCATCCTGTAGACAAAAAAACAGTCTCTAGCCTGCATCTTCACTAGACATGGAAGGTCTTTGATCTTCGCAACAGTGTTTGACTGCCTTTGAAATCCGACTTTGAGCCTAACGTTGTGCCTGGCTTTTTTTCATGAATCCCGCAAAGCACCAAAAAGCCTCATAATCATTTTCTATCATGGCAGCTAGAGGCGACAGAAGGTCGCTCATACCCAATCTCATCATAGAGTGCCAACTGGGCACGCTGCATGAAAGACTCTACAGGGTTCCAGTCATAGTCCTTTAACCCCCACTGCTACAGCTAGACTGTATGCCCTGTCCTTGGACACAGCAGCCTGGGATGGTGAGTAAACAATCCATTCTCCATTGGTCCTCACAGCATCCAGTCGAATCATTCTCTGCCATGTCTCGAAGTCTTCATCTCTGTAGACTTTCAAACCGCCACTGGACCACGCACCAATGTTTGGATAGAGTAATTTCATTGGAAAGCAAGTCTCCTGAAGCCTACTGGTGATATGAAATAAAGCATCTTGAGCAGATTGCAAGCTCCCGATAACCTGCCAGTAGTGCCAGGTTTTAGTTCCCTATACAATAAAATGACAAATCTACCTTTCAAAAGTTAGAGCAGATTTGACGAGTGAAAAAAAAAAACTAAACTCTGCCTAAATTTAAGTGAAAACCTACAGGGAGCATTCAAAGTAGTGATCTAGGAACTGGATAGAAATTTAGGGTCAAGTCAGCATGCCCCTAACAAGCATCAAACAGAACAAGCGTACAGTGTTATCTTGGTTCACATGCACTCAAAGAACTAGATTGAACGAGTATATCCTACACAGATTTTGGTAGTTATACAAACGCAGTATTGAGCATACATATTCATAGTAGAACATAGAACTTGTCAAATTCATTCCTTCATGTGTTTAACTTAATGCAAAATTCCAAATAACTAGGGATCTATTCTGTTGTCTTCTAAAACAGTTTTTTAAATCACATAGTTTTATATCACAAAATATATCGAAAACATAGAGACTGAAAGTTCATACGTATAAAAAAGAAGTTAAAACATACCTTCATAACTTCATCATTTTGGGCGTCAAGTTTTGGAACCTGCTCCTTTGCAAACATACATATACTGGCAGGCACCTGCAGATCTTCTTCTTTCAGCAATAATACTACCATCTTAAACCAACAGACAGCATATCTGTTGTGAGGGTACTAAAAGTCTCGCAACAATTGCAGCACCAGCTTCAAATCCAACCTCTGCAATTCTAGACAGTACCCAAATAACAGCATCCTGCGAAGAAGAATGTCCCTGTTCTGAATTCTGCAATAAACAGACAGCATGAATTTAAAAGACTTTCAGTACAGTCCAGCATTCAAGAAAGGAAATAGTCATTCATAATGTTAGAGAAGACCCAGCTTAAGCGTGCCATAAGACAAACAAACATCCAGCAAGATGGGTATAGTGAATCTAGTCATCCAGCGAAAGGATATCCATTTCAAAATTTAAGAGACATCTAACCTACTGTTTCATCAAAAGAAATGGTGCAGGTAAAGATATGAAGAAACAAGTACTATACTTTCATAAATGAATTTGAACAACATCTCTCTTGCATATAAGAGGACAACTGTCTCATCTGAATCAAGTTCTGCATCAGCAATCTTGATGGAAGCACCAGTGTCGCTTCACTATCAAACTGCCAACTTTGTCAAGATGGGATAACATCCTAAACACAATCTCCTCTTCTGGAACCATTCTGTGGCTCGCACCAATACCCTCAGATCCTGAAAACCCCCTTGAATGGTAATCCAGTGAATAAGATCCAGGTGGATACTCCCTTGATGGAAATTGGTCAACCTGGCCACCAGGCACACCTGACACCACTGCCTCGAAGCACTGAATCAGGCGTTTTCGGAGTAGAGGTGTCAGCATCAGTCCTGAAATTATCCTGGAGACAACTTGAAACAGCTGAAAAGTTCCCTGTTATTTGTCAACCAGAACCACATCATTTAGTATAATTATATAAACGTAAGTAGACGAACTTGTAAATTGTAACCTAGAGAACTGCTTAAGCTTTTCAAAAAGAAAAAAACTTAAAAAAGGGTATCCACTTGTAAATTGTAATGCGCCTCACAAGAATCATTTCAGAAAAACTGAGAAGTCTCGTAAGAAGATAAAGCGATATATCTGACCCAATGTGTCACTTCCTGGTTAGAAGTTACCTAAACCGGTAGCTCTCAGTGGCTGTTATTCACATAAACCTACAACAGGCAAAATTAGGCCAGGAAATCATCTTCTTGTTCCATTTCAAGTCCAAGACTTGTTTCCCTAAACCGGATTTAACCAAAAACTATATTAGTAAGACACCAATTACATGCTAAAGGAGCTCACACAAGAATATGAGAAGATAAGTCTCAGGTAAACTACATAAGGTTGAAAAGTTACTGCATATTTTATGTAAGCAAAGATAAGTCTCGGTAATCAACTTAACGAATATTTACTTATTTTGAGTAAACAAGCTACTGTAAATGCTCTGTATGAACCCAAGCTTGAGGTAAGCAAATCAAAACACACAATGTTTAAGTAACACACAAATGCTGCATACACTCATAACACTTTCAATAACTTAAGGGATAATTCGTAAACTTGCATGCTGTTACCTGTATCACCTCATAGCCAGGGTCGGTTGATCGTGTTATGCAAAATCTCCGGTAACAATTATCAACTCAATACTGCAACTCCAAGTTTCATCCTAGTTCTCTCCGGCGAAAGCACAAGTTATCAATTACGCGATCAGTCATGGGTTCCTCCTCATATTTCCTCCTTTTCGTAGTTGAAGCCTCAAAACCTGTCTCCCTTTCATCCTTCTGGGGGTCTTGATGCACTGTATCTCTTAAGGGGTTGTATGGACAATCAGTATATATTGATTTTAGGGTTTTAAGTAGTCTGAGTCAGAGATGGCGCCTAGAAGTTCGATTCAAAAATGGGTTTCAAACATTTGAACAAACATAATGTTTGCTCAAATGTAAGCTCTCGTCTACCATCCTGTAGACAAAAAAGCAGCCTTCAGCCTGCATCTTCTCTGGATGTCAGTAGAGATGGGAGTCTTTGAACTTCATAATCTTCACAACAGTGTTTAAATGCCTTCTGATTCCGACTTCGTCAAGCCAGAAGTTGTGCCTGGCTTTCTTCATGAATCCCACAAACCACCAAAAAGCCTCATAATCATCTTCTACAATGGCAGCAATAGGCGACACAGCTATAGGCGACAAAAAGGTCCCTCATTCCCTGACAATACCCAATCTCGTCATCATAGAGTGCTTAGGCTTCAAGTATTGCAACTAGGCGCTGCATGGAAGACTATACAGGGTTCCAGGTGCTCATAGTCCTTCGACCCCACTGCCTGTGCCCTGTCCTTGGAAAACAGCCTGGGTTGGAGAGTAAACAATCCATTCTCCATTGGTCCTAACAGCATCCAGTCGCATGATTCTCTGCCATGTCTCAAAGTCTTCATCTCTGTGGTCTTTCGAACCGCCTGCTTTGGAGGGTGAAGACTTTCCATTAGTGGGCTTATCAGGATCATTTCCAACCCTACTTTCAATAGCAGCAGAAGCCTGTCTACTCTCAGGTTCTTCAGTAGAATCTGAGTCAGATGATTCTGTGTCAGCTAGGCGTCAACGCTTGTGATTTCACTTTCATTGTTGTCTGAGTAGGCACAATGAAGGGATTGATAATGAACCTGGTCATGCGAGTCCTTACAATCTGGGCTTTCTTTAACGGCAGAGGAGGATTCCTCCGCAATCACATCTTCTGAAGCAGGTGAATCTGGATCTTCGACAATACACCCGTTGTCCCCATTGTTGTCCAGTAAATTGGTTGCGTTTTGGTTTAACATGCTCCTCATCGATGCGCTTTAAAGGATGTTTGCACTGTTTTCCGCATCATGGAAAAATGAAGCCCCAATCAAAATCATACAGATTAACTGGAAGAGGATACAAAAGAGCATTTTAACAATACCACACAATTCTAACCGAAGCACTGAATCAAAAAATAATAGGAATAAGACAAGAAGTAGACTGTTCTACCTCTTCTGACTTCTAGTGATCCCTCTTTCTTCCTGAGTGCTGCTCAGGCCATAACTGCAGAAGGATAGGGATACAAAGGTAAGTAAGACAAAGAAGCCTTGCCATTTAAAGACAGGATTATAACACTATATGGAGGAGAAAAAAAACGAAAGCCAGGAGCAGGGCCTGCACAAACACCAAGTGGCGAGTAACAACTGTAGCTCTGATTAGTGCAGAAAGTCCCGCATGAGATTCCGATACTCATACCAAAAAAAGTCCAACACATGAACAAGGTCACTAGGACCCTACTGCATACCGGATAACTTTACTGGACTGAAGAGTCCCGGGGGACACACAGATGGCCCTGCGAAGTGCACAAACAAAGTCCCCCTGATCTATCACGATTGGAACGATTCACACTATCTAGGGACCTATAATATACAAGACAAGCTCTTTCCTATACCTTGTAACCAATCTCGTCCATTTATCATCACCAACAATAATGAAGTTTCTTAATTGCCAGCACACAATCTAACCATAGAAAATCACAGATTTTCACATCTTGCAAACTAGTTGTGTTTGTTCACAGCAATATGGAAGGCTTATGATTATCCTGTTGTATTTAGTGACGTCTGTCTAACATGCTCCTAATACTCAATACCATCTATATAATCAGATTTATGTCGGAAGTTCTACCACCCTTGTAAAACCATCTAGCATTGATAACTTAGATGCCAAAGAACAGTAATTCTCCCTAAGCTCAAATTTATATATTGGATGTTCTACTACCCTATGTAATTTTATAACCTTCGAGCATTGTGTAATTCTAACAGCAAGACAAAAGCCCTATCTTGAAATGCACAGCAAAGAAGCACAGGCTTGCACTCCAAGGAGAAATGGCCAAACATCAGCCCTAATGCTGACCTAACTTCATAATGAATAGTTGAGCTAGACTGCTGAATCTGTTCCTATTTCAATTTTTCGCACTCAAAATCTTAATCGCATGTAGCATGGAAACATATAGCTGCTACCGAGTGGTTTGTGTCCAAAACAGCAGTCTATAGAGAACAAAAGCTCGAATTTATACAGGGATGAAGTTTTTAAAAGTGGACTGACAGTTTAAAACACTACTAGAAAATTACCAGTCAGTATGCTCTAAATACAATTCTAAACAATCAACTATCAATCAACATTTTCTATTCGAAAAATAAAATCAATTTCAAAGATTGATTGGAAGTTTTAAGTAATGCAGTCTTTAACAAAACCATAGCAGCATATGGAAGAACTGAAATAACTAACACTCACCATCACTGAACTTTCCACTGTTGATAAGAAAGGAGATGTTTTCTTCTCCTGAAGACCGACCATGGTGATCTTAGATGCCCCCTGAAAATGAATTACACATAATCCTCATCATATAAGTTGGAATAGAGAAGGAACAGTAAAAATGGAGTAATTCAAGATCGGATCTCAAATAAGTACTTATTAGGTTTATGATTGATTCTTCTCAATCTATTAAATCCCAAATCAAATTCTTTTTACTGTAAATTTCTTAATAACCTACCAGAGTATGCAATGGCAATACCAGCCATGGCTGTCACTGCAACTGCTATTCCAACATTATTGAATATCGCATATATGCTGTCTCTTCATTAATGTAGCTACAGCACATATCGGCTCCTTAATCGCGGATCAGCTAATGGAACTAGAGTTGCCGGCCAGGCATTAGTTCCCGGCAACAAACAATAATCTCCTAAATCCTTTCTTCCCACCACCTGAATACATTGATAGAGCCACCACCACTACCGTTGCCGCCGCCACAGACAAGGACAATAACCGTTGAATGTTGACAAGTGGTTCGTTAAGTTTGATCGATGATATCTAGGTTCGTGGATTTGTACGTTGACCACCGTCATTGTGTTTGTGGGCGAACGGTGGACATATTCAGTCCTATTGGCTCTTTTTCTGACACAAATCTCCAGCCCAAATGTGAATCCGGTAATTCTAGACACACAGCCGTTTTCAACCGCGTTTAACTCCCGAGAGAGGATCTAACGTACGAACATAAAACTCTCAAATATTTGGAATTTGGGATTGTAGCAAGGTTTGAAAAACGGGTCACGGCTCAGGTCACGGGTACTAGGCGTGACCATTATAACGCGTTTTGGCAAGTGTGAGTATATTTTGGGCAAAAAACGTGTTTTTGTACGTTTTTTCATAAAAACAGACATTATAACGATTAAATAGAAAATTAAAAAAAAAATTATGATCTGAAATTCCTATGTAACAGTTATAACGTGCGTGAAAACGTTATAACGTATCTAAAAAACGTTGTGACTAATTTTGTTTTCTTTTTTATTACTCCCTCCGTCCCTAAATAGATTACCTATTCATTTTTGAATTTTGTCTCACTAATAGATGACCTATATCAAAAAAAAATTGGATATTTCTAAAACTACCATTTTAATTGATTATTGTTAGTATAAGAAATATGTATAATTCGATAGTCATGATTATATTCCTTACGTAGGTGTTTTAAAAATTAAAACCTAGGATATCTGTGGATATGGGAGGACAATATAACACTTCTAGGGATTCTCAACCTTCGATGGAAAAATTTGGCAAAAGTAAAACATGTCGGGAAAAAGTCGATTCTTCTGTTGGACGTTTTTTCTATGCCAATGATATTCCCTTCTATGTGGCTAACTCATCTCAGTACCACGAGGCATTCAATGCGATTTGCAAATTTCGCCAATCCTATAGAGTTCCATCATCTTATAAGTTGTCAAATCTCATATTAACTATTTTGGGAGAGAAAAACAAAGGATTGAAAAAGATGTGGTGTCGTCCCAATGACATTATTGGAGATAATATGGTTGTACACTCATGACTGATGGTTGGAAAAACAAAAGCAACCATGTGATTGTAAACTTTCTAGTTTACAGTGGTAGTTGAATTACGTTTTTAAAAAGTGTCGACATAGAACATAATCCGTGGACGACAGAGTATTTAATTACTTTTTTCAATCCCTTTATAGATGATATCGGTCAATGTATCCCTTGCCTGTAATAATAATAACAACAGAAAAACATTGTTCAATTAGTAACAGATCAACGATTCCTATTCAAAGCTGCAGGTAACTAAGAATAACTTCATTTTATTTTATACATATATATTGAGAATATATTATCATTAACTTCTTTCTATTTTTGTTTGAATATGTAAGATATTGGCATCAGAATATGGCACATTTTTCTAGGTACCCTGTGCTGCTCACTTGTTGGACTTGATTGGAAGATACAGAAAAATTCCCATTTGTTAAAGATGTGATTGGAGAAGCAAGACAAATTAGCATATTTATTTACAATCATGCTTGGTTCTTGCTAGATTTCGTCAACATTTTGCAGGACGCAATCTATTGCGCCCCGGCTTAACAAGGTTTTCAACGAATTTTATTGCAATCAAAAGCATCACTGGACAAAGAATTTCTGAAATCGGATGAGGCAATACACAAAGTTATGAGAATGTGAATCCATATATGATTCTCGTTACACGTCCGATCACTCTGACCATGGTGTTCAACATATGAACGAAGGATATAATTATAATATTGATAACAATAATGAAGTAGGTAACAATGATGATGAAAAAGAAGGAGGTTATGATGATGATGATGATGAAGGCTATTATGATGATGATACTCATGCGAACGAAGATAGCCGGTACCCCCACGACGATGACTATGATCAGGAAAGGAACCGCCGAGAAAATGAAAAATACATGAATAAATCAAAAAAAAGGTGGTGGGTAGTTGGTTCGCGTAGTTTTTTTTATTGATAAACACTAATTTAACAATCTTATGTTTTTAAAATTTGAAGTTTTTGATCATGTAGTTTACTTTCCATGTATTATTTAAAATAATTTAATTCGAAATTTTAAGATTTCAATCCAGAGAAAGAAAAAAAAACTCAAAGAAAATGGTAAGAAAGTTATTTACACGATTATAACGTGCGTGATAACGGGAAAACAGTTCTGAAAAATGCACGTTAAAATGTTATTTAGAAGAAAAAAGCATTCAAACTAATTTTAGAAAAACGGTTATAACGTGTGTGAAAACTGAAAAACGGTCCTAAAAACTGCCGTTATTTCCTATTTATCGGCATTATAAAGGCACGGGGTTCGGGGACCCTCACGGCCACAGTATACGGGTGTGACCGTTTTAACGGCTATTTTTCCAGTAAAAACGGGTGTTTTTCGAACCTTGGATTGTAGTAGGGGAAATGGACCCGCTTGTTTTCTCTCACTCGGAGATTTTTCTGGATTTTGAAACCTACGATTGATGTGAGTTTGGCCTTAAAACTTCATATCTTTGCTAGTAGGGTTGTACATGGTACGTTATAGCGGGTTTGGATAGCACATCAAAAGTAGCTTTTCGACTTCTAGAAGACGAAAAGTCGGAAGTGAATTTGGCTGTCAAATTTCAAAACGACTTCTAGAAGTCGAAAAGTTAACTTTTTGTGAATCAAAATTTTGCTTCTGACTTCGACTTCTGGAGAAGCAGAAGTCAAAGTCAAAGTCAGAAGAAGATTTGTATCCAAACGCACTACGGTTCAATTTTATCCCAAACCAAAACTGATACCATGATAGTCAATTTTGGGTTTCCAAAACCAAAACCTTTCCGTTAATAATCCCTTTAATTTTGAGCCGGACCGGTTTAGCTTGTCGGTTCTGGAAAATCGGTAATTCTGTAAGTTGGAATTTTCCTGAAATCATAATTTTGTCATGTTTTCTTGTCGTTTTCAACAATTGTTTGTTTTCCTGTCATGTTTTCGTGACAATCCTACCATCCATAGTATGTATTAAACAAACTCCGTAATATGCATTAATCAAAGTTGTCTAAGTGAAAACCAAAAGTTCAAATAAGTAAAAACTGACATCACCAGAAACCAATGCTATAGAGTTTGAAGATGACACAAACAAAGAAAAGAGAAAACATTTTTCTGCTGAATGAGGGAAGGTTGATGCATAACTACTTTTCAGAATGCGACTGTCGATGAATCTTGAACATCGTCATGCAACTTTACTCTGAATTTTTTTATCGGACTAAACACATCCGTTGATAAAATAATCACGCATCATTTGTTGATGTCCTTCCTCTAGAAATATCCATGTATATCTTCTTCTCAATGATGTTTTAGGTTTTGGAGCTCGCGGTAATTGCCCCGGATATAATTGTATCATGTCGTCCATCGTCATTGCCTCTTCGTATGAATCTTCATCCATTTGATCCAGATGAATCATCCATTGTTATTGTTTTTGGAGCTATAACAATGCAACATTCTGTGCTTTCTCATTTTCCAAATTAGTATCCACAAAAAGAAAAAACTTTGATTGAAAGGATTTAAAACAAAGAATATATTGATGGAAGAAATTTGATGAATTTCTATGAAAATAGAAAATAGATAGTAGTTGTGTGAGTTTATTGGTGATGGAAGATGATTTATATAAGTATCATAGGCATATAGTTGTTGGATTTAACGGTTAGAAATATACACGTTATCGTCTGAGATGGAGATGGTCGTCTCATGTTGAACCGATCTTCGGCTCAAAATGGGATGACCATTTATGGTGAGGACGGTTAGCTCAACCTCCACTGGTATTTATTTTTCCCATTGTGACAAACTTGGTTTGTCTAACCGTCCTGGAATTTCCCTAATGCACCATAAATAAAATAAATATTCATTATGGCATTAATTTTAAAATTGGAAGCAGTAACAAACCCATGAATTATTGTTGGGTGGGTCTAAACTATCGAAGAACCTTAGCGAAAGGGTGATTATATAAAAATAATAAAATAAAAACTTTTTTTTATACGAGTGTTGATGGGTGAAAACGATTTGTTGGTTTTTGAGGAAAAGTAAAGAGTTGTAAGGTAGGAGGATCCTTAGTTAAGCATATTGCCAAAACTTTAACAGATGTACTGCATGTATTTGAATTCGAGAGATCAATCTGTATGACTCCGGTTTAAACCAAGATAATGGTTATTCCAGTCAATTCAGTCACAAAGAGGGATGAGGATCGATCTATATGAGGGAAGCTAAGAATGTGAGGATATCAATAGAGATTGATCTATTGTGAGTGATATGTTGAAGATGACTTCTCTATGTAAGACTGAGAGAAATCTTATGTGTTTGATATAGTTGTTTTACGACTGATATCTGATGATATGAGTTCAGTTCTTGCTCAGTTGTCCTTATCATAGATCGGGGATCTATTTATTGCAGAGGTAATTAGCACATCGATCTCCTATAAGTGTGGTGACTGTTGAAGACAGTGAAATAAGGGAGAAGTGGGAAATCGTGTGTAAACTAGTTGCACTTTGCGTGAGAGACTTGGTTAATTGACCGTCCACTTTTCCATTTACAAATTCAACTGCCAGCACGACTTACTCACATTTTTTATGGTGGGTATATTGCACATCACATGTGTTGTAGGTCGCCATACCAGAACCCTAGTGAATATCCCCCCATGTGACATGATTGATGTCTCATGTGAAGTCTGCAAGACATACATGTATTTAGTTGGTCAATTGTTGACTTAGCTAGACCGTGAGTCTTAGATTTGATAATTGTCAATGATGGATGTGACATTCCCTGCGACTCGTCATGATGGATTGAGCATAAGATGTCTACTGGGACAACAATAATGCTTAGACATCGATTCTGATGAATTGTGACATATCATTGTGCCAGCTGAGGCAACAATGATATCCAGATGTTTTAGATTAACGCACGCCGGTTTAATGAGATTGCTAGATCGATCATGGACCATGTATTCTGATATGTCAAATATTTGACAAGAAAATAAGATATTGTTGAGTTATTGTAGAATACTCATCCTCGATTCACCACGCCATGAGATATCGAAAGAAAAATTTGAAATTAGAATATTGATAAATATCGGATGATCGACCAAGCGGATGGTCGTCCAATATAATATTGGGTGATCGACCAATAACAAGTTTCTTCTTGGAAAGTCGAGCAACAAAAATATTGGAAGAAGGTTCGAACATTAAATATTAATTAAAATATTGATGGTTAGATAAATATGAAAACTATTGATTCCCATACTAGATCAGAATTATCATCAAGTCTGAAACCCTAATTTCAGGAAGTTCTGGACCCATGAGATGGAGAACTGTCCAATATGAGTAAAGATACCGACCAACCAATGGGTATGAGGACCGACTATTGATGGTGGAGAGACCGTCTGGGTGGTGTATGGAGGATTTCCCAACCGATGGTGGAAAGAGGACTCTCCAAAATATGGAGGATTAAGAGGATTAATCAAAATATGGATTAAGAAATGGTGGGACCGGATGACCATGGTGGTCAAGTGGACCGACCGGCCATGGTGGTGCATGGGGCATCATGTCAATGTCCGTCAATTCCTGAAAATTTTGGTATTTTTGTTGGACATTTGAGCATTATTTTCTATTTTCAGAAGAATTTGATCTTGACTGAAACTCTCAGTTTTTGCTTGAATGAGCAAGCATGGTTTTTGCTTAAACGTCTAGTGTTTGAGAATATTAAAATAATGATATTTTAATATTTATTGGTGATTGGTGAAAAGGACCTAATGGTTGTGGGACCATTTGATATGTAAGTATTATGGTGAATTGAGCAGTATTTGACAAGGTATGAAGAACCGGGGGTTTGCTCGAATGAGGGAGTCATGAATTAAGGAAACCATGAAATATTAATATTAACAAAATAAAAGAAGTGGAAAGGTGGGGGACCAGCCACGGCTGCGGCATGGCCGGCCATCCGGTGGGCCAGATTCCGCGCCTATCTTTTTGTTTTTTGCTTAGCTTTCTATATTCTCATTCATCCATGTTTTGAGTGCTCGTATGAGAATTTTTACTAAGCACACTCACACCATTTTTACAAGGCTTACTCGGTAGTGGTCCATATGCCCGAAAGGTGAGAAAATCCGTGAACTGAAGTAATAAAATATTATGGTAAAGATATATAGGAATTCAGTCGATGAATATTGCACTAGAATTAATTAATTGATGGCTATATACTAGTAGGAAATTGGTCTAGGAGCATTATATTTATTCGAGAATCGAGGAGTGAGATGGTAAAGCGTCATACTTGTTCTGAACATTTATTTTGTATAGCCAGTGAACATTTACGACATCCTAAAAGAGTTATCGCTCTATACTAGTGGTCAATCCATCTAGGAATCATAAAATCATCCTTGATTTTATATAGAAGTGGATACTGCAACTGCACAACATATACAGAAATTGCTCGGCATTAATGATGAAAAGTGGATATTGAAATTGCTCAGTATAAATGATGAAATACGCGAAATACTGAAAGCTCAGCTGACAGACTCCAATAATTATGTATTCATGACCAGTCAAAGATCATAATAACATGAGCTTTCATGTTTAAACCATAAAATATGAATTTCATATATTCGTCTGAAGCTAGGTCCGAAATATACAAAATTATACTTTTACAATTTTAGCCTTCGTCAATAATCCACCATCAACAACGAGATATTGCAAATTTATATAAGAGACGTTTCAAACAATACATTTTTCTTCATGTGCAATTATATTTATCGTTTTCCCAGTAGACACATCCTACTTTTTTCCTAAGGCTCGTCAACTATATCACATGCATAATGAATCATCTAAAACCTTACAAAATACCAAGTGATTAGCACACTATAAAATTTAATAAAAATATGTATCTCTGATGTTTCCGAAGAGAAATAAACAACCAAAATTACGTAGAGTCAAAAAGGCAAAAATTGATCTAGTAAATTACAGACATGGCAAATGAACGACAACAATCATACGACAGTAACACCAAAAAAAAAAAAGGTTCAACTAACACCATCCAATAAACTGTGATCAGTTTAAATCCTTCACCACTTTATTTATTTATACCAATCAACCACTCTAAAACTAGTTGGATATTGCTCTTCAAAATTTGTCTACTCCAACCCCAATAATAATATGCTACCACATAAGCATTTCCCCAAACACATAAAAAGTCATAAATCCTTTTCTCCCAAATGCAAAACTGGGTACAAATAACTTGTAAAACTGGGTAAAAATAACTTGTAATGGAGCTACAAAAACATCCGGAAACCCAGTCGAGTATTTATCTCAAATTAAAAAGAACAAATCAATGAAACAACTAAGAGTAGTGGGCCATGTAGAGGGAAAGTATCAATTTGTATTGGGATACAAATATTTTTTTTTTTTTTTTTTTTTTTTTGCTAAATCACATTTTATATTAATAAAAAGGCTAAAAAGTCAAGCTGAAATTACAAGACTGACTTAATAAAGAGCTTACAAACAAAGAAATAATTGAACAGACTCATTACAAAGCCCATTAACAAAAGACTTAGGTCCAGCAACTAAATGGAGAAATGAAATAAAACAAAACTCAAACAAGCTCAGCTCAGATTTTGAAGAATTCAATTATCTGCCTATCATAGTCATTACTCCATCTGTTTTCAGAAATCTTGTATCTTCCTTCATTCACTGTCTGCCAAATTCTACTTTTGAAGCAATTGAGATTAGGTTTTTTTTCCTCAAATAACTTTGCATTTCTCTGGAACCACAATTCTTTCATTGTAGCACAAGCTTCTATCATCCATACCTGCTTGAACATAGGGCTTTTGTTTTTGGAAGCATTACAGACCTCCTCAAATGAACATAGATTACTAAAACAAAACAGTGTGTTAAGCCAACTCCAGACTGCAACACTAAACTAACATCCCCATAGTGTATGCCTCATACTGTCTTATTATGCAAAGCAAATGCAACACACAGAGACCATATCATACCCTCTGGTCCTCATTATTACATCATCCACATAAACCTCTTGCTGCAATTTCCAGATATTGCTAGCAATGCTAGGATGAAGGAAGTTTTGCCATATAAATCTTGCCCAAGTCAAAATAGCCTTTTAATCTCTTATTTTCTCCACTGCATCAGCAGTTGAAAATTTACCATCTTTTCCTGCAATCCAAATTCTCTGATCCATACCACCACTTATCATTGGCAAACTAGTTGTGGATATAACTTGTTGAAGCTCAGCTGGAATATTCCATTTATCCTCATGCACTAGGGCTTGTACCTTCATTCCAATATTTTGCTTAACATAATCCGTATATCCTACTATACTGATTAAAGAGACATCACCACACCAAATATCAAACCACACAGAGATTTTTGATCCATCACCTACCTTACACCTGATATCTTCTTGTAATACATTCAAAGCCCATTTCAATCCATTCCAAACTGAAGATTGCTTCCATCTAGTAGTCCACTGTCTATTTTTATCTTGAAATTTGGCAGAAAAGAATAAGGCCCACTCTTTATCCGAAGTAAGTATTTTCCATAACATCTTCATTAATAATGATTTATTTATAACTTCCAATCTTTTAATACCAAGACCCCCTTCTTCATAAGGTGTGCATACTCTCTTCCATGAAGTTGTATTAAACTTTCTTTTCTCTCCATCACCAGTCCACAAAAATTTTCTAATTATTTTTTCACATGCTTTGAGAATAGAAGCAGGTCATTTGTAGACTGACATGTTATTGATAGGAACACTACATAAAACAGATTTAACAAGAACCAATCTATCTTGAAAAGAGAGCATTTTACCTTTCCAAGCTGCCAATTTTCTTTGTAGTAACTCCACGATAGGCCAAACCATTGTTGATGTTATCCTTCCAGGAGCAAGAAAAACTCCCAGATATTTATCTGGAAATTTTGCAACTTCCATACTAACAAGCTCACTAATTATTTGCTTTCTCTGTGGAGTAGCCCCATCCACAAAGAGTTTACTTTTACTCTTGTTAATTATTTTCCCAGAACTTGCTTGGCAACTATCTAGAAGCTTTAAAAGATTTGTAATGCTTTTTTTCCCTCCATTACTGAATATAAAAACATCATCTGCAAAAAACAGATGTGTATGATGTACACCTTTTTTAGTCACCATTGGCAGCAACTCCCCTTTCTCCACCATAACTGATATATTTCTGCTCAAAACATCTTTCATTAACACAAACAAAATTGGTGAAAGTAGATCACCCTGTCTCAGACCCCTTTCAACTTGAAAAAAACCACATGGACCTCCATTGACCATCACAGAAACTCTTGTTGATTTGAACAGAGTAATTAACCACTCACACCAAGTTGAAGAAAAGCCATACTTCTTAAGAACTTTGATTAGAAACTCCCAACTGACTGTGTCATAGGCCTGAGAGATATCAAGTTTGATACCAACATTACCTCCTCTTCTTTTGAATTTCATTTCATTTACAAGTTCAGTTGCTAAAAGAACTTGTTCATGAATGCTTCTCCCTTGAACATAAGCAACCTGCTGAGGTGATATTAATTTCTCCATTAACTCACTCATTCTTTTGGTGATCAGCTTTGTGAAAATTTTAAAAATCACCTTGCTTAAACCAATTGGCCTAAGCTGATTTACAGATTTAGCTCCTTGTGTCTTAGGCAGTAAGACTAAAAAACTAGAATTCATTCCTTTGGGTATAAATTTTCTTCTCCAACAGAACTGTATAGCACCAACTAAATCATCTTTAATTATCTCCCAACAACTTCTATAAAATATGCCTGAAAATCCATCTGGTCCTGGTCCACTTTCTGGATCCATTTCAAACACAATTCTCTTTATTTCTTCTTCCCCAGGAATGAAATCCAATTTTTGTTGATCTTCTTCATTAATAACATTTGGTATCACCTCTAAGAGTTTGTCATCTCCATCAACAGGTTGAAGTTCAAATTTCTTCTGAAAATGATTAACCAAAAAAATCTGCAATTTGTGTCTGGTCAGCAATCACATTTTTATCATCATCTTCCAGCTCACTTATCATGTTTTTGGAGTTTCAAATAAAACTTCTAGAAAAATACATATACTAAAAAGATTCCATGTCTTGCGAAGGGGCGGGCAAAAACCCCAGATAGCCCCCTCATAGGTCCGTACTTGTTTGGAAGTAAAATAAGTTGGAAAATTGGGTTAAAACTAGAGGATGAAAAACGAACAGAAAAATGGTGTACCCCTGACTTCAAGGATCTTTCGATTATTTTAGACAATAATTCTACCTTTCCCAATTAATTGGCAAGTACAACAGGTCACTCGAATTATGTCTTCAGGATTCATTGAAACCCTAACACCGTAATCGAATTCAAGGATTGTACTTCCTTTACCCGACCAAGAACACACTATATAAGATTATGATGATGCTGTTAGAGTAGAAGAAAACGAATGTTTTGATTGTGTTTTCAAGAGAAACAAACATCGTTACTTACAGGAATTTCATACCTCTTGGAGATTTATGTTCATCACTAAACGACACATTCAAAAACTATCAATGGAGGCTATAGGAAGAGATGCGTCCATCAAAAATTCAGAGGAATTTTGAATTAGGTTTCAAATTAAAACCGAAAATTTCTACGAGACGTTGTCTCGCACTATGCTATGGGATGCTTTCCCCTAGAAAACCGCGACTTGACTTGTCAGGTCGACCGCAGCCCGGGGAGGGGGAAGGAGGAAAATAAGAACTACATAGAAGAAAGAAATGGAGTGGACGCCCGGTATTGTTAAAATGACGTGGCATGGATGTGTAAAACAAATGAAAAGAGAAAATCTAGACCATGTGAAATTACGTGGCCATGAGAAATAATTTACACGATCAAGTCCCGTGAACTGTAAGACTTTAGAAAGTGTTGCAGTTGAGAAAGTTTTCCGAATTCATGTATGAATAACTTTTGGGTCTTTTTAACTTTTATTCCAGGATACATGCTAAAGATAATTATTATATTATTTAGTTGCATTGGAGGTTGTAATTCACCTTTGGTATTTGAAGTTTCTTGGAAGTATGATTTTGTTGTTTCTATAAACAAGTATTCCAAAAATAACCTTAGAAAAATTCATACATGAAAAGACGAGGGTACCCAAATATACCTCAATCTAAAACTTTTCCACCTATAAGTCCTTTCTCCGAAAGTGATTGTCTATGGACTGAGTCGAGACAATACAACAAATCGGTTCACACTTCGTGTGATCGTCTATGGATACGAGATCGAGACAATACAACAACGAAGTATGTTTACTTGATAAAAGGTTCGGACTTAACCAAACACAATAGGATTACTTATCAAGTAAATATGAATTAAATTTTGTGTAATTTACTTTAAATTATAATAACAACAATTATAACTGCGGAAAATAAAAGTAAATGACATAGCAAGATTTTGTTAACGAGGAAACCGAAAATTCAGAAAAACCTCGGGACCTTGTCCAGAATTGAATACTCTCAGGATTAAGCCGCTATACAAAATCAAACCAACTTCGTATAGTTGAGACCAAGCAACTAAACCTATAGTTCACCTAGTTCCGTCTGTATTCTCACGCCTCCAACTTATGAATAAGTCACGTACTTGGAACAATTCCTTTGGTTCGTATTCCAAACAGTTAAGGAATAAAAAATTTGTTTGGTATCAACTCTTTTCAACCAAGTGATGTGAGTTCGACAAAAGGATCTTCTATAAACTCCTTTGTCAGGTTCTTAGATCTATCTTATTATCAACTACCAAAGTAATTGTTAAGATTTTGCAATCAATACTTTTAATCACAAAGAATTGTATTGATGCCGATATACACAACTAATCAATCTAATCTACCACAAGGATAAACTGATTATAGTTGGATCCTCTTTTACCGAAACAAGTATTGTGCATACCAAATATTATGAACCCAAATCAGAAATCTTCAAAGTCTTATTTGTCTTCAAATCTTCAATAAATACCTGCAAATAATCAACTTGAATCTCTTGTAATCAATCACGCACAGAACGGAGTCTGTTAACAATGGATTATCACAAGACGTCTTTATATCTACAAACAGTCTAAAGATCCCCGTCGAAACTTCGATCTAGTTTGAGTGAATCTTATATCAGAAGAGAAGATTCTCAAGCACAAATTAGGTGCAATCAAAGTTCAACCACCGTTAGTCAATCAAACCAATCGAAAACAAAGGATAAACCACAATTATCTAGTTTCCCACCAACGGTACTAATAGAGCTTCTCAATCCCAAAGAAGTCTTTAAACTGAGCTCCCGTAAGAGATTTCGCCTAATTAGGTTACTCTCCTCTCCGAATAGGCGGCTTCACCAGTATCAGCACAACTGAGATAGTTTTGCTGTCTCTGAGGATTAGTTTGCTCGAAATGCAAACTTTCATATTTATAGACCAAGGAAGTTTGGACACCAAGGAATTTCCAAAACCGAAAATATTCTCAAGATATGCAATATATTCCAGATTCGGTTTCCATAATTCCTGGAAATGCTTTGTCCAAATATTGACCGAAAATCTCTTAGAAATTCTCCAATTAGCAAATGCACATTAATAATTTTCATTTTCCAAAAATAAAATTAAAAACCTTAAATAAAAGATTCTCAATTCATTTTATTCGATCATGGATTTTCTTCCTTTAGCTATTAAGGAATAACTTTGAACAATTAAAGATAAGCGTTACTGCACATGTTCAAAGTATGTCGACATCCTTACTTTGTAAGTCCTCTTTCATACTTACAATCTTGAAACCGATTTGCCACGCTTCCAAACAAGTTTAGAATTGGTTCATCTGACTTTCAAGAACTACGTGATTAATCAAGAACACTCAATCACCAAACATGGGTTTCACGATTCTACCAAAACAAGTTTCGGTTCTACCTCCATGTGAGTACTTTGCATATCATACTAGTTACCAAAATTCGGTTGACTAGGTACTAGGATTGGTTCCCCACATATATATGGTATCTAACTTTAACTTCTTGCAAATGTCCATAGGATCGGTTCCCCTTTCTTCTAAAAACTTGTTGCACCTCATACAAGGATCGATTCCCCTTTGTGATAGGTTGCACATCTTACTAGGATCGGTTCCCTTTTACCCAGAGTCGGTCATACCACTAAAACAAAATCTATCATACCATCTTAGGTGATTACTTAAGATCGGTTCCACTAATAAAAGTCATACCAATACAAAAGTCAGGCCTTTGTGAATAGTTTTACCAAGAACATAAACAAGTCATGAGCGGTTATACTAATCACACATATTGGTAGTTCAAAATATATGCAATGAATAACAATACCAATAATGCCTGGTGATTTCTCTTTCGATTCACAAAACAAATTCATGAATTTACTTCCTTAAAACAAATGTACAACATTGTTTCCTAGGATGAAATCTTCACCTTATAGCCATACATAATCACAATAGCATTCAAACGATTATGTCGATGTCTTATCTACAAAGTTTAATGGTTAAGCAATAAACCTCGTATTGTATTCCTTAATACTATGTCTAACTAGAGTATCATTCATGCTTCGCAGTTTTGTTCTCAATATGCACAACTTGAAAGATACGTTAGGGAATGAAACAGTTCAAGTCAAATATCACTAACCTCAAGTGGAAGGATGATATTGTCGTTGTAGCTCCTTACTTCTTCACTTCTTCAAGTCTTCGCAATACTTGTAATGTCTCATATCCTAATACTTTCAAGCTAACCTATACGAAGTTGACTCTAGTACATAATCAAGTGACTCTTAATATGAGTTTTGGCTCACTAAAATATTACAACGAAACTTGACATACCAACGCTTGATGGGTTCAACCGAGCTATGCTCTAACAATCTCCCCCTTTGTCAATTTTAGTGACAAAACTCTTACATCATATGGATAAACAAATTACAAGAATTCATTACACATACGCTTGATTCCCGAATTCAACAACACAATAACCTGTATACATTCAATCCATAAATGTCGTTGTTAACATTATTATAACAAAGCTAATACTCCCCCTAAAGGTAAGATATGTAGATTTTCAATCCGCGCGTCTTTGTTATTTCCTTTTTAGTCCATATAACTACAAGTATCAATGATATGTTACTCCCCCTTAGTCTGTGCTTTTACTCTTTCGTTAGATAAACGTTTAAGCACAATTGTCCTTTGCCTTAGTGATACCAATCAATATAAATCAATACCAGTATCACTTGTTTACTCCATATATTTCTCCCCTTTTTTGTCACAAAATGACAAAGAAACGAAAAAATAAAGGACAAACCGAAAGGATCTTACTAATCTCAAAATAGACTTGCAACCTATAAAGTTAAGCACGAGGGTTCCACACACCATTTTTGATAACCAATATCAAAACCGAAACTACAAAGTAATTTTTTTTTGATATGTTACCAAGGAAATAATTATCCGAAGTAATTTTCCCTAATAGTTTAGCAAACCAAAAATCAACTAAGAACCTTAGTTCATTTGCTAAACCGATTGTACAAATACAATCGCTTGTTCGATAAGACCAAAATAAAGATAACTATATTTTTCTCATCATGTTCTAATTATCCATATAACTTAGACCTTTAACTTTTAAACAAGACAAGTATTAGGTTATTTAACTAGCATTTCTTGTTAAGGCATTCGATTAGACTTGAATAACCGAAACCTCCACTTTGATAAGTCTAACTAAGATCAGAATTAACTTAGTTTCTCTTATCCGGAATCGAATTGGACTAAACAATTCATCCTGTAAACCTTTTCTTTCGTTAAGCCATAAACAATTCATACAAACCCAATAAATCAACTTGCATAATTATTCACCTCAACCAGAAGCAATTGAAACAACATAGACATTAAAACAACGAATTTTGTAAGCCTGAACGATTGATACCAAACAATAAAGCAAGATAACAATAGTTTTTCTTAACCAGAACCAATTGAATCACACACACATCCATACACACATAATGGAATAAAACATCAATTGTACCAAAATTTTGTTAAGCAAAAGCAATAAATATATGAAATAAAATCAGGCTTTTCTTAAATAGGAAACGATCAACTAACAATCTCGTTACCTCAAATTTCGCATCCTCTTCTCCAATATGTTTGCATCTACTTCCAGGGAGAATTGATATTGAAATATCATTATGTTGTCATCCTTATGCAAAAAAAAAGAATAACAACAACCAACCTTTACCAGAGAAAGGTTGAAAACCGGTTTTTAACTATTGCAAGCAAAAGTTAAAAACCCCGAAACACATATGCTTTTATGCTAAACCAACACCGATTCAACATATTGTGACTTTTTTACATATTATTTCAATCAGAACCCCTCATGATCCTTTGATAAAGCCTACCAACATGGGCTAGAACTTAATCCTGCTAAATCAAAAAGTCACCCAAACCATAAGGGTTCACAACATATGAGATCGAATATCAAGGTAATAAAACCGAAATCAAACATCCCATAAACATACATAGCAATAAGATAAAGCATTCAAGCACATGCTATGTAAATCAAAAACTATCACAAGAAAAATTATAAATCAAATAATTTTATTCATAATAATAGTTTTATTCATAATAGACCTAATACAATCATTGAAGAAACTCAAAAATTGGAGTCTATCATTCTCTTCTCAGTTCTTGTGAAGATTGCTTTCAAAAACTGGATTCAAATTCTTCTAAGCACTTCCTTTTTCAGTAGATAATTTGTTCATCTCAAACAGTTGAGAATGAAGATTAGCTAGTACTTCTTTTGAATCCTTTATCATCAGTTCATGATATCTAATGCAACCTTTAACAGTAAGAATCTGTTTCCTTAGAGAATCTTGAGAGTTATCATGAAGAGAGACATCATGAGTTTCAGTCATAACTGATGCACATAGTGCTAAATCATCAAGAGATGAACCTTCTTTTACCGATTTCTCCATTGAAATAAGATAGTCTTCTTTCGGACAGGAAGAAGATATATATAAGATGTGAGAAAATCAAGGAATAATTTGGTTTATGGAAACCGAAACTATTTTTCCCAAAAATAAAAGGTATCCATTATTTTTCACTAAAGAAACAAACATGAACAACTTGCCCAGATTTATGCTTCCTCACAATAAGAATTTTGGGAAACAAGTGAGGATGCATAATTCAACACAATCAGTATGTGTTTAGTTGAGAGTTATTCTCACCATAATTAACAAATACATCCTTAGGATGACTTATAAACACAATAAACCGTGTTTCCTTTTGTTCTTCCTTTCTCTTGTAATTGCAAGAGTTTGCAATTTTCTTTTTAGATCTTATAAACTTACCAGTCTTCTTTATCCCTTTACGAAGTGCTTTGATAAGTTTATTTCCAAGGAAGATTGCAGTGCGATTATTTCTTCCACATGAAGAACCTAACATGTTATCAGAAAAACTAGTTTCTGATTTTCTTGGATTTTCACCCATATTTTCTTGTTCAGATTTTACCCTACGAGTTTTATCTGAAACAAATTTCAAAAGGTTTTCAAGTACCAGGCTTAAACTTTTATTTTTCTTAATTTCCAACTCAAGTCTTTCTAAGAGTTGATTAGACTCACCAGATTTATCACTGTTAGAGTTGGAAAGAATTGCATTACAATTAGATATTTCTACATTGGATTCTTCCTCCGAAATATCATCAAGAGTTGAAACATACCCCTTATTGCACTTCTGAGTTCTTCTGTCGGGAAAATGTTTTTCCATATGTCCGAATCTGCGGCACTTGAAGCATTGTACTTCATCATTACCCTTTTTATGTCAAAATGATAATGTATCAGAAACACGTTTATCAATAGATAAAAGGTCCTTAATTCGTTGAGCTAGGAACACAATAGTTGAGTCAAGCTCTTTTTCAATGGGTACCTTTTCCTCTTGGCAACGTTTATCAGTTTGATTCTTCAGCAGAATTTCTCTATCAAAGACCTTTAACTTTCCTACAAGAGAGCTTCGGGATAGTATAGAAAGATCATTTCCTTCTAATATGGCATGTTTCTTAGACTCGTATCTGGATGGTAATGATCTGAGAATTTTGTATACTATTTCCTTTTCAGGTATAGCCTTTCCAAGAAAGAAAGATGCATTGACAATCTTAGAAAGTTTAGAGTTAAACTCCTCGAAAGTATCGTTATCATCCATTTTGAGATGTTCTCATTCAGATGAAAGGGAAAGAAGTTTAGCTTCTTTTTCAGATTCATCTCCCTCGAATACGCTCTCAAGAATATCCCATGCTTATTTAGAAGTTCTATAGGTCATCACATGATGTAGAAGATCATGACTAACTGCGTGTATGATGGCATTCAAACCATCAGAATTTTGCTTTGCAAGAACTCTTTCTTCAAGAGTATAAGATGCTAAGCGTTTAAACTCTGACTCCGAATAATCCATCGGTCGTTGATATCCGTCTTCGATTAATAACCACGTATTAAAATCTCGGGATTGAAGAAAAGCTTTCATAACCGATTTCCATAATGGGTAGTTTGTCCCATTAAATCTTGGTGGTATGTTAACTGAATCACTCATTAGATTCATTCTTATAGGTTGGAACAACAAATCCGTTTGTTATCAACTCTTTTCAACCAAGTGATGTGAGTTCGACAAAAGGCTCTTCTGTTTATCTCAATAATAAAGTCCTTTGTCAGGTTCTTAGATCTATCTTATTATCAACTGCCAAAGTAATTGTTAAGATTTTGCAATCAATACTTTTAATCACAAAGAATTGTATTGATGCCGATCTACACAACTAATCAATCTAATCTACCACAAGGATAAACTGATTATAGTTGGATCCTCTTTTACCGAAACAAGTATTGTGCACACCAAAGATTATGAACCCAAATCAGAAATCTTCAAATTCTTCTTTGTATTCAAATCTTCTTAGATCTTCAATAAACACCTGCACACAATCAACTTAAATCTCTTGTGATCAATCATGCACAGAACGGAGTCTGTTAACAATGGATTATCATAAGACGTCTTTAGATCTACAAACAGTCTAAAGATCCCTGTCGAAACTTCGATCTAGTTTGAGTGAATCTTATATCAGAAGAGAAGATTCTAAAGCATAAACAAACTAGGTGCAATCGAAGTTCAACCAGCGTTAGTCAATAAAATCGATCGAAAACAAAAGATAAACCACAATTATCTAGTTTCCCACCAACGGTACTAATAGAGCTTTTCAATCCCAAAGAAGTCTTTAAACTGAGCGGCCGTAAGAGATTTCGCCTAATTAGGTTACTCTCCTCTCCGAATATGCGGCTTCACCAGTATCAGCATAACTGAGATAGTTTTGTTGTCTCTGAGGATTAGTTTGCTCGAAATGCTCATATTTATAAACCAAAGAAGTTTGGACACCAAGGAATTTCCAAAACCGAAAATATTCTCAAGAAATGCAATATATTCCAGATTCGGTTTCCATAATTCCTGAAAATGCTTTGTCCAAATATTGACCGAAAATCTCTTAGAAAATCTCCAATTAGCAAATGCACATTACTAATTTTCATTTTCCAAAAATAAAATTAAAAACCTTAAATAAAAGATTCTCAATTTATTTTATTCGATCCGGGATATTCTTACTTTAGCTATTAAGGAATAACTTTGAACAATTAAAGATAGGCGTTACTGCACATGTTCAAAGTATGTCGACATCCTTACTTTGTAAGTCCTCTTTCATACTTACAATCTTGAAACCGATTTTCCACACTTCCAAACAAGTTTAGAATTGGTTCATCTGACTTTCAAGAACTACGTGATTGATCAAGAACACTCAATCACCAAACATGGGTTTCACGGTTCTACCAAAACAAGTTTCGATTCTACCTCCATGTGAGTACTTTGCATAGTCACGCTAGTTACCAAAATTTGGTTGACTAGGTACTAGGATCGATTCCCCACATATATATGGTATCTAACTTGTACTTGTTGCACATGTCCATAGGATCGGTTCCCCTTTGCCTAAAAATGTGTTGCATATGTCCATAGGATCGGTTCCCCTTTGCCTAAAAATGTGTTGCATATGTCCATAGGATCGGTTCCCCTTTCATCTAAAAACTTGCTGCACCTCATACAAGGATCGATTCCCATTTGTGATAGGTTGAACCTCTTATTAGGATCGTTTCCCCCTTTTCCCAGAGTAGGTCATACCAATAACACAAAATCGATCATACCACCTCAGGTGATTACTTAAGATCGGTTCCACTAATAAAAGTCATACCAATACAAAAGTCAGGATTTTTTGAATAGTTTTACCAAGAACATAAACAAGTCATGAGCGGTTATACTAATCACACATATTGGTAGTTCAAAAGATATACAATGAATAACAATACCAATAATGCCTGGCGATTTTTCTTTCGATTGACAAAACAAGTTCATGAATTTACTTCCTTAAAACAAATGTAAAACATTGTTTCCTAGGATGAAATCTTCACCTTATACCCATACATAATCACAATAGCATTCAAACGATTATGTAGATGTCTTATCCACAAAGTTTAATGGTTAAGAAATAAACCTCGTATTATATTCCTTAATACTATGTCTAATTAGAGTATCATTCATGCTTCGCAATTTTGTTTTCAATAAGCACAACTTGAAAGATACGTTAGGGAATGAAACAGTTCAATTCAAATTTCACTAACCTCAAGTGGAAGGATGATGTTGTCGTTGTAGCTCCTTACTTCTTCACTTCTTCAAGTCTTCGCAATACTTGTAATGTCTCATATCCTAATACTTTCAAGCTAACCTATACGAAGTTGACTCTAGTACATAATCAAGCGACTCTTAAAATGAGTATTGGCTCACTAAAATATGACAACCAAACTTGACATACCAACGCTTGGTGGGTTCAACCGAGCTATGATCTAACAATACACACAGTACATGAGTATCATACAAGTGTTGGCCCATGATACTACACTGTCTATAATAATTGTTATAGGCGGATGTCATTGATAAAGATTTTTTTAATTCACACACATTGTATATGAGTATTATACAAGTGTTGACCCATGATACTACAATGTCTATAATAATTGTTATAGACGGATGCATTGATAAAGATTTTTATTTTTTAATCAAACATCGGTATTGTCTATTTTAACGTTAGTGAACATTTCAGTCTTTCTTTCTCTTAAACTCTTAACAAATATAAATGATATATTGACTGGATTATGTCTAATGCTTGATTGACCCACCTTGCCACACGAAAAAGCTTAAGATTTTTTTCCCCTTTTTTGTTATGGAGCATCTGGTATGCTAGAAACTTGGTTATATTCAGGGTGCCCATTTCAACCCATTATCTCTTATTCATTCTGTCATACAACGAGCTAAGTAATACAGTCAAGCTCAAACTCATATGAATAATTGCACGTCGTTCAAGAAGATGATCGTCGTTGGTTGGGAATGGTCTTCTTCCTCTTTTGTCAAGCTTAATACTGATGGACATGCTACCGATTTAGGCTTAGTAGGTATAGGAGAATACTTCAAGATGATTTTGGTTGTTTTCTTGCTGCTTATGCCAGACATATCTTAAAGAACGGTAAAAATATGACTGAACTTCGACCCATTAAAGAAGGGTTGATGTAGTTTTTACAGTGATAAATAAAGATTTGATTCTCAAACTTATAGAGATTTAGTCTTAAAACTTAAATTCTAAACTGAAGTAGCAAATAAAGGAAAAATAATGACAATATTGAGAGATTACTGAGAATCAGGATTCCACCAAACTCATATTTTATGGTTCAAATATTAATTCTTATACAATTATAGCTAAAAATTGTTGACTCTAAATCTTTGCCAAGGTAGATTTTATAAAACATTAAGTGTAAATGGTAAGCATGGACCAGCAAAACACTTAAGCTAAGCATGACCCATCAAACTAAATGACAACTAATTAATTTAAAATCATAATTCAAATTATACTAATGCAAAAGTCATAAAAAGAATTAAACAAAATTACCACGGTGAAAGTATCTTTGGATTTTGCTCAAGGAACACCATTTCCTTACAAAATTGTTTGGAATCATAGGGTACCTATGAAAGTATCTTTCTTCATTTGGTCTCTTTGTTATAATGATGCTCCTACAATGGATAAGCTGAAGAATACTATCATTGTGAATGGTTGTTTACTCTGCAAGAAGGATGCTGAATCAAATGATCATATTTTCCTGTACTGTGATAACCGACACATTTGAAACTCATACGTTCCCGCAATACTTAATAAACTCATACGTTCCCTCAATTGGAAGAAATTTTTTTGGTGGGAAAAAAAAGTCAATTTGGGTATCATTCTAACAACTGAACTTCTTCCTGGACATCATTACGTTCGGAACAACTAGTATGAAGGTAATCTGGTGAAATGGTAGAGGCACTTATTTCAAGTCCCAAGTGACGGATCTTGCTAAGAGTTAAAGGTAAAACACATGGAAAATGATAATCACCCCCAAACTTAGAGTTTCAGGTATCTCTAGTTAGACTAGCTACAATGTACCTAATTTCTTGATGATCAGAATCCTGAAAATAGTCAATTGCTTCTTGTAGGTTAAACTCATGTGATGCATCCTCACTCATATTTAAAAGCTCTACGAGTTCATCTTCTTCATCTAAGACTATTGTTTTTAAGTCGTTGGACTATTGTCTTAAACTCGTTCCTCTAAACCATTATCGACTTCGTAAAAAGAAAATACCACATCGTTTAAAACGGGGGTATCTTTAGTCAGATCTTCATCCTTTTGAATAAGGGAATAATCATTAAAATTATTTGGATTCGAACTAGTTCTAACATCATCATTATAAAGCTCAATTAAAGTAACTAATTGTTGATCACCAAGCCTACATATTTCAGATTCTTCATCCGCACTATCCTCATCATAATTATCATTATAATAACATGAAAATGGTAAAACCTCATTTAAATAAGTAGTGTTACCAATTCTAATCTCGCCATCTTGATTATGTGAATAAGTATCCTCATTTTCAAGGGTAATATGGAAAACACGGTAATCAGTGTTTTCCTACTAATCAGTGCCAGACGATGCAATATGATGTGCACGTGTGCACATGTTTGTGTGTTTTTTTTTAAACAATACAAAATATAAAGGTCCAAAATTAAGAACTACAAAAAAAAAATATGTGATTTGTTATTTTACATACCAATTTCTAGACCTCATACCAATGCCAAGAAAAGTTGTCCTACAGTAATATGTAGATACATATGCCAATATGTGTTTCAATATGTAGTAATATATATTGATATGTATCACTACACTATCTATTATCTAAAAGAAGAGAGAAAGAAACTCTAAAATAAAACTTAAAAAAAAAAAAAAGAAAAACTGCAACCTGCGTATTCACCTGTAACTCTGACACACGTGTTTTTGGTTATGGGTAGCTTGGTAATTTCGTTTTTTTTTTTTTTGAACTTTTTTGGACCAGTGGTTAAAAAATATATTTCGTTGGACCATAGGATAAGTGGTAAACAGGTTTGTGGACTAACTAGTAATTTTCTCATAAAACAGAGAATATAAACGTGTAACCCTAATTTAAGCCCTATTCAATATTCATCTCCTCATTTTTCTCTCGTCAGAGAAAAACCAGATACCCTAAGTAAAGTTCATCATAAATCCGTTCATCATGGTGCGTTTTATTAATGATTCTAGGTTTGTGTGTCTTTTCTTGTTTCTTGCCTGGATTGTTTATTAACTTTTTTTTTTCTTCTGATGATTAGTCACAAAACGGAGAAAATTATTCCTCTACTAGAAATGGTTAGTCTACTGGAAGGTTCTAATGATATTTTTTTTTTAATTTTCTTGTTCATTTTTGTATCTTCTAATCTTATTGTGTTTATTTTATTCGAATTTTTCAATTAAACTCAGACTGGACAAGGGGGATCTGTTGTGGTGGATCACAACCAGGAGTAAATTTGGCTCAACTAACTGGTCCTAATGGTCATGTTAGTTTATCATCTACTTAAATACTTTTCTATCTTTGCTTGGAATCCAATTAAATCTGAAATTTGCAGCTCTATCTTATGATTTGTTTATCATTTAGTCCTAAAACTGAGCCATCACCAGATGGTGAGTACCAATTTTAGAATCAATGGATTTTCTTTGAGGATTGTCTATTATTAGAATATCTCCACAAAAAATGGTCCTAGTATTCTTTCACATTCACTCTACATCTTAATGAGCAAGTCTGCTTTACATCACTTAATAATTAGTATTCCCATGTGAAAACAACAGCTAGCAGGTGAAACATGTCCAGTTTTATAAGAATAACTTCTTTGTAAATGTAAACATTGGAAAAGGTCAGGGTAGTTTTTGTTTTCTATATTATGTTGTAATGAGTACCAGATGACTATATGAGTCCGTTACTAGTGATGTGTTTCAATAATATTGTTTCTGTTGTAAGCAATTCTTACTATCTAAACAAAGAATGATGTTTACATTTTCTTATTAACATGCTATTTGATTCTTATGTGTATATATATATGAGGTGTAAGTTTCTGATTATGCTATTTGATTCTTATATACTATCTCATTGATTATTAACATTGGCAAAGGTGTAAGTTTCTGGTGCCTGGCATTGGTATGTGGTCTCAGGTGTCTTACAATTGCTACTAGTAGAACAACTTTGCTTGCTTATATCAAGATGTCTTACTTTTTTTTTCTATTTTTTATTGACATTGTTAGTTTGGACCATGCCGTAATCAGCCTCCACCTCAGTTAACGGTTGAACAAGTTCAGGGAATAGTAAATGTATCTGTCAGCGATGACCGTATCCGAGGAGTTGTAAATACAACTGTCAGTGATGTCTATATCTGAGAACTAGTAAATGCGGATGTCATTGATGATCGTTTCCAAGGATTACTAAATGCGGCTGTAAATGATGATCGAATTCAAGGAATAGTGAATGTGGATCTCAGTCCTCGGGTACCAACCACAGCAGAAGTTCGACTAGTGGTCGACGAAATAGTTGTGGCTAGGAGGGTATGACCCCAGTCTTGTTATCATATTGATTTTATCACTTGTTTTGTTTTTTACTTTTTTCTGATGTGTTTTTTTTTTTTTGGTAAATCTAAATGGTTTTTACAGAATAGGGTATGGGTACCTTGGTACTCGAGGTTTATGATCGTCATGGGTTTGCACTTTCTGGCGGTCCTGATTGTTCTTGGAGCTTATTTCCTCATTCGTCACTTTATTTGATTGTCATTCCACTTGTAAGTTGAGCACGTTTTTAATCATTTATGGTTTGATTTTATCGACAAATGCCATTCACTAGTAAATATCAAGATGTCCTTGTTACATGTGTTTTGTGTTTGGTGTTTATATTTGTCTTGCATTCTACACTTCTATTTTTTTCATCTTGTGTTATGAAGAACTTTAATGAGTTCACAACACTGGAAGTACATGAATCTTCCACCCTCCTTCATCTGTGTTGGGGTTTATCGTTTGGCTAATGACCGTGTTTCATGTGTACCTTTTTTTTTTGTAGATGTTGCACTGCTTAAGCTTGACCTGGAGTAAACACATGGTGCAGAGTTTGGGAAGTTGGCTGTTACTTGTATCTTAGCCTTGTAGTAGAATCTTTTGATTTAATTTGATACCGTGGAAGACAGTTGTGGGAGAGTGAAATTTTTGAATCGTTATTTTTCTCTGCTGTTAGGGAACCATGAGTCATGCATGGGATTTTAGTACTTCTGTTTTTATACCCTTTTCTTTTTTATGGTTCACTTGTGCCTGCGTTTATATTTCTATTGAATTTCCAGTTGACCAATAACTGTCTTAATGATATTTGAATGAGGCTTAGAGACCATTAAGTCCATTTTTCGTATTTAGCTTAGAGGTTATTGTAAGTTTGACCATCCATATATGGTATGAAGGCTGGTGTACCATGTTGATTGAGTTAGCCAAGTTTACTGGGAGGGCACCGAATTGCATATAAGGCGAACAAGTTTCAGTACCCTCCCCTTTAAACTGGTACCCCTATTTGCAATGTAGAGTTCATAATATGTCGCACTGGCAAAGCATGTCGCTAGAGTTCAAGCTAGGCCAACATGTTTGTATCCACTTTAACTGTCTGAATCCCCTTTTTATACATGAATGCAACTAATCTTATGGACAGGGTTTTGAGCATGAAACTTAGAACTTAAAATGGACTTATGTGATTCGTAAGTGTGTAGTTCCCCTTAGCTCAAAAGTATGAAATTTAAGCTCCATAAATAAAAGATTATATTAGTGACAACCAAACCAAATCAATATGTAGTATGATAGAAAAAAAAATACATGTCAATATATGTTTCTCACGACACACTTGTCCATATGTTCAATGGTTGCATGAACTTTATATTGATTTGTAGTCTATAACATAAATAACTTACACATTAAATTCATTGACAGGAAAATATGCCACAAAATGTACCCAAAATATGGAATACATTGACAATGTCACTCATATTCGAATAGCATCTCACTCAAAAATCATTTGAATATAATAGTTTCTCTTCCAAAAAATATATCCAAAACCTTCTTCATTTCCTCCATTTTACGTTTATAAGGCATGTGTAAGATATCTAAAACCTTCTTCACTTCCTCAATTTCACGAGTGGAATTCGTAATTTGAATTATGATTTTAAATTAATTAGTTGTCATTTAGTTTGATGGGTCATGCTTAGCTTAAGTGTTTTGATGGTCCATGCTTATCATTTACAATTAATATTTAATAAAATCTATCTTGGCAAAGATTCAGAGTCAACAATTGTTATTTTTGGAGCTAAAGTTGTCTAAAAATTAATATTTGAACCATAGAATATGAGTTTGGTGGAATCCTGATTCCCAGTAATCTCTCAATATTGTCATTATATTTTCTTTATTTGCTACTTCAGTATAAAATCTAGTCTTAAAACCAAATCTCTACAAGTTCGAGAATCGAATCTTTATTTTACCACTTTAAAACAACATCAATTTTTGGCGCCGCCGACGCGGATTTGTTTTTAGGTTAGGTTTTAAATTATTTATTTTAGGTTTTAAATTATTTATTTTAGGTTTATTTTATTTATTTTTGTTTCTTTTGTTAGATTTTACTTTGGTTTTTTTTCTTTTTTTTGTGTGCAGGTTTTGCAGGATGCTAAAGGTGGAAAGTTGAACTTGCCTATAAAAGAGCAGAAAATCCAAGATTCTTTTTCTAGATTTTATTTATTTTTGTTAGTTTTTACTTTTATACCTTTTATATTTTGTTTCTTTATTTTTAGTATTTTATTTAAAAACACACAAACATGCGCACACATGCGCATCATATTGCATCGTCTGGCACTGATTAGTCAACCAAGGGCATCTTAATATTTACTAGTAAAAACACACAAACATGCGCACACACATAAAAGTATCTATACTTTTGAAGTTCTTCATAACACAAGATGAAAAAAATAGAAGTGTAGAGTGCAAGACAAATATAAACACCAAACACAAAACAAATGTAACAAGGACATCTTGATATTTACCAGTGAATGACATTCGTCGATAAAATTGAACCATAAAAGATTAAAAACTTACTCAACTTACAAGTGGATTGACAATCAAAGAAAGTGACGAATTAGGAAATAGGCTTCAAAAACAATCAGGACCGCCAGAAAGTGCAAACGCATGGCGATCATAAACCTCGAGTACCAAGGTACCCATACCCTATTCTGCAAAGACCATTTACATTTACCAAAAAAAAAAACACATCAAAAAATTTTTAAAATAAAACAAGTGACAAAATCAATATGATAACAAGATGGGGTCATAACCTCCTAGCCACAACTATTTCGTCGACCATTAGTCGAACTTCTGCTGCGGTTGGTGCCCGAGGACCGAGAGCCACATTCACTATTCATTGAATTCGGTCATCAATGAGATAGTATATAAGAATCAAATAGCATAATCAGAAACTTACACCTCATATATACACATAAGAATCAAATAACATGTTAATAAGAAAATGTAAACATCATTCTGTGTTCAGATAGTATGAATTGCTTACAACAGAAACAATATTGTTGAAACACATCGCTAGTACCTGGCTCATATAGTCATTTGGTACTCATTACAACATAAAAGAGTAAACAAAAAAAATACCTTTATCTTTTACAATGTTTACGCCTACAAAGAAATTATTCTTATAAAACTGACATGTGTCACCTGCTAGCCCTTGTTTTTCACATGGGAATACTAGTTATTAAGAGACGTAAAGCATACTTTCTCATTAAGATGTAGAGTGAATGTGAAAGAATACTAGGACCAGTTTTTGTGGAGATATTCTAATAATAGATAATCCTCATAGAAAATGCATTGATTCTAAAATTGGTAACCTACCATCTGGTGATGGATCAGTTTTAGGACTAAATGATAAACAAATCATAAGATGAAGCTACAAATTCCAGATTAAATTAGATACCAAGCAAAGATAGAAAAGTATTTAAGTAGATGATAAACTAACAGGAGCATTATGACTAGTTGATTGAGTCAAAGTTACTCCTGGTTGTGATCCACCACAGCCACCAGATCCCCCTTGTCCGGTCTGAGTTTAAATGAAAAATTCGAAGAAAATAAACACAATAAGATTAGAAGATACAAAAATGAACAAGAAAATCAAAAAAAAATCATTAGAACCTTCCAGTAGACTAACCATTTGTATCGAACCATTTCTAGTGGAGGAATCATTTTCACCGTTTTGTGACTAATCATCAGAAACAAAAATTTACTAAACAATCCATGCAAGAAACAAGAAAAGACACACAAACCTAGAAACATTAATAAAACACACCATGATGAACGGATTTACGATGAGCTTTACTTAGGGTTTTTCTGGTTTTTCTCCGACGAGAGAAAAAGGAGGAGATGAATATTGAATACGGTTAAAATTAAGGTTACCCGTTTATATTCTCTGTTTTATGAGAAAATTGCTAGTTGGTCCACAAACCCGTATACCACTTATCCTATAGTCCAGTGGGAGATATTTTTTAAACGTTGGTCCAAAAAAGTTCAAGAAAACAAAATTACCAAGCTACCCATAACCAAAAACACGTGTATCAGAGTAACATGTAAAGACGCATGTTGCGATTTCTCTTTTTTAGTTTTTTTTAGTTTTCTGTTTCAGTTTCCTTCTCTCTTTTCCCATACCGTTTTTGTTTAAAAAGAAACTTTCAATTTTTGAAACCTAAGTGTGTTTTTGGTAATATTTTTAATATTTTAATCAAATCAAAAATCAAGTGCAAGTGAAGATTCAGAACAAAATTGTCGATTTAGCATGTAAATTGTTGATAGCATCTTCACCAGAAATTAGTTGAAACTGACATAAGAGAATCCTAACTGCTAAAAGTAGTTTGACAAAACATAACAATATGTACTAAAAATTAATTTGCATTACTTGTCCATATGTAGTGTCTGATACTTCGTTTACTATGTACACATATGTAGTGTCTGATACTTAGATTACTGTTATCCTTAAAACATATTATATCCCTAATCTCTATCATCCGAATTTATATAATTTTTTTCTTTTTTGCGCCTACTTGTCCATATGTAGTGTCTGATATTTAGATTAATGTTGTGCTTAAAACATATCAATATGTAGTGATAGATACTTACACTACATATTGATATTACATGTCAAATATCTATTACTACATATCAATATGTAGTGATAGATACTTACACTACATAAATGATTTTACATACTATATAAATAAAGGAAGATATTGGTGTTAAAAATTACTAATAATGAGGGGGCGCCGCCCCCTAGACTCCTGTAGATGTTGAATCACGCTGAACGACATATTCATTATTTGAAAGATCGCCATAAAAATATCTCATTTTGTCATTCAGAACATAATCCAGTTGGAAAACAATATAGTTCTGAACAAAAAAAAAAAAAAATCAGACAAAAACAGTATATTCATACACAAAATTCAGTTGGTATATATTATGTATGTACTGTGAAAGATCAAAGAGATTGTTCTGAAGTAAATTTAGTTGGTACTGATGGGATCAAATATTGCAAGTAGCCTTGTTGTGGCGAGATTTCAAATTAAGATCGTGGAAGAATGGTATCGTCATGGGTATACTCATCAAAATCCCATGATAAAAAAAAGTCAACTCAATATGTACATAGTATATATGTTGCTTAAACCATTGTACTATATGATCCTACCTAAGGTATATATTAATATGTACCATTCGAAACACGTACCTGTCGTAATTAGGAATTGGGACATTCGTATTGACGGATAAGGTTACATGTTGCCTTGTTGTGATGAGTTTTCAAATTACAATTTGAACATTTAACATATTTTCTACTCTTATCATATGTAATTTTAATGCGACTCTTCTTTTTCCTTCCCAAAGGATCCTTAATTGCAGCTGGTGGAAGAATGGTATCATCTTCTGTACACTCATCAGGCCTGTGAGAAAATAAGGAATAATCACTACATATCAATGTGTTCCTTCATCCTACCTAAACTACATATTATTATCTACTGCTTAAAAAACACATACCCGTCATGATTAGGAACATGTCTAATAGTTTTTGAATATAGCTCATGAAAACAACTAACTTTGAAGTAGTCATCAATGTAATCAAGGTACCTTCCCAAATACCGCAAGCAATAGCTGCAGTAGAATGCGAGCATGGGAAACCATACACGCGCCATCTTTGGAAAGTACAACCTTTTTTTTGTAGATCTAGCATATGAGACTTGCGCATAGAAAAACCAAAGAACTATATTATCTACCATATATTTACACAATACATATTGATATGTTATCTGCAGTACACCTAAGATACATAGTTTAGTGGATATCACACAACGCATAGCATATTATTTAAATATATATATATAATTCAGATGATAAGAGATAGGGTTCAAAGTTAACCTTGGAAAATGCACTTCAAAGAGGTGAAAATGTGACTGACTAAATTTCCAAGGACGACCAATTTGAATGTGTAGTTCAAGCAAGGCTTGATACATAGGGCCTAAGAGTTCTAGGTCCAGCGAAATACTTATTTCGCGACGTTGACATCAACTCCATTATATGTATCCTACACAAAAAAAACAACAACAACAAGTGTATTATACTACAAAACTAGATTAGTGGAGCATACTTAAAACAGTACATATATGCTTGTACTGTTACAAGAAACTAATAATTAACAAACCCCTAACAGTACATATAAGCTTGTACTATGAAAAAATAAACTGATACAAACGGATTCTCATCAACGAGTGCACGTGCAGATAACTTCTTATACGTGGAGAATCTAATTATTAAATATTCGGCGACGCTTGAAGAAGTATGACCAAACCTACAAACCCGGAAGAATGCACTAAACCACTTTTCCCTTGGAATGTTGCGGCAGTATTCAGCAACCCAGGCGCCTACGTCGCCATTTGAAAACAATCAACCACTTCATTACACTTTCATCAGACTTCCCGATTGGTAAGTTTTTTTTTTCAAGTGGAAGAAGCAATAACTATGATAAGAATCGGGGAATACTTCGGGGATATATTTCACCAACCCTTCAGCTCGGTCAGTCATAAAAGTGATGGGACGATCGTCCACAACTTTCGACAGATTGTCCAGAAACCAACGCCAACATGCATTATTTTATGCAGGAACTAATGCATATGCAAAAGAATAAAACCTGTAAAAAGAATTAAAAGTTAAGCAACTGGTTCTAAAAGAAACATATTGTACATATCAATATGTAATGGTACACAGAAAACACTACATATCAATGTGTGTACCATAAAATACTTCATACTATCATTATGAGAATTTAGATAGGAAAAAAAAAACATTAAGGAAATACTCTACTAGTTATGGATCTTCTTTCTAGAAAGATTAAAGTAAGGAATAGACTGTACATATGTCCTTGTGCTATTACCAGAAAACAGGCTGCATATCAATATATACCAACCAAAAGATAGTTACCTTGGTTGCCGTTAAGACATCTGCTGGTAGAACAATAGAAAAAAGATGATAGTTAGGTTTATCGTGTCGTCCTTGTGTTGGTAGAACAATTTATTCCAAAGCAAATAAAAAGTATATTGAATCTCTTAGTTGCATCATTGTAGTTGAAATCAATATATGATCCTGGGTTGGTTTCCCTAACCGCATTCACCCACTATGCAAGATCAGTGTACGACCTTACATCATCGCCATAAATCATTTGATGTGATAAATCTAGCCCATGGTATGCATGGTGATACTTGATGTTGATATCACCCCCAACTTTCACATAAGGAATATAGAAGTGCTATGCGATGTTGATACCACCCCCATATGCTCTGCGGTGTGTCAACAAAATTGGCAAAGGTACGAAAATTGCGGGATCGTAATGAATACAAGTGTTAGAGCACTGCTCGGTCGAACTCGCATGCATTGCTATCTCAAGCATGTTTGTTAATGTTAGTGATCAAAACTATAAGTCTTGATTTCTAGTCTACTATAACTAAGTCTCGGACTAGGATAGAAAGTGTAGTTGTGCTCAAGAACTCCATGGCGATCATCATACAAGACGAAGAACTACTCAAGGAACTGGTGGAACTTCATCGACTAAAAGGTATGTGGAGACTTGAACTTATCTATCACTCAAAAGTCTATCTACTCTATCTCTTATCTTGAGACAAAAGTCGTTTTGTCATATAGACTTTGATTATACACATTTTCTATTTCAAGCCGAGTTTATCTCGCTTATCTAATTTCTGTAAATATGTGTTGGTAAGCTTTCGCTTGGCCAAGTTCATCTTTACCTAGTGACGAAAGTCATGTTATGTTTCAATTACTTGAAAATGGCTTTGACGAAAAATAGTTTGTGAATAACAACTATATAACGTCCTCTAAGAATGTTTCAATGATTGAAATGAGAGTTTAAATTATATAACCATTGTTGGATATAAGAATTGTGTGGTAACACATACATGTATAAGTCCTTATTCCTTGAACCGAAGTCTGTGTACTTTGATGCTCAGGAAACTGAAGTAGTCCGCGAACCCGGTCCGCGATCGCTTTTGAGGTTCTCTTCCAGAGAAAATCTGCTGGAGTTTGTAAACTTGTTACAAACTTATTCCGGGTACTTAATTCTGCGTACCTATTCCGCGTAATAAGGTTGGTTATTTTCTAAAAACGATTATTAGTAAACTTATACTTATATTAACTAAGGAATGCAAGTTTGCAAACCGTGGTTATAAAGTTCATGAATCGATTCGAGTGAATCAATTCATTTTTGCTTCAATTGTGTCTTGTATACTTCTATGAGATCTAAGCAATTGAAAAACTCTCTAACTAGTTCATTTAAGCAATTTGAACTAGTTATGGTGAAGAAGAATATGTTTAATATGAAATTACTCATATGGATAACCATTTGGTTAACTACTGTTGAACCAACAAATGTACATGTTTGGGTACGGTTACACAAACCTAAAATGTGCATTTCATTTGTGTGTAACAATCTAAGTTTTCGATCCAACGGTCGAAAGATATTAGCTTGAATCTAATCAGGTTTTCATCTAACGGTGAATATTGAATGCTTTGTTACTGAGCTAACATTGATTGCAAACCCTGATTTGAAAGACTATATAAAGGAGAACTCTAGCAACTGGAAAACCTAATCCCCACACCTCCTGTGTGATACTAATTGTATAAGCTAGAGTCGATTCTCCTTTAACCTTAGGTTTATACCGAGACCTTGTAGGTTAACGACTTGAAGACTTCATTGGGATTGTGAAGCCAATCCTATACTACTTTCTTGTAGTTGTGTGATCTGATCTTGATGTTTCTACCGTATTGAGTACAATCGTAACGATTGGCTTGCGATTGATATCTCCAATAGGAAAGATATAAAAGTAATCACAAACACCTTCGTCTCATCGTTTGTGATTCCATAATATCTTCTTTCGCCACGTCGATTAAGATTATTGTGAGGTGATTGATAATACTAGGTTGTTCTTCGGGAATATAAGTCCGGGTTATCAATTGGTTCCTGTTAACCTTGATTTATTAAAAGACGGAACAAAACTCGTAGGTATTTCTGTGGGAGACAGATTTATCTATTACCGTAAACTTTTCTGTGTGATACAGATTTTTTTATTAAAGTCTTCGAATTTGGGTCGTAGCAACTCTTAGTTGTGAGTGAGATAAGCTAAGGAAATCAAGTGCGTAGTATCCTGCTGGGATCAGAGATGTAAGGAGCGCAACTGTACCTTGGATCAGTGTGAGATTGATTGGGGTTCAACTACAGTCCAGACCGAAGTTAGTTTGTAGTAGGCTAGTGTCTGTAGCGGCTTAATACAGTGTGTGTTCAATCTGGACTAGGTCCCGGGGTTTTCTACATTTGCGGTTTCCTCGTTAGCAAAACTTCTGTTGTCTGTGTTATTTTTTTTTTCGCATTATATTTTGTTATATAATTTAAATATCACAGGTTGTGCGTTTGAATCAATCAATTGGGAAATCCGACCTTTGGTTGTTGATTGAAATTGATTGATCCTTGAACATTGGTCTTTGGTACCGTTCAAGTGATTTCTCTTGTATTCAATTAGACTCGCAGATTTCTATTTGCTTGAGTAAGAATTGAATTGAGAAAGGGAGATATAACACTTTGATATACTTTGTAAAGATTGAGTCTAGTTGATTCTCTTGAAAGTATATTGGAGTTGTCCACTCTGATTGCTAATCGAAATATTGGGTGTGGTTGTTGTACCCCTCCGCTTTTTCAATTGGTATCGAGAGAAGGCAAACACGTTTAAAGACCTTATAAGTCTATGTTTGTAGCGATCTGACTCTATGGACAAGAGTACTATCTCTGATAAATGCGTCACCAGAAACAAAAGTTATGTCTCGTCTATTTTTATTAAAGAGAAAGATTCTCCAATCTCAAATATAGACGAACATTGTGTTCGAACAAGACAGACTCCGACATGAGTTTTTCCGATTACCCTTCAAAAGAGTCTATCTATATTAATGAACGAGAAACATCTGAAGAGAGTGAATTGATTTTAAATCTTGTTATAATCCAAGCTAGTAGATTTAATCGGTTGAAATATCATGTCAATGTTCTCCTTGGTGTAGTAAGAGACTGTAATTTCAAAGAAAATACTGAAGATTATTCTTCACGTATGGTTCTCGAGGCAAGTCTCAAAAAGGATGCTTTGGAAATAGAACATCGCTTGATTAAACTCTCTCTTCAAGGATGCTCTAAGAAGTCTAATATACCATGTACTTCTGCCACAACTGAAAAAGTTCCATCTCCAGAAGTGAAATCAAAATCCCTTCCTATCAGAAAAGATGTGTTAGTCTCCTCCTCTAATCAAGGAAGTTATACATCACATGGAAGGAAGAAATCTCCTAACGAGATCATATCATACATAGTACTATCTAACCACCCTTGTGATCGGAAAGTATGTCTCTTTTGTGAGGCAAAAGTTCTCGTTAAACAAAAGGGGAACTCTAGGTTGAATAAAAATTCCTTTGTTCAACTTCAACACACCTTAGACTTAATTCTCAAAGGTGTAACTGACATTCGTATGTCGAAACCCATTGGTTTTCGTACTTACTCTGTGTATGCTATTAGGAAGGTCAGTTCAATGAGTTCCTCGAATACTCAAAAGCATAAAAGACATCTTAACAAAAAACATCTGAGAAAAGATCAGAAATTTTCCTTCTACAAAAAGGGAGATAATGATTCAGTTGATGTGAACAAGGTATGAAGAAAATGGCAAAGATGATGATAACTTAAAGAAGTTATTTGAAGGTTGTAGAGAAACTTTCAAAAGGCTGTCATCTTTATCTATCCAAAATTCTTCAAGTAAGAATCGATACTATGAGTCATATTTTGACAACTTTTCACATCATAATGGTTTTTCTCCAAAGTCTCGGAGAAAGAAAGATAATCGAAAACAATTTTCATTTAATGAGCTAAAGGCTCATACTTGTGTTAATTAATCACAAGGTTGAAATCTCACTCACGAAAATCCTGGTTGAGTGAAAATTTGTAAGGTATACTTATTGGCAAAGTGTCTCTGATTATCTAGCTAATTTCTTATCGTTCTTAGATGGATTGTCAGTTACATGAGTATTTTCTGGTTGTTCTTTCTTTGTTTAGTGGTTTTAATTTTTTCTTATGCTTTCTATCTAGAGCTACGATGCATGGACCTTTTCAAGCAACAAGGTGTTGTGTAAACCTTCTTCAAATAACCTTTTTCGGTTTTTGTGGATACCCTTCTTACGGGTACACGTACGGTTTAGGGACTCTCTCACAAACCGATCTTGTAAACCCTAATTCCTTCCGAACTTGTTTATATACCTTTCCTATTGAGTTGAATTATCTCACTCTAGGCTTCCTATTATCAATGGCTTCTTCTTCTTGCTCTTGGGATTTACCTGAAGACTTCGTTGATAATGCGGTATATTTCGAATTCGATGAAAACAAGGGAACCTTTGTTGAAGTTGAAGGATCTTTTCCTCAATCTCCTGATTCCTACTCGGATATTGAGGAGGTTGAAGAGATTTCGGCTGAAGTGGTTCTTGACTTCCTCAAAAACTTTGAGAATGCAAAATAACAACTTGTTGATATAATGAAGTGTATTGATGTGGTAAGAACTGAGTTAAAAAAGGTTAATTCTGACCTTGTTCTTATGAAAACACGTGTTAAAGAACTTCTCAATAAGGATATCCACTCTGAATATGCAGAGGATGATGTCGATCACAAGTTCAAAGACCTCAAGACTCATGAGGATAGTGAACCATCTATTTGACCCAAGTTCGACTTCGACTTTGGCATAAAAGTCCGCTTTGTTTTTTAGCTTGTTGGTTTTATTTGTCTAGTAAATCTTATTTTATTGCTTTGTTTAGAAGAATAACTAGAGTTTGGAATAGCCATTATTGTGATTATATAGGGAATCGACTAGATATTTGACACTACAATGACAATAACCTTCTCTTCCATAAGGGATAGAGCCTCAAATGAATATTTTCATTATCTGCTTCAGACAGAAACAATCATTCACCATAAATATCTTCTCTACTCCCTATTGGTGATCAATTGACCAATGCTCATTGATCCCTTAACCTAATCCACTTATTCCCTCAAGGACAATTAAGCCCCTTACAATTTAAGAAACAGGCCATAGGAAAAGTAAAGCAGTAAAGACTAGAGAAGAGTAAAGCCCAATGACTTGAAGCTCGTGGGTACATAACAATGCCCACCCCTTTTAAGTGTCCTTGTCCTCAAGGACAAAGTGTGGAAATTGAGCTTTAATGTGACTAGTATCTTCCCACGTCGCGTCCTCTGGAGGTGCACTTACCCATTGTATCAAAACTTGATGTATAGAGTGTCCATCTCGAAGTGTAAGTCGGGTGTGTATCAGAAGTCGGATTCTAATCAAATCGTGACTCAGCGCCGGCTAAATCCAGGTTCTCCAGATCCAAGAGAGCTCAAAACGTTCCAATTATTTCGATCCATTCATTCATCACTGCAAAATCAGGGTGGCAATGTTGGGGAAGGAGTGTAGTGCTGACCAATTTTTGTTTTAACTGAGATACGTGAAATACTGTGTGTATGCGTGACCCAATTGGAATCGTCTTCTATTTCCTTTTTTTTTTTTCTTCATCATCACAGATTTTAGCTTGATCTATCTCAAATCTTCAAAGAGTTTTGGCAGAGGAAATAGAGGGGCGGAGATAAACATCACGATCTTTTGTTAAAGATGATTCTCTAAACACGTGTTTATAATCTCAAACGGTAACCCAAAATATTTAGACGAAAGGTTCTTTTAACGTTTTGAAATTCTTACAGGTGGATGACTAAGTCAATGAGATTTTACAGTGGGACCAGACGTTTGCATGGGATAAGGTTGTAATTTGAAAAAAACCATATCACCCCAATTGGCAGTTTTAGCAAAGATTTTCTGTATAATCTCAAACGGTCCAAAATATTTTTTGTGCTTGATCAGACGTTTGCCGATAAGGTTGTAATTTGAAGAAAAAAAACTTCATCCTTGTTTGTGCCTTCAATAAGTCTTCGCGGAGTAGTTGTAACATGTGATCTTTGTCTTGTAAGTAGTCTTGAACAGCTTTCACAGAGGTGGTGGACTGTAGAGGGAATGCTAAATGTGGTGGTTGATAGCCATACAAGCTTGAAATTGTGTCATTCTTAAACTTATGTGGTGATTAGTATTAAACCACCATTCGGCTAAGGACAACCAATTGGACCAGAGCCTAGGAGTCGTACCTATCATGCACCTGAGATATTGCTCCAAACAAGCATTTGTATGTTCCGTCTTTCCATCGGTCTGTGGATGGTACGAGGTGCTGAGATGTAAGGAAGTCCCCAAGGCTTTGAACAACTCCTGCCAAAACTGGATGATAAATATCTTGTCTCTATCCGAGACAATAGACGATGGTAAGCCATGAAGCTTAAATATGTGACGGAGAAATTCCTTCGCCACATATATAGCAGTGAATGGATGAGCTAAAGCTATAAAATGACTGTATTTTGTCAGTCGATCAACCATAACCAAAATCACTGATTTCTTGTTGGACAATGGCAGACCTTCTATGAAGTACATTGCTATGTGTTGCCAAGCCAACTCTGGAATTGGGAGAGGCTGAAGAAGACCCGCACTGTGTGTGTTTTCCCCTTTGTTACATTGACAGACTTCGCAGTGAGCCACAAACTGTAGTATATCAGCTTTCATCTTAGGCCAATAGAAATAGGCTTTAGCTCGATTGTATGTGCCTAACATTCCGGAGTGACCACCAACAACGGAGCAATGAACAGATTGAATTATATGATCCCTTACCAGATGACTAGAACCAATATACAGTCTGGTTTTGTACCTGAGTATCCCAGCAGTGTAAGAGTAAACCTTGTGAGAAGGTTGGATCAGCAGTTGAACAATCAGCTGTTGTGCTAAGGGGTCTTCACTGTAGCTATGAATGATGTCTTGGGCCCACTGAGGTTGTGATAATGATAAGGCCAGGCATTCAGCATTGGAGTGACGAATTCGTGACAGTGCATCTGCAGCCTTATTATCAAGGCCCTTCTTGTACCGAATGACATAATCCAGTCTAAGCAACTTCATCAGCCACTTTTGCTGCAGAACTGAAGTAACCCGTTGTTCCATAAGAAATTTCAAACTCTGGTGATCCGTATTGATGATGAATTGGCTGTGGGACAGATAGTGTTTGAACTTTTGAACTGCCATGACAATGGCCAATAGTTCCTTTTCATAAGTGGACAAGGAAAGCTCTTTAGGACCTAACCCTTTACTGTAGAAGGCAATGGGTTTACCTTGTTGCATTAAGATAATTCTAATGCCCTTGGAACATGCGTCAGTTTCTAGGACAAAAGGGTGGGAAAAATCAGGCAACGCCAGAACAGGTGGAGAGAGCATAGCTTGTTTAAGTGAAGTAAATGCGTGAAATGCCTCAGGGGACCAATGAAATGATTCTTTCTTCAACATATCAGTCAATGGCTTGCTAATAGTGTCGTAAGCCTTGATGAATCTTCTGTAGTAACCATTTAAGCCGAGAAAGCCTTGTAACTGCTTCAATGTAGTGGGTTGTGGCCAGTTTTCCATTGCTGCAAGTTTGTCTGGGTCTGCCGCAACACTTTCCGAAGTAATAAGATGGCCCAAGTAAGCTAACTGAGTTTGAGCAAAGCAACATTTGTCCTAGTTGGAAAACAGAGAGTGTTGTCTTAACAAGGACAAGGTCTGAGATAAATGCAAGACATGCTCTTCTAATGAATCACTATAAATAAGTATGTCATAAAAAAACGATGATGAACTTTCAAAGAAAAGGTTGAAAAATCTGATTCATGAGGGCCTGGAAGGTCGCAGGGGCGTTGGTTAAGCCGAAGGGCATAACCCTAAATTCATACTGGCCATGATGTGTACGAAAGGATGTCTTAAAAATATCAGATAAATGCATGCGTATGGTAGCCCGACTTAAGATCAATTCTAGAAAAAAATTTCTTTCCATCTAACTCATCAAGTAGTTATTCAATTAAGGGAATGTGAAACTTATCTTTTATAGTAGCGTCATTCAGCCGTCTATAGTCGACACAAAAGCGCCATGAGCCATCCTTCTTTTTGACCAATAAAATGGGGGCAGCAAATGGACTATTGTTGTGCTGGATAATCCCACTTTCTAAAATTTCCTGCACCAGTTTTTCCACCACCATTTTCTGTACATAGGGGCATCTATACGGCCTTTGGGAAGTAGGTGATGTGTTTGGCTTAAGAAGAATACAGTGATCCAATGCTCTGGCAGGTGGTAAAGATTAGGCTCCTTAAACACATCTTGATAATCTTCTAACACTGAAGTAATAGCAGAAGGAGTGGGAGCAACAAGAATTGTTGTGAGACAAAAAAACTGCCCAATCAATATTGGTGTCTTGCTTTTAAGAAACTTAAGAAAAGAAGACCCACTAATCATGCTGCAAGAAGGTGTCGATGAACATATTTGTAAGGTAATCTGTTGTCCCTGATGGAATAATGATAGACGAAGGTCAGCTAGATTAAACATCACATCACCCAGCTGTTTTAACCAATCAACTCCGAGAACCATATCGCACCCTCCTAAGGGAAGAACTCTGATGTCAGCACAAAAATCATAATTCTACATGGACCACGACAATTGAGGACATACACCTGAGCTCATTGTAGTGTCACCATTAGCCACAGTGACGAGCATATGACCCGTAGGTTGAATGTGGAGATGCAGCTTCTCAGCTAGTCTAGCATCTACAAAGCTACGTGTGCTTCCAGTGTCCACCAGTACCAAAATATCTTTGTGATTTAGCCCGCCTGGAACTCGGATAATGTTTTGCGCCACTAAGCCAGTTAGGGCATGAAGGGATATCTCCATGGTGGATTTTACAGAAGGAGCAGGTGAGCCAGTATCCTCTTCATTCTCCTCTACTGACAGGGAAGATTCTTCAGCAGAAGCAACTAGCATGAACAATTGCTGAGTCTTGCACATTTGTCCCTGTTTATATATTTCATCGCAATTATAACATAATCCCTTATCCCTTCTTACCTTTATCTGAGACAGTATCAATCTTCTTATAGGGGGAATAGGAGGGTCATCTCTAGTAGGTGTTGGGGGGTGTGTTACAAAGGGTTTAGAGTGAGAGAATAAGGCAGCAGGTATGGTTGTAAAAGGTGACAAGGGTGGTCTAGAAGTAGAGGGGGAGGAGGAAAATGTATTGGAAGGTGTAAATGGTTTAGGGTATCGATAACGTTTACTCTGAAATTCTACAGAAGCCTGCTGCATTTTAGCAAGGTAAAAGGCATCAATGTCACTGGCAGGTTTGAACATTTGTACCGGATTACGGATCTCCTCCTTAAGACCACTGATGAAACTCAATGTATAATAATCCTCAGAGAGGTGTTTATGCTTAGCTTTCATAATAGCTTTGAGAGATTCATAACGTTCAAAATACTCCTCAACTGTGGAAGTTTGAGATAGTTTATTAAAGCTACCCACATAATTATCATAAGAAACATCTTCAAATCTAATACAAACATCATGAACAAATTTATCCCAATCAAGAATTGTGTGACCCTCTTGGTAATCTAAGAACCATGAATCAACTTTGCCATCAAAGTGAATGGAAGCTAGGTCAACACGTTTTAAATTATCCACATAATTGAGATGAAAAAATCGTTCGCATTTCCTAATCCATCCTCGAGGATTGGTACCATCAAAATGGGGAAAATCGATTTTAGAATGACGAAGAAGGTTACCTGAAGTGAGACGCAGAATTGGTTGTTGAGGCTCTGCTACGTTTGACTCCGGTGACTCGGTAGTGGGAGGAATACCCAAATGCTTACAGAGAACAACAAATTGAACCCTAATAGTGTCTTTAAGTAAACCAATTTCAGAATTTAGACCCTGAAGTTTATCTTCCAAAACTGATAATCGATCGGAATGTTGTTGTTGACTAACAACAACCTGTTTTACTGTCGATGGTTGATCGCCTCCCCTGTCATAATTCAGGTACACAAGATCAAGAGTCTGATACCAAATGTAGTGAATCGACTAGAGATTTCACACTACAAAGACAATAACCTTCTCTTCCACAAGGGATAGAGCCTCAAATGAATATTTTCATTATCTGGTTCAGACAGAAACAATCATTCACCATAAATATCTTATCTACTCCATATTGGTGATCCAACGACCAATGCTCGTTGATCCCTTAACCTAATCCACTTATTCCCTCAAGGACAATCAAGCCCCTTACAATTTAAGAAACATGCCACATGAAAAGTAAAGAAGTAAAGACTAGAGAAGAGTAAAGCCCAATGACTTGAAGCCCGTAGGTACATAACAGATTACACATAGATATGTCCAACGTTTTCATCTTCATGTTTTTAGATTTATTTGTTTAAATTCTAAAAAAAAAAAAACTGTTTGGAAGATGATTTTTGCAGTATTAATCTTTATGGTTTTTATATATTGCAATTTGTTATGGGATATGTGTGTTTGCGTCCGTGAACTATGATTGTCCCATATCTTTTCAAAAGTTAAGTCTTTCGTATGTCGATATGCATGTATTGATAAAAGAATGAATGAACTTTTGACATCACAAAAGTTTGAAACCTATTATATCATTATGCAAATATTGATGGAAGATAGGGTGAACTTTTGTTTACGAGGATTATGTCTATTGTATGTCATTGTGCAAATAGTGATGGAAAATAGAATGAATCCTTGTTTATTCCGCAGTATTGATCTTCCCTAATCCATATTTTATGTATACTATGAGGCTCCGTAAGTTCTCTTATGTTGAGCATTTCCGATTAGATTAATCATGGGTTTTCTTGTGGTTAATTTAATTGAGTAATTTTGGATTCAAATACATATTCGTATTTGATTTGTTATGTCCAAAGAAATCCTTCTTTTCTCTTGAAATTAAGGTCGCTCTTGTTGTTCTTTCGGGAATGACATATTATGGGGGAGAGTTCTTAATTGAACTTGTGCTTAATTGCCAAATCTTTGTGGGGAGTGCGGCTGTGGAATATTATAGGGGTTATCTTGTATCTTTATAAACTCCTTGATGAAAGCATTTAGCTTCGGCTATATGATTGCATCTAAAAATTTGATATGTGCTTACTTTTGGTCATGAAATGTCTCTATGGAAATTTTCATTAGGATATCGTTTTCATACCTTTGCCAATTTTATTGACAAAAAGGGGGAGAATTAATGTGTAGTTCACACTACAAATACATATGGTTTTCGGATCATTATGTAAGAGGGAGTGGTTTCCATGTGAGATAGAGTATTGACTAAGGGGGAGTGATACATATCACCATAGTATTGTTGTCGAAGTTGTGATACAATTGAACTTTGATGTTGTGTAATAATACTATGACACTGTATAACAATGATTGAGAATTCTTGTTTTCTCATTGTTATTGCTACGGATTTTCAACAAAGATGATGCTAAACTTACAACCTTTGGAATCATTGGTGTACTTGGAAGTGATGAAGATTTCGAGTAATGTTGAAGATTAGGCATGTGGAAGAAGAGCTACAAAAGTTTATTTATCTATTTTTGTATTCCATATGTATTGATAGTTTTGTCACTAAAATTGACAAAGGGGGAGATTGTTAGATCACTGCTCGGTCGAACTCGCATGCGTTGCTATCTCAAGCATGTTTGTCAATGTTAATGATCAAAACTATAAGTTTTAATTTCTAGTCTACTATAGCTAAGTCTCGGACTAGGATAGAAAGTGTAGTTGAGCTCAAGAACTCCATGGCGATCATTATACAAGACGAAGAACTACTCAAGGAACTGATGGAACTTCATCGACTAAAAGGTATGTGGAGACTTGAACTTATCTATCACTCAAAAGTCTATCTACTATCTCCTATCTTGAGACAAAAGTCGTTTTGCTATATAGACTTTGATTATTCACATTTGCTATTTCGAGCCGAGTTTATCTCACTTATCTATTTTTCGAAATATGTGTTGGTAAGCTTTCGCTTTGGCCAAGTTCATCTTTACCTAGTGACGAAAGTCATGTTATGTTTCAATTACTTGAAAATGGCTTTAATGAAAAATAGTTTGTGAAAAACAACTATATAACGTCCTCTAAGAATGTTTCAATGATTGAAATGAGAGTTTAGATTATATAACCATTGTTGGATATAAGCATTGTGTGGTAACACATACATGTATAAGTCCTTATTCCTTGAACCGAAGTCTGTGTACTTTGCTGCTCAGGAAACCAGAACAGAGTCCGCGAACCCAGTCCGCGTACTGTCGGAGGTTCTCTTCCCGAGAAAATCTGCTGGAGTTCGTAAACTTGTTACAAACTTATTCCGGGTACTTAAGTCTGCGTACCTAGTCCGCGTACTTAGGTTGGTTATTTTCTAAAAACGATTATTCGTGAACTTATACTTATATTAACTAAGGAATGCAAGTTTGCAAACCGTGGCTATAAAGTTCATGAATCAATTCGAGTGAATCAAATCGTTTTTGTTTCAATTGTGTCTTGTATACTTCTATGAGATCTAAGCAATTGAAAAACTCCCTAACTAGTTCATTTGAGTCATTAGAACTAGTTATGGTGAAGAAGAATATGGTTAATATGAAAGTGCTCATATGGCTAACCATTTGGTTAACTGCTGTTGAACCAACAAATGTACATGTTTGGGTACGGTTACACAAAACTAAAACGTACATTTCATTTGTGTGTAACAAGCTAAGTTTTCGATCCAACGGTCGAAAGATATTAGCTTGAATCTAATCAGGTTTTCATCTAACGGTGAATATTGAATGCTTTGTTACTAAGCTAACATTGATTGCAAACCCTGATTTGAAAGACTATATAAAGGAAAACTCTAGCAACTGGGAAACCTAATCCCCACACCTCCTGTGTGATACTAGATGTATAAGCTAGAGTCGATTCTCCTTTAATCTTAGGTTTTTACCGAGAACCTGTAGGTTAACGAATTGAAGACTTCATTGGGATTGTGAAGCCAGACCGATACTACTTTCTTGTAGTTGTGTGATCTGATCTTGATGTTTCTATCATATTGAGTACAATCGTAACGATTGGATTGAGATTGATATCTCCAATAGGCAAGATATAAAAGTAATCACAAACACCTTCGTATCATCGTTTGTGATTTCATAATATCTTCTTTCGCCGCGTCGATTAATATTATTGTGATGTGATTGATAATACTAGGCTGTTCTTCGGGAATATAATTTCGAGTTATCAATTGGTTCATGTTCACCTTGATTTATCAAAAAACGGAACAAAACTCGTAGGTATTTCTGTGGGAGACAAATTTATCTATTATCGTAGACTTTTCTGTGTGATACAGATTTGTTGATTAAAGTCTTCAACTTTGGGTCGTAGCAACTCTTAGTTGTGGGTGAGATCAGCTAAGGGAATCAAGTGCGTAGTATCCTGATGGGATTAGAGACGTAAGGAGCGCAACTGTACCTTGGATCAGTGTGAGATTGATTGGGGTTCAACTACAGTCTAGACCGAAGTTAGTTTGTAGTAGGCTAGTGTCTCAGTAGCGGCTTAATACTGATGTGTGTTCAATCTGGACTAGGTCCCGGGGGTTTTCCGCATTTGTGGTTTCCTCGTTAACAAAAATTCTGGTGTTTGTGTTATTTTTTTTTCTCATTATATTTTGTTATATAATTTAAATATCACAGGTTGTGCGTTTGAATCAATCAATTGGGAAATCCGACCTTTGGTTGTTGATTGAAATTGATTGATCCTTGAACATTGGTCTTTGGTACCGTTCAAGTGATTTCTCTTGTATTCAATTATACTCTCAGATTTCTATTTGCTTGAGTAAGAATTGAATCGAGAAAGAGAGATATAACTCTTTGATATACTTTGTAAAGATTGAGTCTAGTTGATTCTCTTGAAAGTATATTGGAGTTAGTCCATACTGATTGCTAATCGAAATATTGGGTGTGGTTGTTGTACCCCCGCTTTTTCAACAACCAAAACATATCTCAAGTTTTAAGGAAGATAGAGATACTACATAATAATTAGATAACTAAGTTATTATGCAACTCTTCATATCAACTTATTTAGATTATATCACATAGTAATAAATACTTAGCGCCCATCCTAGGAGATTAAAAATATACAAGCATCCCTTTTAAATTCCACAGCCACACACTCCATAATTAAAGATATATCAATTAAGAACAAGTTCATTTAAGAACTTTCTCCCATTGAATGTCATTCTCAAGAAAACAACATGAGTGACCTTGGTTTTGTGAAAAAGAAGGATTTTGTCGAACATTAACAAATCACAGGGATTTGTAACCGGGAAGTCGATTTTTAAAATAATTTTATAATGGCAGCTACATACAACAAGATTGTTTTAATCGATATGACTCAACATAAGAAAACCTTTCGGAGTGTGTCAAGAAGTAAAAACACCAAAGTGTGATCACAAGTAGATCAATACTACGAGAAAATTCTCAAAGATTTTTTTCTATTTTCCGTTTATAAAAAACACAATAGATTTAACTTCTGAGCATATACGAAATATTAGCTCGATTCACGAAATTCATAAAGGCACATATATTTCATATGACTTTTGCAATAATTAAATAAAAAATGATTACATATTGCAAGTTCATCTTCCAACAACTATAGAATATAAATAAATAAATCTAAAAAGATGCAAGATGAAAATCGTTGGAAATAGCTTGTGTAATCACAATTTTTGCTATACCAAACCATAGTTATCCTTCTCAAAAAGTAACTATAAATTCTCACAAGAAGTTTCCTAGATATTTAAAATCTTAGAAGAACTGTTTATCATCTCCAAACTCCTTATCAATGATTGGCACAGGAACATACGGTTCATGAATGAAAGAGTTAGTTCCTGCAAACCTGGTAGGCTGTTGATTGACAAGTGCTTCTTGTAGTTTGAGAGATTTCTGTAAAATCATCCTCAGCATGTGCACCTCCTTCTTGGTTTTCTTAAGTTCTCCAAGAAGATTTTCAAACCTTTTATGGTTGGATTAATCCACTCTAGGTTTGTTTTGATTCTTCCTTTTCCTCTTAAGAGATGAGACAAAAGGAAGGGACATCTATTTCTCCTTTTTAGTTGGATCAGTATCAACAACCATTGGAGCATAGGTTTCACGAGAAGATGTTGTGCTTGAAACCTCTATGATTAAGAATAAAATTTGATTTGTGAAACACAAATATATGGCTCAACAGGCAAAGTTTCTTGTGAAAGAGATATAAGTCTTGAAGTAGAAGACATTTATCACGCATGATTCTGGAACTTATAAAAATTCATGTACTGGAACATACAAAACCTAAAATGGGATGAAAATGTCATTTTTATCCTTCTTAAGTTTTGTAGATCAAATTTTTCAAATCCATTACTTGAGACATAAATTAAGATGGATAGATAAAAGATGAAAATCCAAGTAATAATATTCAATTTTGATCCAAAGCCCTGATGTGCATAGTTTTTATCTCTTTCAAGGGTGCATGAGATAAGATGCACATTTCAACACAATTAGATTGTGTTAAGGTGAGCATTAGATTGCTCACAACCAGATTCCTGTATGGATTTGACAATATCCTCCAATATGGAACATTTAGTCTGGACTCTTTTCTTTAGTTGAGATTTTTCCTTATCCTTAGAATCAATCAATCTCTTAGAAGAAAAAGAGTTAACTTTGTGTACCTCAGGATTGGACTTTTGAACAAGTTTAAGCACATTTGCCAACTGACTAGCCCTCCGTTGCAGTTTGTTGACATACCTTAGTTTATGATTGTATTTAAAACATTGTGTGAGTCCGTGACCTTCACTGGTACAATAAGGACATGCCGGATTGGAGATTGTTTCAGGAACAAATTTAGCGGCTACACATAGGGTACCGAAACATTCGGAAATTCTCATTAGTATACGAAAAATCCATAGCATTGTCCAATGATTTTGATGAAGAATCCTCAATTAAATTATCAAGATTGATATGAGTATTGCTAGACTTATCAAAATTGACAATTTCTCCCAAGAGTGCTACACTTGAACTTTCTTCCTCTTCATAATTGTAATGATTAGAAGTTTCATCAAGTGTTGCAGCCAAACTCTTATTGCCAGTGTATTTTTTTCGATTTGGACACTCATTTGAAAAATGATTGAACCCTTAACACTTGAAACATTGTGGCATATCCTCATCGTCAGTATCGTTGGAATCTTTTTTTTGGAAGAAATACGATTATGTGTCTTAGCTGACGTTAGAGGTTTTTCTCTGAAAAACCGTTTATTTCTCTTCCTAAGAAGTTCTCTAAACTGTCTTGTGATCAATGAAACTGAGATTATCAAGGTCTTCATCTGGAAAATCAGGATCAAGAAAATCATCTCCACAGTTGTCAACACTTTCACTTTCAAGAGTTTTAGTGTTTTTAGTGCCTTGAAAGCGATATTCTTTCCGGCTTTGGATTGTATGATCAAAGATATTCAACTTTCTAACTAATCGAGGGTTGTTTAGTTATTTTATCTTTCAGGCTTTGGATTGTAGTTCATGATCAAAGATATTCAACTTTCTAACTACTTGAGGGTTGTTTAGTCATTATAAAAATATTTTAGATAACGGGTTTTTGGAATTACTGACGGGCGACCCGTTTTTGTCCTATGGGTGACCTGGTTTGTCCTATCAGGTGAAACCCCTCTATTGGAATGTGAAGCCTCTATAATAGGTTTCTTGTTAAAGGCCTGATTTTGGCTTTCTCTTGAGTTCAAAACTGGATCTGGATAGATATAAAGAGAGTAGACAAGTGTTGATATCTTTGTCCGTGCAAGGAGAATGAGAAAGTAAAGAAAGCCGAAATCTAAACCTTGATTCTTATTTCTTACATCTAACATAGTTTCAGTTACATCTGATAGAGAGTAGACCTGTATACGGAAAACATCAGCTGGATATATTCAAGAAAAATTAAACATTTTGGGGAGGTTAATGGCCCAGCTAGCCTATAAACCAGACGGCTCTGCATGGACCTATAAACAAGATAACTGTATCACCACTTATGACTGCAGAAGCTGCGTTTCTTGTTGCGGGACTCTCCATCTCAAGAAGCAAGTCATTTGGCTCACGTTCTGTAATAGATTCAGATGAATATAATGAGTACCAACATCATTATCACATAAGATAAATAAAGATGAAATTTACGAGTACAATAAAAATGAGTCATGTTACCAAGTCTTTGACAACAACATGTATCACAGGTTCTAAGATCACACACACACCAACAAGCAATAGTTACTTAAATATTGGCTCTCGGGGTGGCTTTGATACCAAATATCAAATCAGGTTCTCCACAAGTATGTTACAGATGTTAGCGACACCATTGAAGAGTGGTGATTAAGAATAGCGACAAATCACAAACCCAAATGTGACTTGGCCTGAAAACTTAGTTTTTTGTCCAGATTATAGAAGGATTTGAAACTTTAACAGAAAAACCCTCCAGAAAAGAATGTAAAATGTGAACAGGAGGGAACATACCTAGTTATCGTAGAAACGGGAACGGCGCCTTTGAAACCTGTGACATGAAAATTATAGCAAAGGTATCAACAAAGAGAGAATAAAAATACTAAGTAATAGGAGGTCCTGAAAGAGTGTCAGATCAGATAATCTGCAAATATACAGAGGATTTGGTTCCTCCGGTCCATGGATCTTACAAAGGAGATCATTTAATCTAGAGCTGATAAATACTAAACACTTATGCAAACGGAACATCTACTGACAGAATTAAAATGCTTCTTCATAGCCTTCAGTTCAACTGTTTAATGGACTGTACAGTGATTTCACAGTTGTTAAGTAAAGGGCGAAAGAAAAGAAAGATTGGGCCTGTCGTATATAAAATGAAAATACAATATACTGTATAACATGCATATAATACAGCAGACATTAAGAATAACCAGAGTTTCTTCAAATATTTTGATCATATATACTGCAGTCTTTAGAAAATGAAAAATCCATGGAATGAGTAAGGAACTGCCTTAAAGATTCAGTGTTTATATATACTTATGATATCACTGCATACTATGCCATCCATAAATCAGATTGCTTGAATATTTTTTCCAAACCTTGGCATCTCGTATCCTTTCCAGATATAGCAACAATTACGAAAAATAATCGAAATGATGGAACAAAACAGCAACATGAAAACCCTTGTTCCATTTATTTTCAAAAGATAAACATGCTGAACAAACAAGTATTTACAGGAAAGGAAGCAAGACTTCAAAAAGTAGTAACAAGAAACATGACAATGATTCAGATGAACAGAGAGAAACTAACGCTTGAACTCGAAAAATTTCAAAACATGGGGAAGCTTCCAAAAAACATGCTTCACTGACCTGCGGTGACTAGCATTGCCCCTACTGGTGTCAGTTACTCTACCCATGTACTCGTCATCAGTCTCATCAGCTCTATACTCCCCGATTTCAACAGATGTCACAGATCCATCATCAGAAGTCGAAGCTTCATAGCTGGAACGTCGACGTCCTCTCCTTGTTTCACCGACTCTTGCCCTTCTTCGATTTCTTGATGCCCTTAAATTATCAAATACCTGATATAATATACATGAGGTCCACCAGTTCCCATCATCCCCAGGGAAGTCCTCATACTCATCTCGGTTATCATCATCACCGTACTCGATAACATAGTCCCCAAGAACTACCCCATGTGGTACCTCTGAATGAATGGTACTCAGAACATCAATAATCTCAGACGACTGCTGAAAGTTCTCCCAATCAAGTTGCCGGGCAGGGTCTATCTTGGATGGACTAGCATGAGGATGCTCGACCTTGGCATGCTTCTGAAGCTCGGGGTAGTTTCCAATAAATGTACAGTTATCCTGATCGCAACATCTTTTCTTTTTGTTCAAATGAAGACGAACTTCATCAAGCACTACCCATCCTGTAACTTCCCCTCTACACAGGGGGCAGGCGGGGTGTTCTTTATCTTTCGATTCCATTGGCTGTGCTGTTTCAACTGACGTTGCATCTGATGTTGATGGATCTTTTTCCACCACTGGAATACCAAACGCACTTTTAAAGCGATCGAGACAGTTTGAATGAGTATGGCCAGTATCACACATGAATGGTCGACATCCATTCCCATAAGAGGTGCATTGGAGGAGGACTCCATTGTGTGGGAAATCCAAACATATTGGGCAAATCACATCTTCCCAATTCGGAACCAAGTTAGCAAGTTCCGACTTTGATGTGCTGGGCAGGAGCTTGCTCCCATGAAAAGTACCAGAGGCCATGAAGAGTATGTCTATAAACTAACAGTCATTATCGGTCTTGTGGAGATTATCCAGTCCCCTTGTAGTTCCAAGATCGAAGGCTGTCCAGCTAAGTTACATGTGTGATATAAAATCCGAACAAAAGGGCTCCAAAGTACCTCACCTGCACATAATCAATAGTTATAGAAACAACATAGAAGATTTGCTCAAAACAGATGGCATCAACCTAACAAAGTACAACACATAACGAAATACGCAATAGCTGCAGTGCTTGACAGCACAGAGGTGAAATAAATCAAAGTAAACCAATATCAGAGTGCAAACTTACTACAGTACCTAACACATGAAACATAAGGATATTTTCTGCCCTTACTAGTACCTAACCCATGCAACAAACAACCTTTCCTCTAAGGTCTAGTTGAGAAGCTGGGAAATCTAAATTCCAACAATTGGAAAAATTGTCGCAAAGGAAACACCACCATACCCGTAATTACTTTGGATATTCCGTACAAGACTTGCATGTAAATAACAATCAAATAGTAACAAAAGCAACAAAAAAATCAAAACGAAAGATATAATTATGTTGAATCTTTAATTCCACTATTACACCTTACATTCCAATTTTCAACAAATCAACTCAGCTGAATGTTTTCAATTGTTGAAAAATAAACTAGTTCCAACACAAATAATAATCATATCAACCTTGACAAACCCAAACCCAGACGGTTCTTCTCTAATTGCCGAATCTAAAAACCAATAAATACAAATCATTTGAAACACAGAACATGGATAATTTTATCCCCAATTACAATACCCCACAAACTTAAATATCCCTACTGTGTTGATTACTGCATGTTTTTTTTTTTTTTTGAAGCAGATTACTGCATGTTAGTGTATCTTCATGGTGATGGGTTCATGTATTGAGCTGATCTGCTCAATCAAATTACCCTCCTTTTTAATGGATTCCACTGAATCAAATAAACAATTTCAAAAGTCCAACTACTAAAATTAAATCAAGGGGCCCCATAAATCAATTTATATCAATGATTTGTTCATTTAAAATTTTCCATATAAATCAATCAAATTAGCGAGAGAATCATCCATAAAAAAATCAACCCAGAAATGAAATGAGAAAAATGATAAATGAATGATTTTTTTTATCACTGAAATTGAAAATTGAACAAAGAAATCGAACCTCAATATCTTCTTCTTCTTCTTGTTCCTGAGAATCGAAGCTGAGAGGGAGAGAAAGTAAACCCTAAGAGAGAGAGAGAGAATGGTTTGATGTTGTTGGTGTTGTTAAGGTCTTAGGTGAGTGCTTCTTGAGCTTCTTTCTGCTAAATTATAAACATATGACTCGGACTTCTGAGTAGTAGTGATATAATATTCCGCGGATCACCACTACTGCATACGTTTGCATGTTTGGGGATTTGACAAAAGTCAAGTCATAGGTGAGCACGCGTGTGCTTGCCATATGTAATGTAAGGATCCTACAAGGAGTTTCTCTGTTTCCGACTAGAAATGGCTTCTTCATCTCACTAAAAGATAGTTAGATACTAGGGGCCTGTTCGGATATCAGAATTAGAAATCAGATTTTTACTTCACAAAAATATAAATATTTTTGTGAATAGCATGTTTGAATATCAGAAGCAGAAATACTCCTGCTTCTCCTGTTTGAATTTGGTTTTGTACCAGTCAGATCATTGGTTTTTGTACTTTTTTCCAATGATCTGACTGGTACAGAACCATATTCAAATTCCAAATAAAATCAAAACAAACAAAGTATATTTTTTTCGGAGAGTGTTGATTTGTAAATTTCTTTCATAGTCTTATTATCGTCGGTGCTATGAATTTCGTCCCTCGTAACATATTTATTAAAATTGGCTTAAAAAATAAAACCAGTATAACTCTTTAAGAGATATTCCTCTGGTTTTGGAAAAGAATTGTTGTTCTCTCTCTTTTTTTTTTTTTTTAGTTTATCCCATCTTTAGACTAAAATGAAAAAGTGACAATACCTCTATAATGGAGATTTTAAATGTAAACACTCTGGTATCTGGAAGAAAATCTATCAGGGTGGAATGTGGGCTAGTTAGAAATTCAATTATTGGCTACCAGAGAGCAAGTAGCTATCCAGATTCCAGCGGCATATTTCTATCATTTTCGGATTTAGCTTAGTAAAGTGGATTTTGTTGACAATGTGACAATTTGACAAAAGTCAAGTCATAGGTGAGCACGCGTGTGCTCGCGTGTATGCAAGATCCTACAAGGAGTTTTTCTGTTTCTGACTCGAAATAAATATTAGGGGCCTGTTCGAATATCAGAATTATAATTCAGATTTTTGCTTCATAAAAAAGTAAATATTTTTGAAATGCTCATGCTTCTCCTGTTTGAATCTGGTTTTGTACCAGTCAGATCATTGATTTTTATACTTTTTTTCCAATGATCAGACTGGTACAGAAGCGGATTCACATCCCAAATAAGATCAAAACAAACAAAGTACATTTTTTCGGAGACTGTCGATTTGTAAATTTCATAGTTTTATTATTGCGGGTATTGTGAATTTCCTCCCTCGTAACAAATTTATTAAAATTGGCTCTAAAAATAAAACCAGTTGCCACGCAGAACTCTTTAAGATCCTTTGTTTTTAGAAAAGAATTACTATTGTTTTTTTCTTTTTCAATTTTACCTATTTTTAGACTAAAATGAAAAATTGACAATACCTCTGTCTAGAAATGGTGATAATATGTATAATGGAGATTTCAAATGTAAACACTGTGGTATCTGGAAGAAAATCTATCAGTATGGAATGTGGGCTAGTTAGAAATTCAATTATTGGCTACCAGAGCGCAAGTAGCTATCCAGATTCCAGCAGCATATTTCTATCATTTTCTGATTTAGCTTAGTAAAGTGGATTTTGTTCACATAATTTTATATTAAAAAGAAACTGTATTATTGAATTAGCAAGTTGGTATGGGATGAATTGTCTTTTCTTCTTACCGTATTCTGACGACCACTCAGTTCAAGAAGAAATGTGCTGTACTTACACAAATAACCTCGTTTCTTTTGAGACTGAGAATTGGGATTGATGTAATAAATCAGGGTATTTTTGTCTTTTGAATAAACAATAATACCACCATTTTGTTTCTTCTACAACACCCTCAAAATCAAATTAGTTTATCAAGAAATATTCAGGAAAGAATTCTTTTATTGAGATTTGACAATTTTAGACTCAAGAATTGCCGACCTAAATTATTAATAGAATATTAATTTTATTAAAAATAATATAAAATTTGTGGACTTTATTTTTCAGATGGGAATGCATTCGGGTTCTCGTGGCTATGGTTAAATCCTATGGGCTAGATTGAACTGCTAGATTGGTCAAAAAGTGTTGCAAATCAAGAAAAAAATGTGGGAAAAAAGTTAACACCATTTTTGTATACTTCTCTCTCCTAGCAAGTACTTGCAATTCAACTAGCAGCGAGATTGAAACGTTGAACCAAAAAGTGGTCCACACGTGCGAATATTCCAGGGCATCAACGCTGAACTGTTCAGCGCTTCCCTGGACGTTGTTCCATTCAGCGTTAGAGGTATATTACGTCTACCAATTAAGCGTTTTTTGGGCGCTGTTCGGTTCAACGTTCACCTGGACGCTGCACTGTTCAGCGTTCAACGCTGTATTGTTTAGCGTTCCGCTGCTAGATTCGCCATCCCATAGAACTTAGGAGGTTGCCCAGGCTGACGTGGATGGCCAATCTAGCAGCTAGATATCTAGCCCATATGACTTAGCCTAAGTGGCTCATTGGAAAATTTTGGTGAGAGCTCAGCTTGTTCATAGAGTACTTTGGGAAACTTTATTTGCTTTCGTTGTCTGGCAATGAGTTCCTTGCAGTCCAGAATATTCCTAGCTCTAATCCAGTTGCAAAGGATCAAATAAATGTTAAGTGGGGAGCCAAATTGCAAAGCCTTCAATCAATATATATGGTTATTCCAAAATCTCTTGGACAAACTTAAAACGGTCATTTAGCTGACTTCAGTTAGGCACAGTGCTAACGAAATCCAAGAAATTTATTTACTTAGTGTTTTCAGAGAAAAATACGAATGCTAGATCAAGGCAATCTGCACTTGTTAAGGGTGGTGCTTCCTTAGACCATCCACAGTCGGCAATGACAAAAACCAATACTGAAATGCTATAAATAGCATTACATTTAGCTTCAACACATGAGCATTCGTATTTTTCGTGAAGAGATGCTCAGTCTCTTTAAGTTTAAATGATGGACAAAATATGAGAGGTCGGCATTAAGACAATTCCGCAGTACATATCAAGAGTTCTATAGATCTGAAATATTTTACAGCAGATGGATGTTTGTTCAATCATCACAACTATTATTAGTGGCACACGAAAAGTTACAGATACATATTGGGGTTGGAATACAATAAGAATGTTTTAGCGTCTTAAGAAGACGAACAAAGAACCTCTGGAACCTTTTCCTAACCTGATTTTTTCGTCTACATAACTAATCTCCAGTTTAACCTCACTCTCCCCACCATAGGTGAAATTGAAACCTCCAACCTTCAGTTCTGGAGGCTCAAAAATAACTTGAATCCATTTTTCATCCAATACATTCAGTGCACCTATACCACGCAATATGTAAAAGAGAATTCAAAGACCAATTTCATAATGAGCGTAAGACAAATTCGTCTTTGTAAAGGGGGATAGATTGTGCTTACCTTTCAAGGAAACCTCTCCATCTATGAAACCAAATAAAGAAAACGAGACTTTATTTTTAACACAGGCAGGAGCTTCAACTACTTGAATCATTTGTTTAGTTTTAAAGAAAACGCGCCCTAATGCACTGCGGTAGCCGCCACCTGGAGATGTTGGCACAGAACAATATAGCACATCCCACTCTGAAAACCAAATTTGGCATGCGCCATATGTTAAGGATCCAACCAGTATCCAACGAAACATCAAATGCATACAAACTAAGTTAGACGATGAAAGTAGCAGTATGATTTACCTCCAAATATAAGTGGGCATTTAACAGGCTCCTCGACACAGTATTGTCGTAATTGCTGAGCCACTTCAGCTACCTCTTTATGCCCTTCTTTAGTTAGCGAAACTCCTCGATCAGTTCCAGTCACCTAATTAAGCAAAAGTTTTACTTAGTTTCTATCATTGCACTAGCCGCACCACAACCACACAATGACTTTCATAGTTTTTCGACATTTCAAAAAGACCCAGTATCTATACGCCTCGCCTAGCGCCTAGGCGCCCAGGAAAAAAATGTCCCCATCTTTGCGCCTAGGGCGTTTTATTATCTATGTTGAAGAAAAAACAGCCATTCATCTAACTCTTCCCTAATTAGTTCATTCTCCTAAGAGATCTCTAGTTGTTTTATTTACATCTTTAGATTGACATATCTATCAAAATCCATAGAAATTTCACAATTATACTAAAAATTAAATCATTAAATGAAGTTAATTAAGAACTAGAAGTTTAGAAATAAGAACCTTGGAGAGAATAGATGCAACAAGATCCTCTGGACCAGTTCGGATATCCTCAGTCATGGAGATAGATGATGCAGCAGAAACTCTCAACTTGTTTTGCTTCTTCTGATAAGATTGAGAATGAAGGGGAAATGAAACATTGATGAATGCATGATTATGATGATAAGGTTTTGCATTGAAAATTAGGGTTTTAGATTTGGAGATTTCAGGGCCTCTGATTGAAGAAAATAGACCTGATGAAGATGCCATTTTTTTCTCTTCACTTATCTGTTCTTGGGGTTTCAGTAGAGTACTGACTTTGAAAACCAAGGATTTTATTTTTTAAACATGGAAATCTTACTTGGGCCCACATCACCACTAGTTGCATGACACGTGGTAGGTTTCAAATTCTTCATCTCATTTCTTTGTTTGTATTGTGCAGTATTATCCATTTGGAAAGTATCCATGATCTATCAATTTGACAAGGGTAGGTTGTAAGTTCATGGTATTCGGTACTGAATTGAGTTTAGACGGATACCACGTTATTATGGAAATGGTGGAGACAAGGTTTTTAAACTCGTACGAGTCACGAGTTGACTCGTACGATTCGCTTCATTTTGAAGCAAATCGAGTTGAATCGTATGCCCTGAGTCGAAATTCTGTTAACTCGGTGTTTTGACTTTTTTCTTGAATCGTTGACCAGGTCAACCTGTTGTGTCCACTGCCCGAGATTGAACCTCAAACCTCCTAGTTGATTCAACTATTCACTAACCACTAAACCAAGCTTCCAATTGTGATTAGTATTGCAACTACAAAAAATATATAAGTTACTAACGCAACAATTATTGAAAGTAAACACTTACTTGCGACTTTTGTTAAATGTTTCCCATTATTGAATATTACTTGTAAGTAAATATACGTTTAAAAAATGAACTATGAATCTACGTTTCACGATTCGACATACGATTCGATTCGAGAAAATGAAAAAACGATTCACGTTTCGATTTACGATTTAAAAACCTTGGCTGGAGATAATATTTGGGGAGCGTGTAGTAATTTTGGTGTCCTATCATCCCAAATATTTTACCTTGAATTTTTTCTAAGGTTTTGTCTGTGTTTTTGAGTGCATCTTTTAACCAACTTACAAGACTTGATAAGTGTGTTTGAAATTTAAGGATTTTTCTAGGCATGAGTTGTAGGCTTTTTATGACATGAGAGTACTGGGATGACCAGTTTGATATCAACTAACTCATGTGCTTTGGTCCAAATTGTATCATCTAGGGCCAGTACAGAAAAGAAAATATGCATAAACACTCATTACACGGCTACAAATGACGTATAATAGTGTTGATGGTGGTTTTTAACTTAGGTTTAAAATCGTAAAACACTAAACACTAGCGGACAGTGATGTCACAACATTTAAAGTAACAAGCATTTACTAGGCACATTTACTGAAACCTTTAATTTGTCCTTAAATAATTACCGGGGTATCTTTTTCAAATTAGGGTTACGACAAGCCAAACCTAATTCCTACGTGTGTCAATGGCAAATCATGCCAGTCGCACCTCTGTGCCAATGGAAAATCATGCCAGCCACACCGACCGCGCCAAAAGCATGCCAATCATGCTAGCTGCACCTCTGTGCCAATGGAAAATCATGCGACCACACCGCCCGCGCAAAAGCATGCCAACCATGCTATTTGCACCTACGTGCCAATGTCAAATCATGCCGACCACACCGAGCCTCGCCAAAGCATGCCAGCCATGCTAGCCGCACCTCCGTGCCAATGGCAAATCATGCCAGCCACACCTACTGCGCCATGCCAAACGCACCTCTACATGGCCCCCATGCCGCGCCACCATACGGGCCTTCACTACGCGGATATCAAAACGAAGGCGTGCAACAATCAACGGTTGCCCTTCAATCTTAGGAGCAAATCCTAGCCGTCTAAGGTTACCAAACAACCTTTGCCCCAAAACCCTAGCTTGGTCACGCACCTAGCCCAAGCTAGCCACGCCATGCGCCTATGGCAAGCCCTTGGCCCCACATGCTAAGCCAAAACTGCACCTAGCCCAAGCTAGTCACGCCATGCGCCTATGACAAACCCTTGGACCCACATGCCAAGCCAAAACCGCACCTAGCCCGATGCGCCTATGGCAAACCCTTGGCCCCACATGCCAAGCCAAACCAAACCTAGCCAAGCTAGCCGCGCCATGCCAAACGCACTTTGCCTTGGCCCTAACCATGCTAGTCACATCATGCCAAGCCAAACGCCCTTGCCTTGTCCCTAGCCACGCCATGTGCCCATGGCAAACCCTTGGCCCCACATGCAAAGCCAAAACAAACCTAGCCAATCTAGCCGAGCCATGCCAAACGCACTTTGCCTTGGCCCTAGACATGCCAAGCCAAACGCCCTTGCCTTGGCCCTAGCCACACCATACGCCCATGGCAAACCCTTGTCCCCACATGCCAAGCCAAAATCGCACCTGTAGTAGCGGGATTTCCCACACTACACCCCTTACTCGATTTTGCTTAATTAATCCATTGGAAGATGTAAGATCAAGAGCATTAATTGATTGAATTCATGAAATCTTTACACAGGAAAATAGAATTACACTTAGAAGTTAAAACACTCTTAAACTTTCTCTCTCCTAATGACTTGCCTAACAATTCCAAAAAGATCTCTCCCTCTTACAGGACTCATTTAGCCCTTTATATAGGGTAATACATAGTGGATGACAGACTAAGCTCCCCTTTATTTTCGGGAATGTCTCGCGAAGTGTCGCAGCTGCACAAACATTCACTCTCGCGACACTTCTTAACCCTCGCCCGGGTCTCACGTCTTCTTTATGGTTTGCCTGTCGTTATTCATTGCGTCGTTTATTGTAGCTCCTGCGACTCCCTCGCGACGCCGTCGTTCATTAATCTCGCGAGCCTTGTACGTTGCGATATTATGATCCTACATCTTGCCTCTTTTTCCTTGAATATTGCTTGTAGAGCGATTTGAAGGAAAAATTCATTGTTGTCATATTCCTTGGTTTCAATTGGTGAAGGAACGAGCGAAAGAATACTTTTCTCAAAAAGTACGTACTTGCCTCTATTCTTTTGCAAAGTTCCGAAACTTCTTTGAGATATATACGAAGTATCGTCTCCTGTCTCTCCTTATATTTCTCTGCGAAGGAAGAGTATCGGGGAGATTCTTACAATATTGTTTATGATTGCTTATCTTTATATCTGTTTTGATTTTGTACTTTTACACGGATTTTGATTATTAATGTCTTTTCTTGACACGTTTCTTTCAACCGCTTATTTTTGACCATTCATGTCTCTTCGCATTAAATGACCTTGTTTTTCTCGAGGATCTTTTTCCCTATATATAGTTTTCTTTTCCCTTCCTTTTCATCCTTTAGTTTCTCTCTGCAACTTTTCTTTGACTCTCTCCTTCCGCAATTTGCGCTCCCGTTTACCGCAAATCTTTTCTTCATCCTTTCTAGCGCTGATCTTAATCTCCAATCTTCCATCCATTCCCATACTGATAAATGGCTTTCATCAGTCGTGCATACAAAACTTCTTTTGAAGAAGTTCAACAGAAGTTGCTCGAGAAGGGTTTTACTCTGTCAACCATTCCTGATCAAGAACCTTCATCTATTCTTTCTGCAAAGCTTTTCTCTGATCATCAATGTGATGATCAAAAGATTATAGTCTCGCTCGGTCAGCTTCTCGCGGGACTTCCTATTCCCTTGTACAATCCTGAGTTGCCTTTATTTTATGAAATTTTGGCCCATGAAAAATTCTCTAAAACATGTTTATCAATTAAGTGGCGATTGTATTCTTTGATGCTTGAGTTCGCGAACCGCGGTGCAGGCAAAGGATCTTTATACTCTAACTCGTCGAAATCCCAAATTCGCCGGACTTGGAAATAGATCTTTGAGAAATACACTTTGTAGAGAACTTTTTTGAAAATTACGCGGTGATAACTATGGTGAATGCGAAATCTCACTTGGGGCGTTCGCTGAAGAAAAAGGATAATGTCTCGAGGATAAATTGCTCATGCAGGATATTGATTGGCACCGGGTAATAATACTACTCCTCGCCACTCCAAAGATGAGAAATGGTGGGTTGTACCCTTGATTTTAAATGGTCCTTATATCGCGGGCCCGCACGTTCTTCCCCGCGAATCTCGCAGGGTATCATCCTTGGGAATTCAAATGGCACGAGAAGAAGAAAGAGGTATGTTCGGAGACTTCAAATTTGGCTTTCGTAACTTTCTTTCTATAATTGCTTTGAGTTTGTGAAATCTTTCGGATAGCCGAGGTTGAGAAGAAGCTACAAAAAGGATCCGTCGGAGGATACTCGACATTGCTTCGATAAACTACGAGTGAAGTAAGAATCACTTCCTTTCTTCTTATTTAAAACAATATTGTTGCCTCTGTTTCTTATCTTTACGCGTATGCGAAGGTTGGGGTTGAAGAAACTATTGCTGCGAAGATTAAAAGTAAGGGTAAAACTATCGCTCGCAAGGGTAAATCCTCTGCCCCCTTAACTAAGAAGCGAAAGGTCCAATCCTCTTCTCGCCTTAGCTCAAGCTCTGAATCTTCTGACGAGGATAACCATGACTCGAATCCTTCTCTCGCCAAGAAGATTTCGTCGACCAGTTCTTCTATGGATCAGTTATCTAGCATCTTCTCCGACTGTTTCCAAGGAATGGGAGATGCTCCCCTCGCTTCTCTTTGCGGGACTCTCGCAAACGTGTGTAATGCTACTTTATTAGAGGGCAATAATTCTTTCAATGGAACCTCTAGAACTGTGTCTCCTGACTTCTTGAATGCACTTGGATCTTTGGTATGTATGCGTCGTATTTCCTGTTAATTTTAAATTTTTAAATATATATATTAATGATTTTTCTATCTTCTTTTATAGGTTGGAAGAACTTCTTTTGTAGTTGCCTCGGATCTCGAAAGAAGACGCAACAATCTTGAAAAGAAGAATTTGCAATTGAGCAAGAAGATTCAAGAATTAGAGATCGAAGGCTGCGTCATCTCGCGATAAAGACGAGAGAATTCAAAAGTTAAACACCGAACTTGACTCCCAAAAGGATAAGGTGTCCACTCTTCAAAACGCCAATCAGCAGACTTTATGGTATAAAATTTTACCTCCTTTTACTATTTTTATTTTCTCGGTCGCATATTACCACCTAACTTATTACTTTGAGATGTATATAATCTCTCCGATGAGGCTATTCTTCTCCATACATTTCTGATCCTATGGATAATAATCTTCTTCTCGCTCACCTCAACAACTCTTTAAGTAGTTCATCGAACAAAATTAACTCTCTTTCATTAAATGAACTTAGGACCAAATATCGTCTTTTAGAAATTGAGCATAGATCTGGTTTAAGTCTCGCAACCAATTTAAACGAATGTTTCTCGAGTCCCATAAAGAAACCAAAATTTTGAGGAAGAAAATTAGTGACCATATAGATGATAAAGATCGCATTGCTAATAATGGTGCACAGGCATTAGCAACATTTCAAAATCTCTCCTTGAATTACAAATTGAGCGAGATGAATTGCTTCGCCAGAACTCCTTGCTTAGTGAGCGAGAAGATCAAATTCGTTCTCTCCTTTTTATAAACGGTGACGATGAATTCGCACGGGCTGCGAAAGTTTTAGATAATGCCGGAAATAACCTAGGTGTTGATGTTAGTCTTCACGCAGAGCATACTTCCTTGGTTAAAGATATGATATCGACGGAGAAGGTTGCTTATTATACCTTATTGCTTCTTATTTCGTAGTATTGCTTGTAAATTGTTAACTTGTTATTTCTTATCCGAGAATCCGAGAAGAAGCTTCAGGTTAGAATTAGAGAGCTTGAATCGAAAAAGAACAACTCACTCGGGAATTTTCCAATGAGGATTAAAGAACTCAAACGAAAAAAGAACATTTCGCAAAGAATCTCTCCTTCGCGAGAATAGATATTCCAAAGTTGAAGAAACAATTTCTAACAACAAAGTGGAAAACTTTAGCAATGATGTTTGTTCGTTTTATGCAATGGAGGCATGGAGTATGTTTGTAAGGACCACAATATCCCTCTGCATTCATATCCCTGTCTCCTTGAAAAGGTTCCTGAGAATCTGCCTGTCTCGGACGTTTCGATAGCGAATTTGACGAAGAAGAAGATTCTGGCGATGAGAATAATCGGGATGAAGAATCGGATGAAGAAGAAGAATCGCCAAAGAGATAACTCTTTTTGTTTTCTTTTTTCGCTTGTAATATCTGTACATTTCGTATCCTTATTATAGTGTATTTCTTGGATTTTCCCCTCTGAATTCAATCTTCACTTCCCCTTTTTTGGTAGTTCTTCCTTGTAATATAATTGGCTAACATTATTGATGTATAACTCTTTCATCAGAAGATGAATAACAATATTTCATCTTTTCCATTCCCATACTTGCCTCTGTTATTTATCTTCAGATGGAAGATTTTAGTTGTCATCATGTATGTTGTTGAATAATTATTTTATTGTTATTGAAATATATCGTTGCGACAAGGTCGCAAGCCGCCTTTACACTTTCATGCAATGGCCCATTGACCTTGCCTTATCATTTTTGTGTGGTCTTCCAAGTCAGACCTCCCTAATTAGAGGTCTTCCCCTGCCACCTTTCATTGCGGCAAAATCGCAGGACGTCTTTACACTTGCATGTAAGGACCCATTGATCTTGCCTTATCATTTTCCAAGTATTTTTGCCTCTGCGGGGATATTTTAGTTGCGACAATATGACAGGCCTATATATCCTTGCGAACACATAGCCCCATGACATTGCCGTCGTGCGACGAAATCGCAGACGTCCGTACACTTCGTGTAAAGACCCATTGATCTCGCCTTACCCTCGCGTTAGTATTATTGCCTCTGCAGGATCATTGCACAAATATGACGAGCCTAAATTCTCTTGCGAAAACATAGCCTTATGACATTTGCGTATGTTTTGACACCCCCCCTAATGGAGAGCGTCGCCCTTATCATCTCCCCGGTTGCCCCTTCAAGGAGGCGAAACATCGGCCATACAAGACTAGCTCCTCCCATCCGGTCTTAACAACAACCAGTTGTTTTGCAGCCTCTTATCCCTTATACCTATATGGTTTATGGTTACGAGACTGCACCCTAAGTGGAGTTTTCTTGGGCGAGTGCAACATATGCCAAGACTTGCCAAGAATGCCAGGGTAGGTTCATCCATCCCGGGCACTCTGGCTCAACCGTGTACCTCGGCGCCTTGAGCATACACTGACTCCTAAGAAGAGACCCTCGGTCGCCCAACCAGGGTATAACCTACATATATAGTTGGGAATCCAAGGTACCTCTTAGGATAGGCTTTCATGGGCCCCAAATTTTCATGACTCGAGGCTTCGGGAGCGGTGTAACCTTCCCCTGAGCCATGTCGAGAGATACCCCCTTATATGACACACTTTAGGTCTTACATTTGCCTCTTACGAAATGTTATTCGCGAACTAGGGTGTACGCCATAAAGGTTCGTCCCATTCATTTACTCATTCATCTTTGTTAAATCATTCAATCATTCAATCATTCATGTTTCATTATTTGTTAATATTTGTTTTGCGAAGTATTCGCCAAATTCCATTTCATTTGTTGTTATCTCTTTCTTAATCGAATTCTCATTTACCCTTGATTGCAAGATTCTCGCACATCATTACTTCAATTGCTACTTTTCCTCCCCGCTTTTGTTGACTATTCACTTCTTATGCCTTTTGTTCCTCATATCCTTCGCTCCTTTATTATCATAACATTACTTTGTTTCTAGGCATTCACCTCGTGAGGTATGTTCGGTCCTTACTTCTATAACATCTACCATCAGTTTTTCCTTTCTCTGCTCATCTCTCACATGTTGTTTCCAACCCTTTCTTTTGGCATTCCTTTCTTGCAGACTTTCTACATCGACCTCATGACATTCTTTGTGACTCCTTCCAATCTCCCCTGTATAATACCAATGCCATTTGGATGTGGGAATTTTATGCATTGATGATATGTTGATGCAACTCCCAAAATTTCATGAAGCCATGGCCTCCCAATCAGCGCATTATATGGAGATTCCACATCAACCACACGAGAATAAGATATCGATTGATAATCCCGTAGAGGTATTCTCATGTGAACTTCTCCCTTTGGTTTGTTTGCAGTGCCATTAAAGCCATATATCTTGTATGTCGAGGGGATCAAATCCTCATCTTTTCCTCCCATCGTCTTGTAAGTATGGTAAAAGAGAATATTTACCGAACTTAGGTGTCGATTAGGATTCGGTTGATCGCCCAACAAGCTTCGCTTCATCATCTTCTCCATCAACTGGTTTCGGGTTAATCTCTAATTTTACAACCAACGGGCTATCATGTGTTTCTCTTCCTTTTGGCACTTCATCTGCGAGAGAAAGAAATAGTCTTCATTTGCCACTTTTCTAATCTTGCGTCGTTCTCGCCAGGGCTCATTATTTCTTTATCATCAGCATCTCTCGCAAAGACTCTACCGAGCACGTTGTCATGAAAATCTTCGATTGTGCGATAAGAGTGGACGATAGAGTTGCAATTCAAATTTTTGGCTTTCGTTCCGATTTCTATCACAAATGTTTCCTTTCCTTTCGACGACACTCGTTCGTGCATTTTGGTGGTGGCGGTAATGTCTGGCCTCTTTCTTCTCCTTTTTAGAAAGTGATTTAGCTTCCTTGATCAATCATCCCGAGAATAATTCTCTTTACGTTTCAAATCGTTTGTTTGATGTCCATGAAAGCGATGGTAAGAACAAAACTCATGACTTCGTCGCTGGTGGTGGTTCCATCCCCGCGTTCCAAGGTGCTTGGTACATCTTCCATCACAAGTATAGCCTCCCAGATCTTTTCCACACTAGCATTCGGTGGAGGCATCTTAATTGGTTCCCATACTATTCTGCGGCTTCTCTCGCCCTCCATGGTTATATTGCCTTCGTCCACCATAAGTTTCTTGCACCTGATCCAAGCCTCTGAATCTTATTATTGCTGTTAAGGTTATAGTAGTTCCTTTCTTGTTCAAATTCCTCATGGTCATGACTTCCCATAGCTACTATCTTCATTTGTCCCTCATCGACCTTCCTCCTTGCTGTCCTTGCGAAGTGCTCGCCTTTGTATTGATGAGGGGAGGTAACAAGCTTGCGTTCGCAGCATTCGAGTTTGTATTCGCGATTTGGATAAGAATTCATTTCATTTCTGTCTTTCTTCTAAGGCGGTATATTCTTCTGTAATTCTCATGATTTCTGCCATCGTGATTGTATTTTTGACTCTAAAAATTTGAATGTATAACAAGTTAGTCGCGAAGATGGCATTCACAAATGAGAGGATGAGATATCTTTCCTCAACCCGTCCTGCCATTTCGCTACACATGGTTCTCCATCTTATTGTCAATCGCCTTAAGCTCTCGCCAACCCTTTGTTTCAACCCGAATACATCTTCAATACTGGTCGTGAAGAGTTGTTACTTATGTATGCTCCTAGGAATGTGGCTTGTAAATGATTAAATGATGTGATTGTGTTCCTTGGTAGACCCTCAAACCATTTTAGTGCTTCTCCAATTAGGCTTGACGCGAAATATTTACACAAGTATAGCATCATGATTCTCCCATTGCAACATACACCTCATATAGGCCTTGATATGTCACCATCACTGAGGTTGTTCCATCGAAGATGTTTGTTAATGCGGGGAGATTGCACTTAGGAGGTATTCCTCCCATCTGTACCTCTAGCGTGAAGGGGTTCTTCGCAGCTTCTGCGATGGCTTCGTCCAATTGTTTCCTTCCTCCTTCCCTTCTATTGTTCAAGCAATCCTCTCATTTCACCAGTTCTCTTAAGATTTGTTCATTTGCCTTAATTTGACTCTACCGGTCTTTTAGCTCGCTTCTCTCCTTCTTCGCTCGTGCCTGTTTTGACCTTCTTGCTCGTTATTTTCTTCTCTCCTTTCCCTGCGACGCTCTTCTTCGTTTCTTTCTTCAATTCGCATGCCATGATATCGGTTGTTCTCTCTTCTTGGTTGTCTCCCAGCTCTCACCTGCGCCCTCTCATATTCTTCATTAATATTTCTATTAGTACGATTCTGTTCCCTTCTTCTTTCGCGGTTATCATGGTTATTTTGCCGGATTGCCTCCTCCATCTCTTGATTTTCCATTTCTTCTCTTAGACTTTCTCTCTCGCGAGCTAGCCGCGCTTGTTCAATGTAGTGTCTCTCAATGTCATCCTCGATCTCTCGGTTTCTTCTCAGTTCTTCTCTCCCGTGCAGGATTATTCTCCCTTCAGCAGCTGGGTCATTCGGTTCTTGGATTTGCATGTTTCCTTGATTTCCCCTATTCCGCTCATTTTGAAGATTTTCGGGCTGAGGAATATAACGATCTTCTATTTCTCCTCTTCTCTCGCCATGCTCTATATTCGGATTTTGTGTTTCTTCATCGGTGCTTTCTGTTGGTAAAACTCTCCTTCTTTCTTCCCCATTCGATCTTGAACTTGATCTCACGCTACTTCTGGATCTCCTATTTTGCAACCTCATATTTTCCATCCTCAATTCATGATTCTGTCTTGTCAAGTTTGCTCGTTCCTCTGCCTCTAGCCGTCTCTCTTCGTGTATCGTCTGTCTCAATCTTTCTAATGTCTGCGATTTCTTCGTTACTGGATTCATTTCTCCATTCATTTCTTGCTCTCCTCCTCCTTGTCCATTGTTCACCAACTTGCTCCTCTCTTCTCTCGTCTTTAATCGGATCTCCAAGTATGTACACTTACTCTATCATAATCCTCACCGCGTTTGCTACCGGGAGATTGGTGGCTGATTTTGATCTTCTCCATCATTTCTCCTATTCATCCTTGATGATTCTCCTGTTTCATTCCTCCTTTCTCCAAAGAAGTCTCCCACTTCTTCTTACAATCGTTGGTTGCCCTTGTACATTTCTTCTTCTAGCCATTTTTCTTTTCCAATGAATTCTTGAGTATCTTCTCCAAATCTTTTTGTTAATCCAAATTCCTTCCAATTTCTACGTCAATCTCTCCGCACAGTCCTGTTTCTAGCGCATATGTAGTAGCAGGATTTCCCACACTACACCCCTTACTCGATTTTGCTTAATTAATCCATTGGAAGATGTAAGATCAAGAGCATTAATTGATTGAATTCATGAAATCTTTACACAGGAAAATAGAATTACACTTAGAAGTTAAAACACTCTTAAACTTTCTCTCTCCTAATGACTTGCCTAACAATTCCAAAAGATCTCTCCTCTTACAGGACTCATTTAGCCCTTTATATAGGGTAATACATAGTGGATGACAAACTAAGCTCCCCTTTATTTTCGGGAATGTCTCGCGAAGTGTCGCAGCTGCACAAACATTCACTCTCGCGACACTTCTTAACCCTCGCCAGGTCTCACGTCTTCTTTATGTTTTGCCTGTCGTTATTCATTGCGTCGTTTATTGTAGCTCCCTGCGACTCCCTCGCGACGCCGTCGTTCATTAATCTCGCGAGCCTTGTACGTTGCGATATTATGATCCTACAGCACCTAGCCAAAGCTAGCCACGCCCAAGGCGAACCCTTGGCCCCACATGCCAAGCCTAACCACACCCTAGCCGCGCCACCCTTTTGGCCTTCCCTACGCGGCCACCAAAACAAAGGCGTGCAACAATCAACGGTTGCCCTTCAATCCCATGAGAAAATCCTAGCCGTCCAAGGTTACCAGACGACACATGGTAACCTTTGGCCCGAAAACCTAAGTTTGGCCACGCCAAACCTTGCCATGCCAACGGCATGCCAACCTAGCCGCGCCACCACGTTGGCCCTCACTACGCGGCTACCAAAACAAAGGCGTGCAACAATCAACGGTTTCCCTTCAATCCCAGGAGCAAATCATAGCCGCCCAAGGTTACCAGACGACACATGGTAACCTTTGGCCCGAAAACCTAAGTTTGGCCACGCCAAACCTTGCCATGCCAACGGCATGCCAACCAAGCTGCGCCACCACGTTGGCCCTCACTACGCGGTTACCAAAACGAAGGCGTGCAACGATCAACGGTTGCCCCTCTTCTCAAGATGCAACATCTCGATCGTCGAAGGTCACCAGGCTAGCAAGTTTCCCGAGCTTGACTTGCCAAGCCACAACAACGTGCTACATGTTTTCCAAAAACATTCGAGACATCAACACAAACTGGGGGATCCTCTTTGGGTATTGGTTTGGCGGTTTACAGCGTGCGGAGTATACTACGCCCGTCATAAGGAAGTGTTATAAGGGTGAGGCGGTTAGTAAATACGGGAAGTTATGTGTGAAACGTTCATGGGACATAAAGCACATGCGTTAATAATTTTATGGGACATCAATTCCATAACGTTAGCAGTTTCATGAAAACCAGTTTCATGTGTTAACTACTTTATGGAACATCAATTCCATGCATACGGTTACCACCTCCTCCCATTTACTTCCCCACTCCTTAATGAGACCAGGCTACATTTTTACTCCGACTTGTATAAATAGGTCTTACCTATTTCCATTGAACAACAAGTTCATACGGGAGATACAATACTCATAAATACTTGCTTGCTAGCTCACCTTGTGAGCTCTCATTTTTCTGATAACAAGTCGTAGTAACCCAACTACTCTTCCAGAATCAACTATTCTGGTCTCACCACTTTCCTTGCTTCCCTCCCCAAAACCAACCCATTCTCCTCTAATTTGTGACCTAAGCAAGTCTGGAACGGCCATTTCTTGGTTTAGGCCGGACTTGTACAGATTGATCTCTCGAATCTAAAGTACTCCCTTGCAGTACATTGTTTAGGGTTTAAATTATTTCTCACCTGCACACCCGCAATTACCGAAATCAGCAAAAACCATTTTCACCTACAAACAATTGGCGACCACAGCGGGAGGTTCGATCTTTCGGTTACAATGTCAATTTGCAACCAGCGATCTCATTCTTCGACCCAGACGTCAAGATAGTAGAGGAAGGCGATCCACTCCGACTCAGTTATTCGACGGCTGGATTATCAATCATGACACGACAAGGGATGACTGAGGACTTCTCAGAGGCTAGAAGCAAAACGATCCGCCCAGGGATTAACGGCGCAGTTATCAGATAACTCAGCAACGACTCGGAAGACTGGGACTTCCCATGACCATGTTTCTCGAAAAAAAAAAAAAAAAAAAAAACTTGGTCCTATACTCCGGAAAGTTTATTCTCATCGAAGACCTGAGAAACCGAGTAAGTCTTATCTAGACAAAAATACGTGGTTTGCTTTTTCAAGTTCTGATAAAACCTATAGCCATGTTTCATCCCATGTCATCTACCAACACACGGTTCCATCGTTTTCCTGGGATGTCTGCGTCACTTTCATTCATATCCAAAGACAATTCAATTCTAAACATCTCATTCAAAAAAAAAATATATAATCCAAAACCGTCAAGGTAGTATTTATATATTAACCCGAGAAAATCAGAAAATCAAAAACCAAAACCAGGCGTCTCATTTGCCTTTCAAAAAAAAAAAACCTAAAGATAAGAGGTCCAGAAGACGGATATATATTCAAGGGAAGTTTTCCAACAGCGGCTTGCTCCTTTTGGCAAAGGCCTCCCTCGTGCTTTGAAGAGCCGCCCTCTTAAGTTTCAGCTTCCTGCACAACTTCTTGAATTCCGCTTCCTGCTTCTTCATCATGTATGCGGAAGGACCTTCTACTGCTCCGGCTAACGACCTTTCAACATCAGAGAGACCTTCAACGAACCAAGGAACGTTGAATTCGAAGCCCACGCACATGTCATGATGGAACTTCCAGCTCGAGATTACGTCCTCAGAAATTGTATGACCAGTCACGTTGCACATCTCATCAATCGAAGACAAGGCTTCCTCCACACGCTTGACCAACGCATGTCGACTAGTGATCTTCTTAGTTGTGGCAATATGACCATAGCTTTCCCAAATCTTGGTGTATAACGCCGCGTGTTTAGCTGGCACACTAAATTCCCCAATCAGCACGTGACCCGGGAAAGGGACCAGATACGGAGGATTGAAGGTGGCACCTGCGACTGAATTAGCAACCGGCAAAGGGTCCCTAACCACAATTTCGCCAGTGGACCCCGGAGTGCTCTCTACCGTCTGAGTCGTGACAACACCTTAAGGATGATGAACTTCAATGTCCAAGTCACTAGCCGGCACGGTTTCCGCAATTGGAAGTACGGCTACGTCTTCACTCTGGCGGGTTTCCACTTCAAGGCCATCCTCAGGAACAGTTTCCTCCTAGAATATCAAGGTTTAGTTTTACTTCAATAAAAAAAAAAAAAAAAAAAAAAAAAAAAAACACATGGAGGAGGCTCACTGATTCGGTTTCAGACTGACTAGAGGAAGATTCAGCACTATTATCGGAAGAACTACTCTTGCCATTGCTGGACTCTGAACTTTCATCCTTTTCAGAATCCCCATCACCATGGATGAGCTCGACACCCCCACCCTCTGTCTCAAAAAACGATGCTTCCTGACTACTTGCAAGTTTGGCAAAGGCGTTCGTGATGCTGAAACCCTGGACGAGATACAAGGACGCGTTCTCAGAAAAAAAAAAACAAGGATATATGTGATCCAGCTGAAGTCAAGAAAGAAATCACACGTACCCTCATGTTGGATGAACTAAAATTCGGTAGAGCCGTGGAATCTGACTGGAAACCGCCTGCACGATTCTTAGACCTTCGCTCCTTCATTTGGGGACTGTCCACGTCCAGACCGACGGATTTCCTTTTGGTTAAAGAAGTATCCCTCAACAACAGATATTTTTCTAAATCTCGGCGGAAGGCCTACCACGAGTGTTCTTCACTCGACTTTCACAAATTCCTGGATGACGAGGGAATTCACTTTGCGAGAATGCGTTATACTTGGAGGTAGTCGACGGATTTCGTTCCGAAAGCAAGAAAGGGAGGCTTACAGGGCGCAAGAACACTAGCATCAAGAACGTCAGATAATGGATCCTCTGGAGCTTCATTTGTGAACGAGAGGGACCCCTTGGTCGAAACCCATATCCGAGTTGCTCGCTCAATATTATAAGAGACTGCCTGACACGATCCTCGAAAGAAAGACGGTATATAGCCAGACGTGCAACTTAGCATGAATACAATCTCACCGACGCCCAGATTCCCTCCATCAGAAAGCAAAGACATGTTTGGAGCAGAAGCAAAAGTATTAACCTGGGCTATGGATGTACACACTGGGGCCCATAGAATAAAATTAGCGGCGCACGAGTTATCAAGGAAATCAGCCAGGTTTGAGCCAGCTCTTGGGCGCCTATTCGACCAGCGAAGTATTCTCGAACTACCCAAAGAAGCGGGAAGTGAAACCAACGGTTTAGGAGCATATCTTTCAAAATTCTCCCATAGCCACGCTTGGAGAAAAGCAACATGAACATACGAATCCACTTTCATGTAACCGTTTGAAGCACGCATGTCTATAGCCAAATGATCCAAGTGTGTGTAGAGAGAACCGAGAAACAAGCCGCCAATGGGGAGACCAACTCCTTGCACCAATCTTATAGCAAAATTGATGAGTTCTAGCCTTATTTCCTTCTTACCAGAGCCATCATTGAAAATATCCCGGGATAACCAGAGAGCCAAGAATGCCGCGACGTGGAGTGTACTATTCTTCTGATCTGTTGCCAGCTCATCGGGAAACCATTGATACATCCACCAGGCATAGAAACACTTCGTATCGTTCTCCTTTCGGACAAACCCTTTCGACTTCGCAACCAGGGCGGTATGCATTTTTTCCTCATTATCAGACAGCTTGGTGTTAAGGTTTCTGTCATAGGAAGATTCACAGGATAGCCACACTTTCTAAGGATATGGTCAGTTCTCCCCACCTACATATGGCCGTGTGAGTATCTGGACACCACCTGGAGATGAAAGCAACCAAGCTCGGGATGTCTTTCCTAATTTGAAGTGATGCATAGGATGCGACAGCATCAATGATTTGCGCCTTGGTCAAATTATCTCATACGCACTCTTGACTTATCATAAAGTGCACCCATTTATAAAACAAACACAGTGGACTCACTGGGATTTTGAAATCAATAAGAGAGGCGGAATACTCTTTCCATTTGAAGGCAAAACCGTATTACATTTCGGGAGGAACCGACTAGGTCCCCTCCATCACTCTCCGAACCGGTCGGAAGCCGGTGGCGCATGCTTAAGTGGACTTCTCCTGGCAGAGACTATCGTGAAGAATTCATCAGCCACGTTTGGCTTGGAGTTACCAACATCCTTCGGTATGGCAGAATTTTCCTCAAGCGACGTCATAATAAAGATTCTCTCACAGTACTTCCGCTTTCCAAGCAACTACAACGGAACAATACGAAGAGAGATTATTACGGAAAGCGCACGAATATTATTTTCACCCAAGACGCAAGCCATTTTGTTTCAAGGCCGTACGCTGCGGCATAGAATTCTTGTCCAACCGAGGAGGAGTGACCCACTAGGGGAACCATGCCCACGGCCACACCAAAACAAGGAGTAAACCCTAAAAACTAGGTTTTCGTGGAAAGGGATGGCAAATTACTATCTCATTCTTACCTTACACAACGATTTGAGGCGGTCAACATTTCTACGGTCATGGAAAGGTACACCTACAACTGGGGTTTTTTACCAACACAAGAAAACAAAAGAAAAAGCAAGTCACAGAGGAAGTACTGGAATATATACCTAATCCGCTCGCCCGCTTCACCGCTACCAAGCAACAAAAGAAGAAACAATAAGGGCGTGAATCAAAGGGAGAGGCCAGCCATCCTTTTTATAGGCGTGATACTTGGGAGTTTGAACAAGGATAGGATCTCCAATTTTGAGCCAAGGAAGGAAAAGAGGAAACCGGTCCCGCAAAGACCAATTTCCACGTCCAAGACCACTCACGCCATACCGCGATCCAACCACCCATGTATGTCATACCTTGCCACGGCCCCAGCCAAGCCCTCGCTCCATCACCGCGGCCCCACCACGCCAAGCCGCCCTTGCACGTCCCAGCATGCCATGCCGCGGCCCCCCCTGCCAAGCCATTCGCTCCATTGCCGCGGCCCCACCACGCCTAGCCGTCAGGTGTCGTCTCGTCTTGCCAAGGCCACACTATGCCAAGCCGCTTTGCTCCTTGTCGCGACTCTATCATCCACGCGCGTTTGCCTTACATGGACCACGCCACCTCTTGGCCCCTCGAGCCAAGCCGTCCACTTGCGTCGCCTTCCAAGACCGCGCCCACTTTGCCTTGGATATGTACGACCAGACCAAGCCGGTAACTTTTATCTCACCACTACATAGTCTGCATTCCCAGTACAACTTACGCAGGGCCGCCAACACGGGAAGCCAAAACTCTCTTTACCACTCAAAAAGGTTAGTCGGATTCTCCTGACCATCTTTGCAATGATTTACATCTCGATTCCGTCCTTATGTCATGTCACCATCATATGCTTACCTCGAAACAAGGCACTGTTAGAGCTAAGCGAGGGACTTAATGTTGATGGTGGTTTTTATCTTAGGGTTAAAATCGTAAAACACTAAACCCTAGCGATGCGGTGATGTCACAACATTTAAAGTAACAAGCATTTACTAGGCACATTTATTGAAACCTTTAATGTGTCCCTAAATAATTCTTAGGGTATCTTTTTCAAATTAGGGTTACGACAAGCCAAACCCTAATTCCCACGTGTGCCAATGGAAAATCATGCCAGCCACACCGACCGCGCCAAATCATGCCAACCATGCTAGCCACACCTCTGTGCCAATGGCAAATCATGACAGACACACCGACCGCGCCAAAGCATGCCAACCATGCTAGCCGCACCTCTGTGCCAATGGCAAATCATGCCAACCACACCGACCGCGCCAAAGCATGCCAACCATGCTAGCAACACCTCTGTGCCAATGGCAAATCATGCCAGCCACACCGACCGCGCCAAAGCATGCCAATCATGATAGCCGCACCTCTGTGCCAATGGAAAATCATGCCAGGCACACCGACCGCGCCAAAGCATGCCAACCATGCTAGCCGCACCTCTGTGCCAATGGCAAATCATGCCAGCCACACCTCTCAGCGCCAAAGCATGCCAACCATGCTATTTGAACCTCTGTGCTAATGGAAAATCATGCCACCACACCGAGCGCGCAAAGCATGCCAACCATGCTAGCCGCACCTCTGTGCCAATGGAAAATCATTCGACCACACAGACCGCGCCAAAGCATGCCAACCAAGCTAGCCGAACCTCTCTGTTCCAATGGAAAATCATGCCGGCCCACACCGACCGCGCCAAAAGCATGCCAACCATGCTAGCTGTACCTCTGTGCCAATGGGGAATCATGCAAGCCACACCGACCGCGCAAAAGCATGCCAGCCATGCTAGCCGCACGTCTGTGCCAATGGCAAATCATGCCAGCCACACCTACTGCGCCATGCCAAATGCACCTCGCCATGGCCCCCATGCCGCGCCACCATACTGGCCTTCATTACGCGGCTATCAAAACGAAGGCGTGCAACAATCAACGGTTGCCCTTCAATCCTAGGAGCAAATCCTGGCCGTCTAAGGTTACCAAACGACCTTTGCCCCAAAACCCTAGCTTGGTCACGCATCTAGCCCAAGCTAGCCACGCCATGCGCCTATGGCAAGCCCTTGGCCCCACACGCCAAGCAAAAACCGCACCTAGACCAAGCTAGTCACACCATGCGCCTATGGCAAACCCTTGGCCCCACATGTCAAGCAAAATCGCACCTAGCCCAATCTAGTCAAGCCATGCGCCTATGGCAAACCCTTGGCCCCACATGCTAAGCCAAAACTGCACCTAGCCCAAGCTAGTCACGCCATGCGCCTATGGCAAACCCTTGGCCCCACATGCCAAGCCAAAACCGCACCTAGCCCAAGCTAGTCAAGCCATGCGCCTATGGCAAACCCTTGGCCCCACATTCCAAGCCAAAACCGCACCTAGCCCAAGCTAGTCACGCCATGCGCCTATGGCAAACCCTTGGCCCCACATGCCAAGCCAAATCCGTACCTAGCCCAAGCTAGTCACGCCATGCGCCTATGGCAAACCCTTGGCCCCACATGCCAAGCCAAAACATCACCTAGCCCAAGCTAGTCACGCCATGCGCCTATTGGAAACCCTTGGCCCCACATGCCAATCCAAACCAAACCTAGCCAAATCTAGCCGCGCCATGCTAAACGCACTTTGCCTTGGACCTAGCCATGCTAGTCACATCATGCCAAGCCAAACGCCCTTGCCTTGGTCCTAGACACGCCATGTGCCCATGGCAAACCCTTGGACCTGCAAAGCCAAACCAAACCTAGCCAAGCTAGCCGCGCCATGCCAAACGCACTTTTCCTTGGCCCTAGCCATGCCAAGCCAAACGCCGTTGCCTTGGCCCTAGCCACGCCATACGCCCATGGCAAACCCTTGGCCCCACATGCCAAGCCTAAATCGCACCTAGCCAAAGCTAACCATGCCCAAGGCGAACCCTTGGCCCCACATGCCAAGCCAAAACCGCACCTAGCCCAAGCTAGTCACGCCATGCGCCTATGGAAAACCCTTGGCCCCACATGCCAAGCCAAACCAAACCTAGCCAAGCTAGCCGCGCCATGCCAAACGCACTTTGACTTGGCCCTAGCCATGCTAGTCACATCATGCCAAGCCAAACGCCCTTGCCTTGGCCCTAGCCACGCCATGTGCCCATGGCAAACCCTTGGCCCCACATGCCAAGCCGAACCAAACCTAGCCGCGCCATGCCAAATGCACTTTGCCTTGGCCCTAGCCATGCCAAGCCAAACGCCCTTGCCTTGGCCCTAGCCACGCCATACGCCCATGGAAAACCCTTGGCCCCACATGCCAAGCCTAACCACACCCTAGCCACGCCATCCTGTTGGCCTTCCCTACGCGGCCACCAAAACGAAGGCGTGCAACAATCAACGGTTGCCCTTCAATCCCAGGAGCAAATCCTAGCCGTCCAAGGTTACCAGACGACACATGGTAACCTTTGGCCCGAAAACCTAAGTTTGGACACGCAAAACCTTGCCATGCCAACTGCATGCCAACCTAGCAGCGCCACCACGTTGGCCCCCACTACGCGGCTACCAAACGAAGGCGTGCAACAATCAACGGTGTCCCTTCAATCCCAGGAGCAAATCCTAGCCGTCCAAGGTTACCAGACGACACATGGTAACCTTTGGCCCGAAAACCTAAGTTTGGCCATGCCAAACCTTGCCATGCCAACCTAGCCGCGTAACCACGTTGGCCCTCACTAAACGATTACCAAAATGAAGGCGTGCAACGATCAACGGTTACCCCTCCTCTCAAGATGCTACATCTCGACCGTCGAAGGTCACCACGCTAGCAAGTTTCCCGAGCTTGACTTGCCAAGCCACAACAACGTGCTACATGTTTTCCAAAAACATTCGAGACATCAACACAAACTGGGGGATCCTCTTTGGGTACTGGTTTAGCGGTTTACAGCGTGCGGCGTACACTACGCCCGTTATAAGGAAGTGTCATAAGGGTGAGGCGGTTAGTAAATACGGGAAGTTATGTGTGAAACGTTCATGGGACATAAAGCATATGCGTTAACAATTTTATGGGACATCAATTCCATAACGTTAGCAGTTTCATGAAAACCAGTTTCATGCGTTAACCACTTTATGGAACATCAATTCCATGCATACGGTTACCACCTCCTCCCATTTACTTCCCCACTCCTTAATGAGACCACGGTACGTTTTTACTCCGACTTGTATAAATAGGTCTTACCTATTTCCATTGAACAACAAGTTCATACGGGAGATACAACACTCAGAAATACTTGCTTGCTAGATCACCTTGTGATCTCTCTCACTTTTGTGATAACAAGTCGTAGTAACCCAATTACTCTTCCAGAATCAACTATTCTGGTCTCACCACTTTCCTTGCTTCCTTCCCCAAAATCAACCCATTCTCCTCCACTTTGTGACCGAAGCAAGTCTGGAATGGCCATTTCTTGGTTTAGGCCGGACTTGTACAGATTGATCTCTCGAATCTAAAGTACTCCTTGCAAGTACATTGTTTAGGGTTTAAATTGTTTCTCACCTGCACACCCGCAATTACCGAAATCAGCAGAAACCATTTTCACCTACAAACAAATAGATATCCTGAAAGGCGATTGTATCGTTATTTGGCAAAATCATGACAAAAATAATGATAAGATTTTATTTTCTCCATACATTACTATGACTTGAAGTTCAAAACTGCACATAGTTATATCCATCAAAATTCGTTTTAGCTCAAAAATGGAGGGAATTCTATTCATTTTTATACTAACAATTACTTATATTTCACTACTATTAAACTTAGTTATCTCGCCAAATCCAAAAAAAAATGTTTAGTTTGAAGATAATCCATATACACTCCAAGAACCATCTTTGTATCAAGGTGGCCATTCAACACGACACAAAGAGGCTTCAGATACTCGTCGAACAATCCAGAGCTAAAGCATGTCACATCGAATCATAAACATTATTTCATAGAAATGCACACTCTCCAAGAGTTCTTATGCTATTGAGGAGGGATCCATTATACCTTTTTTTTTGCAAAATCTAACATGTTTTCTAATCTGTTGGATCCTAGATCAAGAACGACCTAGATTTTTTCAATCTAATCGTTTTCATTTGGGTATTATGGACTGACCCGTAAAACTATTCTTTCGCTCCCACATTATTCTCTCTCCTTTTTCTTCAACTCCTCAAGAACGAAAAAGAACCGATTAAGTGAGCTCCACACTTTAGATTTTTTAAATTTGAACACACACCCTATATTTTTGTTTTTCTGATTATCAATTCAAAAGAGCTACTTATATAATCACAATTTTTTCCCTAATTTGATTATTGAACTAATTCTGGTAGAGCCTAGGAATCAACATGATACGGGAGAAATTTTGGTAGAGTTTAGGAATAAACATAACAAGGAAGAAGTAATCATAATAAAGCAACCTTTCAAATGTTTTTTCTTCATGTTTGATATTAATTAACAGAGAATAAATAATGGCCGGGTATTGTTCTTCAATGAACACATATCTTAATGAATGATTAATTGGGGGATAAAAAAACTAATTGGGGGATATGTGCCGGCATAGTTTTCAATGAAAACCGGCATAGTCGATGGACTGCCGGCATTGAAAAACCATGCCGGCAGCTACAGTAAAATATCCCCCAATTAGTTTTTCTATCCCCCAATTAATCATTCATCTTAATCCCATATCTCTTTCAATTTATCTCAAATAAAAAAAAATGGAATCCCTTCAGCAATATCAAATGGATGTTCCTAAAATGAAATTATAGAAACGATTCATCAATTTATCACTGATGGAATTTAATTTCATCCACACAATCTCAAACCTAAATGATAAATCTCTAATTATTTATGACATTCTATACACCGCCACACAATTATTGATTCTTCCTTTCTTGGTGGTTTAAGTTCCCAAAATTATATGAGAAACCCATTATCATCTTGATCATAAAAATAAAGTAATTTCAATCTATGTTAAACCCTTGATTTGTATTTCTGTGATGTTTATAAACTAGAATGGTGTTTAGTCTTGAGTTATAATTTATTTTGAGGTCAAGAAAAAAGATATTAAATTGTCAAATCTCTATTCAAGAGAAGTTATTGATTCTTTGGCATTTGATCGTCTTGAGAATATGGTCAAGAGAAACAAGTTAGTGAAATGAGTTAGTTTGACGATAAAGAGAAACAAGAGAGAAGAGTTGGAATATATCTCAGGTTAGTGAATGAGTTAGTTTGACGGTAAGGAAAAACAAGAGAAAAAAAACTGCAGACAAATATGTCCTATGGGTACCACCACCTTACCTCGGTACAAGTTTTTCCTTTTTTATTTCAGAAAGTGGAATTGATTTTTCTTTAGTGCTAAGAATTTTTTGACTATGCCATTAGTGCTAAGAATTTTTTGACTATGCCAGTGGTAAGAATTTTTTCCACAAGATTCATTTTGTTGCACTGCTAGATAAGCCACCAAGCATCTATACTAATGCTAAAAAGGAGTATCGCAGAACGCGCAAGAAGGCTAAAAAGGCGTAAAATTTGGTATAATAAGTGGATAATCGGATTGTTGGAACCACCTTTATACTCTAATAATTACAATCTGGATGACATGAAAGGATAGCATTTACAATACTAAAAGGTAATACTTTTCCTTCATAATTTATTGTAGTCATCTTTGTTGTTTATGAGAATTTCTTTCTAAATTTTTTGGAATTTCTTAATAAGACTAGATATCATATGATTAACCATTATAAATATAATATTAATCTCATTCTGTATTTTAGTAACTCTACAAAAAACACCTCACGTTCATTCGCTTTAATTTCGCATAATTTCATCAAAATTTTATGTAAAATGGGAAAAACAAAAATGTATAAGGATAAACTTAATATAATAATGAAGACATTTAGAAAGCTTCATTTGACAGACTAACAATGTAACATTTCTTAAGTCTAATTATTTTTGGGAAAGTGTCAAATATATTTGGTCTTATGTTTTCAAGAAGATAACACGATAAAACTATAATAAGTATCCGTTATCATAAAATGTAATCATTATATCGATTAACACTGAGTTGATTATAGAAAAAATAATATATATTAAAAACACAATTAGTTACAAAGGGTTTTCAAAATTACTTCAAAATAACCCTATTGTGTCTTTCATGGTAGGCCTTAATTAATTTAAGTAGGCCAAATACAGTCTGAAAAATGAGACAATTTATGTCTTTTTTTTTCTTTTTCTTTTTTTAATTCTAAAAAGTGAATGTAAAGAGATTATACTACTACAATAACAACCAAAAAACAGAAAGGATAATAATTAACTAGAAAAGGCAACAATTATCAAGGATTACAAAAAGAGAGAGAAAATTTTTAGGTGAGATAGTTAAGTTATCGGATACGAAACAATCCTCAAGTATAGTCAAACAAGACAATTAGTTAATAATTTTGAGAAAATAAAAACCTTTAGCATAATAGATGTTCTTGATAGTCGGACGATGTAATCTTTGGCACTTTCGATGTGGGGGTTGCTAGGGAGAGTTGACCTCAGTGCACGATAAAGTACCTGAAATACCCTGTATAGTTGTACCAATAGATACAAGATTAAATTATTGTAGAGGCTGAAGTAAGATGCTACAGTCCTCGAATAGTGTATCATTCGCATCAGTGAGAATATCATAGAAAAATTTCATGCTAAAATTAGATGATTTTTTATAAACGATTCATATCTTCATTCACAAAAAACAGAATCAATCTTTAACAGATTTCTCTCGAAATGTTTCGGAAATGAAACAACTATTTTCTCGACAATATCATCGAACATCCATATTATAATCTTACCGCCATCTTCGAGATCATCCTCAAGTGTAAGACATAACTTCTGGTTTAACTTCATAGGTTGTATTAAATCAACTTCGATTGGAAAGGGTAGAGACAAAATCAAATGAAACTTTGTTTTTTAAAAATTAGGACCAACAATTCTCTGTAAACCATATGATACCAAATATAATACACTATCACCATAAATGCCCCTAGGAAATCTACAAGGAAAAAAATGCAATATGTGTTTCCTAATGACACCCGTTTCCCCCTTACTAAAGTAAACATCTCTACATCTCCAGTACTAGATCCTAACTTTGATCTATCCTCCAAAAAATTCAAACAACCTTAACGCTTAGTATTATGAAATGCAACACCAAAGTTCATACAACCACCATTTATATCTTCTCGTCTTCTGAATTGTGGAAGTAAAGTATAATCCTTGAGAATTAAATTATAAATATAAATAGGATCATAGATGTAAGTAGGATCATTAATCTTTATTTAAATCTTCGAGACAAAAAGGTAAAGCAATGCATAGTGACCAGTTTCTTGATTAGCTAAGGAAGGTTTGAAATTGAACAACCCTAGATGATTCACTTTCTTTTTCTCAATACTATTATCAAAATGATTCACTTTGTTCTTTATGAACAACAGTTCTGTAACTAGTCCATGTTTCTAACGCCAAAATATAATAGCTAAAAATCTGTATCTATATCCTAAAGAGATCTATGACCTAAATCAAAGATTTACAACTGCAAATGGTAGAGCAAATAACATGGATGTAAATATGAACACAATAGTTTTTGCTTGGATTAACCATTAATGAGACATACATCCACGAGTTTGGTTTTCACTATGATTAATTTGTTTAGATAAGAATTCATTGAAAATAAGTGAAGTTCTTGGTGCGCTCTAGAGGATACTTAGCGATTCGTAGAATTATTCTCGATCGGTCCCGAATAATACTTCTAATGCAACTCTGAACCTAATACGTGTATCTTGTGAAGAATTCGAATTATGCATTCTGAATAAGAATTCACCGCATCAATCCGGCCCAATTAGTTTAAATCTAAATTAGTACTGGGCCAAACTATAATCCCAAACACTCATTTCCCCTATTGCATCAGTATCTCAATTTCAATTCAAACATGGGTTTGATTCACACTCCATGTCTTGATAAACATTTACCATCCGAAAAGAGGAAAAAACGAAGTCTTTGTCTAAAGAAACGGACAGGAAAGGAAAAAACAAAAGTGGATTCAATCTCAGTGAAACTTGGGTTAGACTCAAAGGGCCTAAGTAAATGGCTGCCTTCGGCATCCCTTTCCTTGCGGTAAAGGTAACGACTTCCGGGGTGGGGGTGGGGGGATTGTTCATCTACATCTATCCCAATGAACCATCTATCGAATCATTGCAATTGATGTTCGATCCAAAAAAGAAGGAAGAGATCTTCGGAAAGTGGTTTTTTACGATCCGATAAAGAATCTAACTTATTCAAACGTTTTTTCCAAATTTCTTAAGAACTGCTACCAAGGAGATTCGAACCGCTGGATATTTGCTTATTTACTCTAATCCCAAACCTTTGTTCCATGCATTGGTTATTATATAATATATATAGGAAAATTTCAAAATCATGTCATTTTCCCAATAATCTTGTAAGTAAAATAAGTTTTCTTATGGTATAGTATGCACAAAATTTTATGTCTCGAATTCATATATCAAAAACGAATTATACGTGTATGTACATCGTTCCAATTTATAGCTAAATCACAAATTTTTGGATGGATTTTTGACCGGATTTCACCATTATGAATCCGAATGATACTCGTACATTTGTTGTCTTGTACATTTACCGAATTATGAATTGCTAACTAGGCTCTAGAGAGAAGAAGAGATAGGCTAGTATAAAGGATAAAAGAAAAAGATCCCTAAAAACCCTATCACACAATTTCTTTTATAGTGAAGATGGTGTACATCGAGTCACAATTATGCCCCGAGGGCTATAACTAGATAGGATAAGGGCTAGTAGAAGATGAGATACCATAAAGATATTCATTGTGGAGCTAAGTTACTTCAATATCATCCTTATACACATGTCTTTTAGATATTTTGCTACTATAAATGTCTAAACTAATACTCGCACCATAAGAGTGTTAGTGTCTAGTGAAATGGGGTAAACTATACAATAATGTTATAGGATATATTCAAGAAACTATCTTTAAAATGGGATGATATGGTTTTTTTTTGGTTCAGCTTTATAATAAATTAGAGTTAAACTAATTACATCAATATACAACCTTTTACAACCATGTTTTGTTTGATCTCACTCAAATGGTTCAATTCGGTATGGTTTAATTGGAACCATCTACACCCCTATAAGGATTTAGAGAGTCGGTGCGAGTGATATTATTTGCACTCACTAAAGGAGATTGTTAGAGCATTGCTCGGTCGAACTCGCATGCATTGCGAAACTAGATATTGCGGAATCAAAAACGATGAGACGAAGATGCTTGTGATTTCTTTTTATCTTGCCCTATCGGAGATATAATCTCAAGTCAATTATTCCAATTGAACTCGTAAGTTTTATGTACTTTGAATGTCTTGTGGATGCAAAATTGAAAATAATAACGGTAAAAGTGATATTTGTATCATTACTCGGTTCAAGATACAAATTGATCACTTAATTATTATTTTTTACTCTATGCAACACACTATCTCTAGTCGTATGGGAATTCAGGAGCTGCAACAATTGTCGTTAGAGATGAAACACGAAATCCTCAAGTTATTCCGACATGCCACACTATTGTTGCCGACTCTTGAAGTTAATGTGCACAATTCCTTCTCTAATATTGATGTATCTGGGATGGGGTTTGTGATGCTATCGCAGAATTGACAAGCTTATATACCATGTGAACTGTCATATTTATCAAAATATTTTTTTTTATGAATATCGGAACAAAATTTATCCGACCCCAAAGCATATCAGCTCTGGCTCCGTCCCTGCACCCCTAGGCTACATGTACAAATAAATAACTAGGCTAGCATCTTACTAATACTAATATAAAGAAAAAAGCTCTATTTGGTAGGAGACCCCCTAAATTACTTAGTTGTCCTCATTTTTTCCCATATTTACATAAATGTCATTATTTTAAAAATATATCAAAAATTTTAAAGCCTTAATATCTTTCAAAATATACATCGTATTTTTATAAAATTTATATATTTAAAAACCTGTTTCAATTATATATGTAACGAGTACAAATAAGAATAGTATATTTTTGTTTTATGCAAAAAATTTCATTGCTTTCAAATTTAGTATTGTTGGATGAGTAAAATTCAAACACGTACGTCGCACATGTGTTCTTACTACTACACCTTGATTAGTCTATCTTTAACATGCTTTATATTGGTTGATACAAAAATTTGGAAGGACAGATGGATTTTAGGCTTGCTAGAACCACCCGCACCAATTAATGACCTCTACAGATTCTATGAAGTTGTTTCTGAATTGCTCATCCCTGGTTCTCGTACATGAAATGTTGATCTCCTAAACCAACTCTTTGATGTCAACACTGCCAGAAGAATCCAGAATTTGTTTATTGTCTCATCAAAAGAAGATGTGATGCTTTGGATGCCTGCAAAAGATGGAAAATTTTCAGTCAACAGCACATACAATATGCTCACCAAATGCAGCAGGGTTGTTCACATTAATGGTGTCAACATAAATCCAGCAGTTTGGAAAAGGCTTTGGAGTTGCAATGTAGCACACATGATCAAACTATTTGCATGAAAATGCATTAGAGAGTTAAACACGATCAAGATGGCTTACAATAATGATCAGGATAGTTGGTGCAGCATATGTAAGCAACATGAAGAATCCATTGAACATATCCTATTTGATTGCAGGCATGCCAGGGCAGTTTGGAGGAGTGTCAACATTAATATTGATGCAATTAAGGCTAATGGCAGTAGTGTTTCTGATTGGTTCTTAGCTGGTTCAACAATTGCAACAACAATATTGATGAGTAATGACTTTACACTGTAATGATAGGTTCATGGGTTCTCTGGAAAGATAGATGTGATGCTGCTTTTCAGGGAGTATCTCTAAACCATACTACTACTGTGCATAAAATAAAATACTTTTTAGCATCCCATCTACATGAAACACATAGTTCTACCTTATGCATGAGTGTGAAGACAATCTCTAGATGGATACCACCATTAGATGGTACTCTTAAACTTAACATAGATGCATCTTTTGATCGGGATACAAAGCAATTGGGTACTGGTATTGTTTTACGTGGCCATACAAGTGGCTATGAACGAATCAGAGGAACGTACACAGATGGAGTTTTAAGTGCAGAATAAGGGGAATGTTTAGCTGTGCATGAATCTATGAGGTGGGCAAGAATCAAATAACTTGCCAATATTCAAGTGGAAGCGGATGCGTTATTCAGTCTATAACTGGAGAAACTCTTCCTATCCAGTGGGAGAATAGAAATATCTGTTGGAAAACAATTAATAAAATATGATTTTTAAAGTTTTAATAAAAATTATAATTTATTGTTTTCTTTTGTGAATAAAAAACTTATTAGTCCCACACCGCGGAGTTTCCACTTTTAGTTGTTTTAAGAGACTATATAAGCTTTTTTGTCCCACATCGGGGAGTTCATATTTTTAAGTTGTATTATTCCATTATATAAATAAATTCACTACTTTTGTAAAATCTAAGGGAAATGGGTTTCTCTGTATTTTAGAGGAACCCCCAAGGGAAGATATTTTATATTGTTTTCTTATGCGTTCGCAATTTTCCTTAAGATTTTTTTTTCCGGAGTTTCCAAGCTTTTCAGAGTTGCCAAGCTCAAGTTGAGCATCTACTACATATGCTAGTAGTAAGGTGTATTAGGGTGTTTTATCTTGGAGATATATGTCATGTGAGGGCTATACATCACTCTTGAGTGTAGCCGGGCGCTAATGTTTTAAGGGAAACGTGTTGAACACGTGACTCACTCTGTTTTTCCAAAGTTTTGCCTTGTTGTTGTTGCATATATCTGGGGAGCTCGTCTGTTTCATCAAATTGATCACTTTCATTATAAAGGAGCTAAGTATCAATAACTTTTGCTTATTTGACTTTTTCCTTATTTTTGATTATTGCACCCTACAATCTTAAGACATTACTATTTGTGATAATCATGAATGCTAATTGTGGAGTGAAAAAAAAAAACGAATTTTTGGTAGAGTTTCAAGTTTATCTCTTAACCTAGAAGGAATTTCGGTGAACCCTTTTAACCTAACGTAGCAGACATCCTGATAGTTACCCAAGTAAAATTTCGGAATTTTTGGAGTTGTAAAAGTATTTTTTTGATATTTTACAAAACAAAGAAAACATTCCTGAAAAATTCTGACGCGCATAATTTTGTTGATTAGTTTTTATGGGGTAACCATGAGTTTTTTGAAATTGTGATTCAAACGAAGTTTGTAGATGTATATGATATCTTTAAAACTCATATTTTATTTTCCGATTCGGAACTAAGGTTTGTGAGATGTGGTGTATTAGGTGATTGGGAAATTACCGTGTCCGTGGTTAGAGTATAAACGAAGATTGTGACATGAAATTGAAAAGGGACATGGCTACTAGGCGCACGTGGATGAACATAATTCTTCCAAAGATGACAAATGAAAGAATATCAAACACAACTCTAAGCGTAGTCTTCATAAGAAATGTATGTTTCGTAAAACTGAATCCGACATTACTTTAATTAAGGGTGATTGTTATGCTTGTAAAATTCCTAGCCACGCGGCAGTAAATTGTTGACAACATAAAAACCTTAATAAGTAGAAAGTTAATGCTAATTTAGTTGAAACAAACTAGAAGGAGTTCAGTGGCATGATGTCGGAAGTTATTTTAATAACCAATGTGAGAGACCAGTAGGTGGACTCTGGAGCCACCAAGAATGTTTGTTGAAACAGAGACCTATTCACATCCTGTCAGAGGATAGGGGATGTCGAGAAACTCTATATGAGTAACTCATCTGCGACAGAGGTTGCATAAAAGGGAAAGGTCGAGCAGAAGCTCATATCTATAATATTCTCACATTGAATGAATTTTTCATGTTAGGGCATATGCAAGAATCTTGTATCTTGTTCTGTTGTAGTTGGTAAAAGATTTAAGATTTTAATTGAATCTGCAAACTTGTTGTAACTAGGCACAAGAGTTATAGGACTTTGGGTCTATATAAGCTTAACAGAAAAACTGATGAAGTGAACATAGTTGATTCTTGTGCTTTCTTTGTGTGATTGTATGTTTTGCATGGTATATTTGGAACCGTAAACTTATAAGTCAATGCTTAAACTGGACAACATAGGCTGCATACCCAATTTAGTTTGGATTTTGAACACAAAAGTGAAATCTGTGTAGAATCAAAATATGTTATAAAACCTTTTAGCACAAATGTTCACAGTAATTCTAATCCCTTAGAATTAATTCAGTTAGGCCTAGTTGACATGAGTTCAACCCAAAAATACTGTGGTAAAAGATGGTTTATAACTTTCGTAGATGATTGTACGAGGTACTATATTGTATACTTTCTTAGGGATAAGGATGATGCCTTAGAAGCCTCAAGATGTATAAACTTGATGCTGAAAAACCAATTAGAAGCCTTGAACATAACAACCATATCCTTAAGGAGATGATAATTGCCATGTTGATTAGTTCAGGATTATCTGCGGCATTGTGGGGGGAGGCAGTCCTCTTAACTAGTATATCCTGAATAGAGTACCCTTTTAAGGATTAGATGAAACTTCATATGATTTATGGAAAGGTAGATGACCTTCTTATGAATGCGTCAAAGTGTGGGGGTGTTTGACTAAGATTGTCATTCCTCTTCCTAAAAGAACTAGATAGAACCAAAAATGTTGATTGTGTCTTCATATTGGGTATGCTGAGTATACTTCTACATGTAGATTTTTGGTTGTGTGTTCTGATTTTTCAGACTTTGGTGTGAATATTATTATGGAATCTAAGGATGCTGATTTCTTTGAACATATTTATTCTTAAACCCGTACCTCATTAGAGATGTGATATTGATCCCCTAGATTTATTTTCAAATAGTCAGAACTTATCTTAAAGAAAGGTGAAGTTGAGGTTGAGCCTAAGAGAAGTAAAACAATTAGACTTGAGACTTCTTATGAAGCCGACTTCATAACATGCTTAGATTAGTCTGAGCCCCTTATTTGTAAGAAGCCTTGACATCTACTGAAACCCCATTCTGTTAAGAAGCTTCATTTAGTGAAATGGACTCAGTCCGTCGGAACCAGACTTGGGAGCTTGCTAGTTTACCTCCAGGGAGTAAGACCATAGGATGTAAATGAGTCTTTATGAGGAAACGTTAGGTAGATGGAACTGTGGAAAAACATTAGGCTAAGTTGGTGGCTAAAGGCTATAAATTAAAAGAAGGTGCAAATTTCCTTGATTTTTATTCACTTGTGACGAGAATTACTTCTGTTGAGATGCTAATTGATATTGTTGCCATAAACAACTTGGAGATACATCAGATGGATGTTAAGACAATTTTTCTAAAAGCCGTGAATTAGATAAAAAATTTACATAGATCAACTTTGAGGACTTTGTAGTGAAAGGTTATGAAGACAAAGTTTGTAAGCTGAACAAATCTTTGTATGGTTTTCAAATAAGCATGTAAACAGTGACATGGTAAATTTGATCATGTGATAATGTGTAGTGGATTTAAGTTAATGAATCTGACAAGTATATTTACAAGTAACTTGTTCAGGATGCCTGTGTGATTGTATGCTTGTATGTTTGTGATATGCTTATATTTGATACAAACATAGATGTGATTAATTCCACTAAAATCATGCACTGAATGAGAATGTTGACTTGAAAGACTTAGGCCCTTTTGATGTAATCTTAGGGATGAGGATTAGAAGATAATCAAACATTTATAGTCTTAGTCATTCTCATTATGTTGAATTTGTGCTTAAGAGATACAATCAGTCTGATTGTAAGCCTGCTTGTACTCCATACGGTTATTCTTGTAGACTCGAGAAAAATAAGGGTAATGGAGTATCTTAACTTGAATACTCAAGATTTATAGGATGTCTGATGAATTTAATGAACTGTAAGAGTCCATACATTGCCTATATTATGAGTAAGTTAATTTGATATACTTGTAGTCCAGAGCAAGAGCATTGGGATGCACTTAGTAGAGTATTATGGTACCTAAAGTACACTATTACCTTTTGTTTGATTTATTAAAGGTATCTTGTTGTCCTTGAGGGACTTTGTGATGCAAACTGGATAGGTGACTCAGAGGAGTCTAAGTCTACGAGTGGATATGTTTTCACTCTAACAGGAGGGTTTGTTTTTGGAAGATTTCCAAACAGAAATATATTGCTCAATTCATTATGGAATCTGAGAGTATTGCGTTAGATAAAGCACGAGAGGGGGGCCGAGTGCCTAAGATGATTTTTAGAAGACATTCCTCTCTGGCATAGGCATGTGCTAGCTATATCTATACATTGTGTTAGCCAAACTATAATAGCTAAAGATAAAAATAACTAATCTCAATCGGCGTTATTTCCATTGATTGGATAAAGTCCAAGGAGAATATCGCACAACCTTTGACGAAAGGTTTGTACAAAGAGATAGTTAAATATGCATCGAGGGGGATGGGGCTTAAGATCATAAATTAAACTTGCCATGAAGGATACTCAACCTTGCTGACTGGAGATTCCAAGATCAAGGTTTCGAATGAGACAACTAATTTGTGGTAAGTAAAGGTAAACACTATCAGAGAATTTCATTCTCCGTCCCTTCCCTATGGTATAGACGTGATAGTGTGACTGCATGTGAAGGATGACTTTTAAGAAGTCTTAATGAGTTATATAGTTTCAATTTAAGATTGAAGTGGGGTGTAGCAGTAACACTCTTTATGGAAACTCATCTATCTGAATGAGGAAGTGGGGCCGCTTCCTATGAGAATATGAGCTTTGATTCTCTAGAGCATTCTGAGAAACAGGATATGTCCAGGGCCAAATTGGACAAACGACACGAGCTTGGCAGCAACCTTGGAGATATCATCTATGGTCGTTATCGCGAATTACATCAAATGCTAACAATTCAAGACATAGTTCACTGTCTCTAGCAAGTAATTCCGGTAATATGTCACTAAGCAAAGGTTCAAGACCTCATGGACACCCCTGCCTAAAATGGTATTACCAGCGCTTTTTATGTGATTTTCATTTTGATGGTTTTGGTATTACTGGAACTTAGGACCTAAGGGTCACTAAGGGTTCACTAGTTCATGCTTTTTCACTTTGGTGAAAGGAACCTTTAGTCTCACTTGTGAGGAACATAAGATGAAATCTCTTTATACTATATGATTTTTGCAATCCATAGTATGACCCTGGGGTCAACACACTGTTGTGTAAGGGAGATGACGTTAGAATGGCTAGTATGACTTCAACATGCACGATCTATCTTTGAGATTTGGTTGTTGATTTACCAAGATCTATCTGTGTTTTCGTGTTTTATTGAGTTTTCATTCATGTGGGGATTGTTGGAAAACGATTAATAAAATATGATTTTTAAAGTTTTAATAAAAATTATAATTATTGTTTTCTTTTGTGAATAAAAAACTTATTAATCCCACACCGCGGAGTTTCCACTTTTAGTTGTTTTAAGAGACTATATAAGTTTTTTTGTCCCACATCGGGGAGTTCATCTTTTTAAGTTGTATTATTCCATTATATAAATAAATTCACTACTTTTGTAAAATCTAAGGGAAAGGGGTTTCTCTATATTTTAGAGGAACCCCCAAGGGAAGATATTTTATATTGTTTTCTTATGCGTTCGCAATTTTTCTTAAGGGTTTTTTTTCGGAGTTGCCAAGCTCAAGTTGAGCATCTACTACATATGCTAGTAGTAGGTGTATTAGGGAGTTTTATCCTGGAGATAGCCCTCATGTGAGGGCTATAGCATCACTCTTGAGTGTAGCCGGGCGCTAATGTCTTAAGGGCAACATGTTGAACACGTGACTCACTCTTTTTTTCCAAAGTTTGCCTTGTTGCTGTTGCGGAGATCTGGGGAGCTCGTCTGTTTCATCAAATCGATCACTTCCATTATAAAGGAGCTAAGTATCAATAACTTTTGCTTATTTGATTTTTTTCCTTGTTTTTGATTATAGCACCCAACAATATCATCAAGGAAGTAAAACATTTAGCTTTGAGTTTTAGACAATATTGTTTTTCTTTCATTAATAGAGTTAATAATCAGGTGGTAGATTACATATTTAAAAGAGTTAGAGAGTCCGCCAATGCTTTTGAGTCTGACAACAATTTTTCTGCTGATATTTGTAGTCTTCCAGCAAAAGACACAAACTTCACTTCATCATAACTTCAATAAAATTCTTGCTTAATCAAGAATAATAAAATAAAATAGGATGATACCAAGATTAGGCGGGATACCATTTGAGCGATCCGCAATCAGGGTTGCTCAACATTTCTTTGTCCAAAATCTGAGCGATGTAAAAGAGGTGTAAGTAAAAGTTCCAAATGAGATTGTAATTAGAAGAGGAATCATCTCAGAATTTCAGTCTTCCCCACATTTTCACTCATTGGCTTCTCTACTCCAGAAATCAGCGTTCCTTCAAAACCCTAGGTTTTTTCTTCTTTGTATTAATAACATTTTATGTATTGAGCTCTCCAGATTTCCTGAAAAAGAAGGTGAAGATCAGCTTAATCAGGGGGGAAATCAAAAGCACAAATGGCTTATAGACGTAAAAGTGGTTTCCTATGGAAAAAATCTGGTGGTGGAAGAGCAACAACAACAACAGTAATGCCAACCATTCCAGAAGAGATATACTATGAAATCCTCTTAAGATTACCAGTGAAATCACTATTAGCTTGTAAGTGTGTTTGCAAGAATTGGTATACCCTAATCTCAGCTTCTAATTTTGTTAAATTGCACCATAAACTTACTATCCAGAAAAATAACCCTATGCTCATGCTTAAAGTTAATGGAATTACTCAGTTTTACTCCATAAGTTATGATTCATTACCATCATCATCAGTGTGTGAAATTAAAGATTATGCTATTGAAATGGATCACCCATTCAAGTCACATTACTGTGTTGGATTTTCGGGTTCATGTAACGGTATAATTTGCATATGGTTGATTGATTTTCGTGATGATAAGAGTTTATTCTGTCTTTGGAACCCAGCCACTAAAGAATATAAAGAATTGCCCAAATCACCAATTGAAATTAGTATAGACAGTGCTTGCTTACATGGTTTTGGTTATGATCACAAGACTGATAATTACAAGTTGGTAATAGGTGTAGGAGCTAATGGAAGCAAGGATTGTACTCTAGTCCAAGTCTATACGTTAGCATCAAACTCATGGAAAATCGGTCTAACTGTATCTTATCGGTTTTATAGTTTTCAAATATCTGGGGTGCTTGTTAATGGAAACCTTCATTGGTTAGCACTAGGTCAAGACAACTTTTTGTTACTCTCTTTGGATATCATTGATGAGATTTTCAAAGAAATGAAACTACCAAGACATATCCTGGAGATGGAGATGAATAAGGATTTGTGTATAGGTGTGTTGCAAGGGTGCCTTTGCTTATTTGTCAGCTCAGATGTTAATGGTGGTAAGATTCCTTTTGAAGTATGGGAGATGCTGGATTATGGGATTCAGGAATCTTGGAGTAAGCGTTATGTCTTGGCCCATGAGAGTATTATCAATGACCAGAAATATTTTAGGCTTGTGCGGTCTCTGAGAAACGACGGGATTCTACTCTTGAGTAGCGATATTCTAGCTTTGTATGAACCAAAACATGGAAGTGCTAGAGAACTAAAAATAAACAATGTTCCATTCATGAATGCCGAGACTTATTTTGAAAGCTTAGTTTCTCTAAATTCTGGTACTTATGTTGGGGGAGAACTTGAGACGACGGATGAAGAATCAATAGATTGGACGGATGAAGAATCAATAGATGAGCAAAAATTAAGTGATTATGTTTTTTATTTCGTGGTATCGGTATTTTCACTGGCACATACTATGTACTTTTTTTTAACTGAATTATGAAAGGGTATTGAAGTTTGAGACTATAAAGTTATGCTGCTGCTTTTCGGTTCTCATATTCTATGTGTTAAAGCCTTAATATATAGTTATTGGAATGAAATGTACGCGTTGCATCCAATCTAGAGCAATATTTCTTCCTGTGTAGACTGTTTTGCAATTTAAGTTCTAGTTGATTCTTAAAGCATTTAATCTTCACAGATCTATTTAAGTGTTAAAACTTGACTCATGTTTCTTTTCTTTATGTCTCTCGTCATTTTATGTCATCTTGTATTAGTTTTAGTATGCTGCAAGGAGAATCCACAATTTTATGAGAAGTATCTACTTCCTTCCCTCTGTAACCTTACCTTAAGTGGTTTGTGGTTAGTGGGGCTCTGGAAACTGTAAAGGTAACTCATCTTTTCTATTCTTCTCTGTTTATTAATTTTCCGAATATGTAACTTTCTTATGACGTATATCTATTAGCAAATTGGGACTTCAAACGAGCCAAGGTATGAAGTAAACAATTCTGGTGTTGGAATCTTTGTACTAAGTGGTATGATTAACATAAAACTCAAATTCTCAAATGTGTCGTTTAGGATGAGATTTGCTTATTGTGTAGATTGAAATTTGTTGTTTATTGATGTTTATCTACCCATAATTGAACTTTCCATTACAGAATGCTTTATAGAATGATTAGTTGTGAAATCGATTATAGTGTGGTTACTTGGCAATTTGGCATTACCATTTCTTGAACAGAGAATTTTGAGTCCTTAGTTTTACTTAAACATGGTACTTGCATGGGACTAATGAAGAATAGCACCAAATCAGTTGAAACATTAGTGGCCCAGCAAGTTCAGGTCTATGTGGGATACTGTTCCTCATTATGCTGTCCTTTTGGGAAACGTGTGTTTTTTGATCAGAGCTAAAAGATCTATTGCGTTGTGAAACCATCTGCTGTCCTTTTGGGAAACGTGAGTTTAAAAAGATTTTGTTAAATTTTTGTTGAATCTGGAGGAACCTAAATCTTATGCAGTGTTATTTTACTCTTTACAAGAACCGGTAGATATATCTCAAGATGAATTCAGTTGATATGTTTGATTCTAAAGCTTCTTAATAGATACTTGAAAATGTGATATTATATTTTTGTATCCTCATTGGTCGAGAATTGCTGGTTGCAGTTATACTTTTGCTCTAAAGTGTCAAAAGTAAAGACAAAAACTAAATTATATTCATAGTGTATACAAAAGAAGATTACATCAAAAAAATTGTCAAAGTAGTTCAATTTAAATCACAGCAATCTTTCCAAACTGCCTGACAGCTCTCCTGAGAACGAACTTCCACTACTGCCAGATGCGGATCCAGTTTGTGAACTGGTTACTCCTCGAGCTTTCTTCATTTGTCTAATCTTGAAAAGATCTGTTGGTAGTGGTTGGCTTTGAGCCAGGGTTTCATCATTTTGTTGCTTGTCCATGTCTTTTCTCTTAACTCCTGGATGGATTTGCTTAGTTAATTTGACAGGTACACCACCTGGGTTGGGGTGCAACTTGTTTGCACCAGAAGGATCACTCATGATAGGTCAGGGGCTAATTTCCTTACCTGCAGTAATATAGATAATACTATGTCCACATCTGAACATTACTCTGCAGTAATATAGATAATACTATGTCCACATCTGGCGCAGGCCCATCAACAGAGGGCAAGTTTCTAACAAATGCTGCCAAAACTGGAGGAAGCACTTCCAGAATTTCATTAAGTGATTCTGTTGTCCTAGTCCCCCGAACTAAAGGTGCAGCAGGAGCAGTATGGATTTTGAAGCAGCTGGGAGTTCTGTGGTGCTAGGAAGTAATGCAGCATCTTGCTTTTGCCGGGAGTGGTAAACAATCATCCGGGAAGTATCTGGGTAATTTCACTTTAACAGATATTCTAGATGTTTTTGCATCATTGACACCATCAGATAGAACCGACTTTTCTGCCTTCTTATTGATTTTTTTCACAACCCACTCTTGACGCGCCAAATAATCCAGGTCTTTAGAGGAGCATGGCCAGAGACCCATAAAACTGTACCTTTACACAACATCATGTTAACAACCCTCTAATGCTAAGGATCCGTCTTCCCCTGTTCAAGAAAGAGCTTCTTTCCTCCTTTGCTCTAGTTTCTAAGTACTAGCCAGATTGCCATACGTTTGCTCAAACTGGGTGTACCGCTTCCAGACCTCTACAGATTTCTCTGGTGGGAGCGAGTTCAAGGCCCTCTCAAACAAGCACGGACATTCCTATCATCATTTAAACTGCAGAAGAAATCTGCATATTCGAGAATGTATTCAGGCTCATGCATAAATCTTTTCATACCAGCTTCAAAGACATTGTGTGCCAACTTTGGATCCGTGTCCTGACAAAATGCAATCATTGCATAAGCAACAAAGACATGATACGCGCAATTTGGGTATTTACGAGCATCTCTGAAGTACTTGCGAGCTGCTTCAATTCCTCCAGTTCTTCTCAGAAAACGGATAAATTGTATGTGTGCCAGTGCACATGCATTCCCCCCATCCCCCAGAAGGCTCTCATAAATTTCTTAGCAGGCTGAATAATTCTGTCCATTTAAATCTAAACAGACTGAGCTCTTAACAAGAATCTCTGCACATGGTTTTACCAGTGCAATTTTTGTGCTGGTGGTGGTTTCTTTTACATACTGCAAATTTTTGGAACGCACTTCAGCCTTCCGTCAAATGATTCAAACCAAAAACAAATAAATCCAGGAACGGTTTGGTTATATGCATAATGACATGATGCGAAACCTCTCCTAAATTCCCAGGCCTGGAAGTCTCTGTGTCTGCAAAATCCAAATAATTACACATTTGTTGTCTGTAAAGTGCTTCTTTACTTTTCTTGTGCACAACGAAACATTAAGAGTCTAAGATTCAAGTGTCGTCATACTTATATATACCTGAAACAATACAAATCTTGCGGTTACCAAATGCATTAGAACCGTAATGTTAGTCAGAAACAATTCAAGAAGGAAGCAACTTAAAAATCTTGATCTGCTCTAGAGATAGCGTTTATAGTCCCGCATTGGCGAGTACAAAGGCGTGAGTGTCAAAATGAGAGTTATAAATAATCTGCCATTTTTAAGGGCGATCCCAAAAGAATTAGGGGCGATTTTTTTATTCCCAACCCATATACACCGTTAAGGGATGTCCAAAAACGCGGAGAATACGTTAATGCCCTTACATAATCGGAAGCTATTTTGTGCCCGATTATTATAAGGAAATCGGAAGCTTAGTAACGATATTATACTATAACAATCGGAAGGAACAAGAACCTCACTAGACTACCGATTATAGTAGCTCCTAAATTCCCAAAATTGGTGATTTCGTCAAGGAAGAAATTTGGGGCAACTTTATAATCGGAAGTCATATTAACTACCGATTATTCTAGTTCCCAAATTCGAAAAAAATGTCATTTCTGCAAAAACAAAATTTGGGGCAACTGTATAATCGGAAGTCTTATTAACTACCGATAAATATAGTTCTCAAATTTGAAAAAATTGAGATTTCTGCAAATACAAAATTTTGGGCAACTGTATAATCGGAAGTGAAAATACTTCATTTGACTACCGATTATACAGTTGCCCCAACAAAATAGAGCCGTTGGAACTCTAAACTCTATATAAGGATTGTATCCTTTTACTCTCTATGGAACACAAATACCTTTAAACTCTCTCCAACATCATCTTCAACATAATGGCCCAACCATTCCTTAATCCTACGAAGTTCACGATTGAAGAAGATTTATCTTTATGTAGGCGCTATGTTCAATTCTATCCGAGACGAGGAGAAGAACGTAGGCAAGGAGGCATAATGAGTATGAGTTATTTGGGGAAAATTCACGAAAAATTCTGCGACGACACCGGTAACCCAAACAACCGTCACTCCTTTGTTCTTTTATGCCAAGTTGGTTCAATAAAGGAACACGTCGAAGAATTCGTCCATTTAACTTATCTTGTGAATCAATATCGATTGAGGGTGAAACCAATGATGAGGTTATAGAACGATCTCTCGGGGAATGGCGGAGATGGAAAAGATCAAGCTTAGTTATGAAGCTTATTTTAGAATCCTTAGGGCGATGGAAAGATTTAATCCGTTTAGGACTCGTCCAACACGTCCACGACGCTAATCACAATACCTTGTAATAGAATTGCGGGAGTTCAATGTAAAATTATGATGATGTGTAGGTGATATTGTTATGAATTTCAAAATATTTATTAAAATAGGAAGTTTTAATTGTTGATCTAACTACCGATTATACTCCAACGGCTAGTTCGTTCAAAAGAAACTAGTCGTGCCTCGAAAACCACACACAATCGGTTGATAATACATATTGATAAACCTCCGATTATACTACTCTAATGATACTGAGAACTCTGTTGACAAAACATCCTATAATCGGAAGTATATAACAATAAATATTTACCGATTACGCATAATCGGGTGCTTTGTTCAAACATTTCCCACCGATTGTGTGTAATAATTGTACGTAATTTCAGTATAGTCTTGTAAAAGTACGCATCAACAACCATATTTTCAAAAAAAAAAAAAAAAAAAAAGCCTTTGGGACTCTCATCTATATAAGGAGGGTAAACTCTTCTTATTTATGGACCAAACAACACATATGTAGCATCGTGTATTCTACAAATAGATTTTCCATCGTCTACTCTTATGAATTCATTCTATATCTCAACTTACAAGCATGGCAACGTTTGACGCAGCTGAAGATTTGGTCATTGTGAAAACATGGTATCGTGAAACAATGAAGATGTCATAGCAGGAAGGTTAACACCCGAAGTCTTTTGGGCGAGGGTATATAGCCAATTTGTGCGAGAGTATGGAAATCCAAAGCAAAGATCACTCCAACAAGTTCATGATCGTTTCCGACTTGTCCAAAAAGGGGTAAATGATAACATAACGATACAAAAGAGGATGTTTAACACTAGCCACTTAAGCTTGTCGATCCAACAATTTGTAAGTATAACGCTCCGTTATTCTTTTAAATAACACCGGGTGTCTAATCTTTCTTACTAAAACGAAGTTGATATTATTTTATGTTTGTTTATGTAGGAGACACTCGCAAAAAGACAGTACTTAGTGGAAAAGGGTGAAGAATTCACTTATGATGGAAGTTATGAATTCCTGAAGTCCGTCACAATAGTATAAATGTTGATTGATGGTTACAATCGGAAGTTATTATTTTATATTGTCTGGAGTTCGGGGAAGATTTTGACTTTTTGTCGGACTTTGGTGACAATGAAGTTTATGCAATATGTTGTCTCAGGTTACGGGAAAAAATTTCAGTTTTTTCGTCAGAGTTTGTTGTCAATCGGAAGTTTATGCAATATGTTGTCTACCGATTCTGGGAAAAAATTTCAGTTTTTTTTTGTCAGAGTTTGGTGACAATCGAATGCTTATGTAATATGTAATCTACCGATTTTGGGAATTTTTTTTCAGTTGTTTTGTCAGACTTACAATTGGAAGCTAAATTCCAAAACTTTATAACCGATTATAATATTGATTAAGTCTGTTTACAAAAGCTTGTATAATCTGTTGATATATTAAAAATATAACTACCGATTATAGCTTTATACTTCACAGTATTTTCCAAAAAATTCCAAAAAAACATGTACAAATAGGGCTTTCCAAAATACATCTTTCAAATATAACGATCATTCATCTTCATCATGCGATTGTTGCATGAACGTTCTACCATCCCATTCCGTCCTTTTGATCGTAGATAGGGCCGACGTAATTGTAGACAAAGAAGACAAGTTGTCGGGGTCGTCCGCCTTTATTTTACTTAAGATCGCACTCGCCTTTTGGATACGCGCGCATAGACCTCACCGTCTCCATTTCATGTGGTTTTAACTAATCATCGTAATTTCTTCGCTTCTATGTAGCAACCATTACATGTCCAATAAGAGTATCCAGATCATCGTGGTTGTGATAACCATTAGCAACTTTAGACATTTTCCAATCTTTACTTTCCTTACCATCGGGCTTATAGAAGACAATCTTAAATGGGCATCCAATCTTCTCTGTATGAGTTCAGTACTTCTTCCTCTCCGTCTTCCTTACATACTTATTATTCTTTCCCTCGTGACTCTTTTTTTTCCCACCTCGCTCACAAACCATTTCAAGCCTAATGTCCTTCACGCAAGGATTCTGAACTACCATGCACATCTTCTCTTTTGCCTTGTTCATAAGCCATTCCTTTGATTCCTTCTTATTTCCAAATATCTAAATGCGCATATAACAAACTAAAAAAATAAGCATAACCATCTAACATACATGATTGAAAAAATAAAAGATAATTCATGAACATACCAAAAAATGCATAACCATCTAACATACATGAAAAATAAAAGATAATTCATGAACATACCAAATCGTTTGCATAGTGTAGGGAAGTATCATGCCTCAAATAATAATCGTCATCAACCGCTACAACAGCCTACGCACAACAACAACAAGTTATGCATTAGCAATCGGAAGGAAGTTTAGATAATAAGTAACCGATTGTAAAACAATTGGTAATTTAATACTATACAACATAACCGATTATGAAAATCGGTAGTCTTGTACGACCATAGTCTACCGATTAACGACATATACAAATGAACAATTCTTACGTAAAAAGCTTCAATAATCGGAGGGACTATAAATTCATAAACCAACCGATTATTAAATATCAAGATTTCTGAATATTTCATTTTTTGGAGAAATCCGTATTTGGGCGACGTTATATAATCGTACGTTTATTTATGTATACAACTTCCGATTGTGAGATATTGAAGCTTTCAATTTGGGGATTTTTTCATATTCGGTGATTAATGCATCAAAATATATCGATTGTGGATAATCGGTGGATATTGTACTAAATTAACTACCGAACATATGTCGTTCATGGCATTCAATGCATGCAGAAATCGAATTTTCACTTTCAAAAACACACACAAATGCACATAACATGTATAACTTGGGTATTAGAATTTGATAACAACATACTTGTACGTTTGATGCATCGTTAGCTTCAATCTCAGGTGATTCTCCATTTTCTTCCATGAAATCATGAAAGTTTGGATCATTCAACATATACCCCAAATCGTCATCTCTAAACGGTAGTGAACCTTGAACTTCAACAACTTCACGTTCTTCTTCGTACCCATCCATGTTTATGGAAGTTGGCAACAATCGGGAGTTGGCGACATATACCCCCTTCTTTTTATTTTTTTCCTCTTCTTCTCTCACTCAATCGGAAGATATCTCACAATGACCCAAAAACAATTTCCAAACACTAATATATAGACCCCAGACTACCGATTACAGGATTTTGCTTCTGATTATTTATTTAATCGGGAGGTCTATAAGTTGTATACCCTACCGATTATAGCAGATTTCAAAATTCACGCTACCTATAATCGGTACGTTTTGGAACCAATTTGACGTCCGATTATGGCTACATCCAAATCACGAACCACATGGTTATACCTGGCTTTGTACCCTATAAACCTATGGATTTTGGCACAGGTTGGATTTGGGGCTTCATATAATCAGACGGTAAGTAATAAACTCTACCGATTATGGTAGATTTCAAAATTCATCACATGAAGGATATTAGAAAAAAACTCATTTTGGGGCAACCTATAATCAGTAGGTTGTGGAACCTATTTGGCTTATGATTATGGCTACATCCAAATCACGAACCACATGGTTATGCTGGCTCTGTACACTCAAAACCTATGGAATTTGGAAAGGGTTCGATCTGGGGATCCTTATAATTGGTAGGTTGTTAAGTTGTTAACTCTACCGATTATGGTATATATCAAATTCCCTTACATGAAGGATTTTAGAAAAAACCCATTTTGGGGCAACCCATAATCGGATGGTTTGGTAATATATTTAACTCAGATTAACGCTGCATCAAAACACGAACTAAGTGGTTATGGCATTTTGTGTATACTCAAAATCTATGAAATATGGCAAAGGTTGGATCTGAGGCTCGTTATAATCGTTGGGTTATATAATTATATACCCTACCGATTATGGTAGATTTCAAAATTCATTACGTGAAGGATTTTAGAAAAAACTCATTTTGGGGAAACTTATAATCGGTAGTGTATGTAACCTATTAGGCTTCCGATTATGGCTACATCCACAACTCAAGCCAAGTGGTTATGGTTGGATCTGCACCCCTCAAAACCTATGGAATTTGGCCAAGGTTGAATATGGGGCTCCTTATAATCGGTAGTCTTACAAGTTGGATAAGCTACCGATTATAAAAGGGATTATTAGCCGAAGTATATACACAATAATCGGTAGGTATAGTTTCAATTTAACCTACCGATTCACCTTTAACCTACCGATTACGGTGTAGGCTCCCGATTATATAAGGGCATATTGGCCATTTCGAAAATCGAAGATAAGGGGTAGCTTAGATTTACGTTTGGGTGACCTTTTTTGTCTTTTAGTGTCGCCCCTAATTCTTTTGGGGTCGCCCCTAAAAATGCCAGGATAAATAAGGATGGAAAATGGCTTGGCAAAATATGATCCTTCAGGCAGATAATGGGATATGATGAGTGGTCAAAACTCACCTAATTCTATGTGAGAATTAGGTGTCCAGCCTAAGCCTGGTTACGACAATATGGGCACTCCCATTTGTTACCAATCTGATCCATCAAAATATTTGGACATCTGTATCCCTTGTGTAAATGACCGTACCCCAGAAAAACACATTTCACAAATCTTGGTTGTAGTTTTATTGAAAGATCTTAAGCATGGATAACAAGCACAACCAAAAGTTCGTAAAAATTTATAGTCATGCTTGAGATTAAGCATACATTCTAAGGGAGATACATTGTGTAAGATGAATATAGATAGAACATTTGACATCACAAACTTTGTAGATCCATTATGAAAAGTAGAACCAATATGAGTTATGTGCAAACCTGATCCATTTCCTACACGCACTTGATATGTTCCCTGGTACTCAGAATGCAAGTTGAGATTTGATAAGTCAAAAGTAAGATGATGTGTAGCTTTGAATCTGGAATCCAACCATATTGAGAAGTAGAAGCATCTTCATTGTACACTACAAAAGCTTGGGTTACGGATACAAAAATTCTTCATACTCTTCACCAAAACCATCGGATGATACATTGTATACTTGAACCATATAGTTATCAGATGATGCATATCTATATCTACACTCATTAGTTGAGTATCCAGGTTTCTTGCATATCTGACATTCAATGTAGTAATTGTATCTCACTGATGGTGGATAAAAATTAGCATTATTATTAGATCTGCCAAGTCTACCACTTCCATTAGGTATTCTACCACCATCACTTCCATTAAGTATTCTACCACCATGAAATCCTCCTCTAAACCTCCCACCAGATCGATTTCGTCTAAATCCACTAGATCTATGAAAACCACCTCTAGGAGAATTCCAATGACTCGACACGGGACCATAAGCAGTTGAGGAACATTTGAACCTGAAAATTGATTACTAAAGGAAATAATAGAGTTTAACTTTGATGTTGTTGAGATATATTTGCGAAGCGATGTAGTGAGATCAACATTAAACTTTTCCTAGTCTCCTCTGAAAAAAAGTAAACCAAGTAACTCAGAAGATGTGATCAGATTCTCATTGTTTGAGTTTTTATGGGATAATTGATGTCTTGAATGCATTAAACTAAGAAGGTAATCCCTGCATAATGTAAAATACCAGATCCTCATCAGTAATTGGACGATCAATCTGTGTTAATTGATATGAGATGAATATAACTTTGTCGAAGTATATTAATATCGAATCAGAACTCTTCTTAAGTGTAACAAGATACGATTTCAACTGCATCAATCTAGCTTTAGTCGTAGCATTGTAATTATGCTCTAGTCGAAACCAAACCTCATGAGAGAATGTACAATCAAGAACCTGAGAATGAATTTCTTCAGTACAAGCTGAAAATAAACAAGAAAGAATCGCTTGATCTTGATTTACCCAGTATGAGTACACAGGATTACGAACAAAATCATTATCCGAATCTAAATCAACAAAAGTAGGATCATCAACAATTGCAGCACCAGCAGTAGAAGTACGACGAAAGAATTTGGTTGGACATTGAAACCATATAAAAACTTAAAGAGATCATAACTTCGAAGAAGCGGTACAATTTGAGATTTCCATAGAGAATAATTTGTAGTTGATAGTTTTGATGGTGGTTTGATGGTTAGAGGAATGTGTTTGTTGGATGGTAGGCTTGGGAATGGGGTTTATTTTAGCCTACTTGTAATACCGCAAGTGCACGGTGTCTACAATATAAAACAGGGCAAATACGGGTCGATGCCACAGAGAAATGGGGTGCTGTAGAGTTGATCAAGGGCTTCCTAACTGATTTCTAACAAGTATCACAAATATTTGGGTTGTCGATACGACTAAATTGGAGTTGTGACTCTAACTAAGGCAACAATTGAACAAAAGAAGTTGTAAACTGTTGATTGTAGGGCACCAGGGTGATCGATTCCACCACCTGATCTTATGCTAAGGCAATGTAACCTAAGCTATGTTCTTGTGCCTTCCCTTGAAGGTCTAAAATGGATGTTTGTTAAGCGATTTTGCTAACTAACCCCTAGTATGAGCTGTCTTCTTCTGGTACATCTCATCACAGGCTCATAAGCTTCCTCAATCACTTACTAATCCTAGCATAATATAATTCAGCAAAAACACAACCAAGGATAAACATGCTTGACAGAAGAATCAGGGGTTTCATTAACACCCTGGAAAATTAAATTAGAACATTACAAAGACAATATAACACAAATAAAACTAAGTTGGTGCTCTGGCTAGCCCAGGCATGAGCTTAAACAACAAACTACCTCTTCTATTTATACATGCAAAGACAAACCCTAATTTACTCCAAAACAGAAAATAATTCAATATCCTCTCACCCACGTCGCTCAATCAGTTGTCTCCTCATGTCTATTCGGCTCAGCAACTCCATTGATTGATTGTTGGGAAACCCTAGCTCTAGTTATCTCTAATTTAGCTTCTAGGGTTATGGGAGAAGCTAAGAGAGAGATAGCTAGACCTAGAGAGGTGGTGAAGGCGGTTGCAGGGATGGTTGTTGCTATGTCTGGAGATGATGGAGGTGGTGAGGTGGTGGCTCTGATTTTGGTATGGGTGAAGGAGGTGGAGGGAATGGGTTTTCTCAGAGCTGTCGGGGGAGAAGAGAAAAGAAAGAGAAAATGGGTCGATGGAGGAGGTGTTGATATAGGTGTCTGTGGTGTGAGGCGGGAGTATCAAGAGATGATGTGAAGGGTGTAGCGACCATTGGATGCAGAATGGCGAGATCTCACGGCTCGGAAGGGATGGGCTCGGATCCGGGTCGGGTCTTGGCTAGCTCAAGCCCATGTCTTGTAAATGGGTTGCTACTTGTTGGGTTGCAACTGATGCGCGCGCGGGCTTTGGCTTTCTGCTCCATAGATGTTCGTCTCCAATTCTTTGCTCTTTTGGCTCCTCAATTTCTCCGAGCTTTATTTACTACCTAAAAACACAAAATTAATTAGTACAAATATTTATTCTTGAAAACAAAGAAAATACAGAATATGGGATAATATCTGATTTCTGAGTACAAAAGATGAGCTAAATGCCAATAAATAGATGTAGAAATATGCAATATTTGGCACTCATCATTGGATTCTACCATTATAGATGAAGATGAAGATTTAGTTTTGAAGAAATTAAAAAATAATAATAAAAAATATACAGTCTTGTGATTCCAAACAAATTTACACCTCTCGTGCCAACCTACTATAAACTAAGATATTAACTTGATGTTTGTTTTCGTATTCGGGGTAGATTTGGTGCAAATAACTATCCTTCCATAACACTTTATTTTCAACATGCCAGTTATGTTATTCAAGATTATAAAGCTGATTTTGTGATATTCGACGAAGTTGTTTGTTTAGGCATTTTCCCTTATGACAGTAAGATGCAAGGTTTTATTTTAGGAGCAATGCAACAGGCTAATAAACGGATTTTGTATAATATTATGGATCAAGCACTCTCATTTTCGAGTATTACCAATTAGGTTCTTGAAGTGAAGGAGTCATGGACTATGTCATCTCTAGCTTATGAATTAGCCGAGAATAAATTTAATTCGTCAATATTATTATCCATCTGCTGTGAAATATTTAAGATTTATGAATATCGAAATCTCTTGATGGAAATATCTAATAATTCTGTCCATTTGAACCTAAACAGAGTGAGCTCTTAAAAATAATCTCTGCACACGGCTTTCACCGAGAAAACCTTTGTTTGAAGAAAACCTTGGAAAGACTCGAATCATCTCTTCAGTTGAGAAATTGATACCCTCAAGTGTGACCTACAAAAGCTCTCGGGAATCTCATACAAAATCTCAGCTATGTTGTTTGGGATAAAGTCCTTTGGTAACACTAATGGTATTGGGTTCTGACAAGACCTCAACCAACAATTGTTTTATTCATCTTTGGTTTTTGTAAAGAGGAAACAGTTCGTTGTGATATACAAGTAGCCGAATCTTCTAAAAGATGAGCCCTATCTAGATTGCTTCTTTTGTGGAAGTAAAAAACATGTTCAAAAAAAATGTTGGATATTTAGGATTAATAACAAGACAATTGTTATACTTCAGAATGACATGCGGAGAATGAATCAATTATTAAAGAATAATTATAAAACCTCAATGCCAAAGAGAGATAAACAGAGAAAAAGAACTAGAAAAGGTAACTGAATACACAAATAACCTTGTTAAGTCACCCAGTGACACAAGCAGTTAGTATTCTACCCACCCCATCACTACTTAATTGTAGTAATGAGTGTAGCCTCAATATTTTAGCTTCAGAAATGAGGCTTGCAAAACTTTTAATGATGACAAGGTTACTCAAGTATGACTTGACCATTTTATGTTCTTGATGAGTTTACTAATGATATTTATACGTGAACCACCTCATAATAATCTCATAGAGATCTTGGCACATGTGATCTCGTTGAGCTAGATTCAAAATCTAGAATGCATATTTGTATTTCATCACCTATCTATGGTCCATAATTATTGAACCAATATCTCTTGTGCTCTAAGCTTTGTTTATTTGAGATAACTATATTTTAGAGCATTGTTCGGTCGAACTCACAAGTGTTGTTATATTAAGCTTGTTTTCAAATTTAGTTGTCAAAACTATATCTTGATTTCTAGTCTACAATTAGTTAAGTCTCGGTCTAGGATAGAGGTAGTTGAGAAACGATTCAGTCATCATTTTCATTCTACCGTTTGAAGGCGAAAATCAACCGAAGATTTTGGAGAACTTCATCAAAAAAAGGTAAGTGAAGACTGAACCACCTATTTCTCAAGCTATATTCACCTTTCTATCATTGAGACGATTGTCGCATAACTAATTAGACTAGCTTGCATAGAGAAAAAAATTTCGTGTCGAGAACTATTTATTTAGTTTAGAATTTCTCGAAATATAATAACTAAGCTAACATTTGTCCATACTTGATCAAATTCGGTGGAGAACAATTTATTGTTCGGAACCAAATCATGATTCAAGTATATCAATTGAAAATTTCCCAGAACAGTGATATGTGTCATTGATATTATTCAGGAATGTTTCGAATTGATTTAGAGAAATATAGAACTACTATATTCGGAATACGAAACAATGTTATCAGTCTTACAAGCTGGGAAAACCATTATATGTCTGAAGTCGTATTACATGTATTCGTACACGTAACGGAGTAGATATATATCGTCTTTCTGATTTGTGTGATATACATATTCATATGTACATCATGGGAAAACATGTTTGTTTCGTGATCCGGATAGGTATGTATTTATATACAAACCATTTTGGAATTGTGGTAAGGGAACCGAGTTAAAAAATCAAACCGGTATACGATCCAAAACAGTTGTATGTTCTAGAACCAGTTAAGTACCCAAGCCAGTACGTGAACTGAAAATGTTCTGTGAACTCCGGAACTGGTGGAAAAGTCTTAAGTTTGCAAACCGGTACGTGAACTTGAAAAGTTCTGTCGAATCTGGAACTTTGAGTTGATTCAAAGTTTTCAAACTGGTACACGATCTTGAAAAGTTCTGTCAATTAGGGAACTGGTTATTGCATATAAGTTTGCAAACCGGTTCGCGTACTGTGACTCAGCCGATTCACGAACTATCATGTATTTTTATTTTGTGCATTTACAACTCTATGTTTATTATGATTCAAATGTAATTAAATTATTTATATGAAGTGATTTGCATTTGATCAATTCTCTAATTAACATTAGACTCATTTGATCACATAATTGTGACTAAATATTAGTGTCTTAATGAACATGAAAATGAGTGTTAAGTTCCAAATCGACTAGTTTCGGATAACCATGTTGGACATAGTCTTTATACATGGTTCAATTACGGTTCTACCTAACCATAGTGTATATCTTGTATATGTGATTCAAATTCAAAGCTTCATCTAACAGTGAATATTGTTTGCTTGGTTCCAAAGCTAACTTAGCTTAAACCTAAAACAACCTAGCTAGGCTTTGAGGTTTATATAAGGGAAACTCTTTGCAACTGGGATATTTGAATCCCAACACTACTTTTTGGTGTGTCCTAGTTGTATCTAGAGTCGTCCTCTCCAGAAACCCTTTTAGGGTTTAGCGACTAAAAAGACTTCATTGGGATTGGTGAAGCCAGGTCCAGTTATCTTTTATCTTGATAACTCGAGTATCCTGATATTGATTGTTCGTAGAGCCTTGCTCCATCAATCAATATATATAGTAATCAACAAAGTCTCTTCGTCTCATACTTTGTTGATTCCACAAGTTTTAAACTTTTGAGGTGAATAATAATCTAGGTTGCGCTTCGGGTTGTATAAGTACGGATTTTGAGGCTAGCCAGACTTTTGTCAAGTCTGTATCTTTCGCTTGATCTGATCATCTGTTTAGATCGTAAATCGGGAAATCAATCGTAGGCTTAATCTGTGGGAGGCATATTTGGTTTAAAGTCTTCAATTAATTGAAACAACTCTTAGTTGTGTGTGATATCATCTAAGGGAATCAATTGCGCAAAGTCCTGTTGGGATTCAAGAGTCATAGTATGCGCGACTGTACCTGGATCAGTGGGAGACTGAGTTCGGGATCAACTACATTCCAGACTGAAGTTAATTGGTAGTAGGCTAGTGTCTATAGCGGCTTAATACAGTTTGGTGTTCAATCTGGAATGGGTCTCAGGTTTTTTCTGCATTTGCGGTTTCCTCGTTAACAAAATTTCTGGTGTATGTGTTATTTCTTTTTCCGTATTATATTGTTTATCATGATAACTGAATTATCACAGGTTGTGTGTTGATCAATCACAGTTGCTAGGTCCAACCTTGTTTGTTGGATAAGAATTGATTAATCCTTGGATATTGGTCTTTGGTTCCGTCCAAGAACTCTCTTTGTAGTTAGGTTCACGTATCCAGTTCTGTAAATGTTCTAACAACAAGAGAGAGAGAGATATAACTCTGGACTTTTTCCTTGATTGATTTTTTACTCTCCGAGTTGTGTTGAGTTTGTCCATACAGATTGCCTACGAAAAAGTTGGTGGTATTTTGGTATCCCAAGTGTTTTCACTATGATAATGATTCATGAGGATAAGTAACTAATAATTAGTATAATAAATAATATAAAAGGGTGTCAAAGTTTATGTCTTTTATGGCTCTGAGGCGGCAACTTTATACTTAGGCCGCACTGGTTCACCGACCTCCTTAAGGACGATCATTTCTCGTTTTATTAGGGATTTCTTACATATTATTTTATTCTTGAGGAAATACGGTTAGTGGATCCACGTAACTAGAGGTATCACAAAAAAAGGATGCAATGGAAGTTGTTAACGTTTTTTTTATGTGAATGAATCAAATCATCAAGGATCGGAAAGGATAAATCTTCTGGAGAAGAAGAAGGTTCTTCCTCAACTTGTCTTTTATTTATATGTCATCAGGATAATGATTTTAGGGCTAAAGTGAAGAACTTTGTGTCTAAGAGGAATGATTTGAAATCCCAAATCAATCACTCCTTGAATGAGATAACTCACTATGAACGTATGCTGGCTCAGTAAAAAACGACCATGTGTAAATTGGGAACAAAACTTAGTGCGTTAATTGACATTTCTGAAGACTTGGAAAAATTGAATGATCCCATCATTAACGACTTCTTCAACAATGAGAAGAAATTCTCCACTTATGCTATTAGAAATAACCCGATGCGTTACTAGGAAAATTCTTGTGAGAATATATTCTTGTGTTCGAGAAGGATAACTAGGGTTTGGTATAGCATATATTGTGAGTACACAAGCTATTTCCAACGATTTTCATCTTACATGTTTTTAGGTTTATTTATTTAAATTCTAGAGTTTTTGGAAGATGAAGTTGCAGTAATTAATCTTTATTGGTTATATGTATTGCAAAGTCCTAAAAGATATATGTGTCCTTTACTTTTTGTGAATTGAACTAATATCTCATATATGCTCAAAAGTTAAATCTATTAAGTTTTATGAACTAAAAGTGGAATAAACTTTGTGAGAATTTCCGTCTATTCGTGGTCACACTCTTGTGTAATTACTGCATTATCAAACTCCGTAAGATTTTCTTATGTTGAGGCATATCGATTAAATTGTCTCCTTGTTCATAACTGGCGTTGAGATTAATTTATGTCGATGATTAGGATAATAATCCATGTGATTTGTTAATGTCCGATAAAATCCTTGTTTTTATGAAAGTAAGGTCACTCATGTTGTTCTCCTGGGAATGACATCAAATGGGGGAGAATTCTTTTTGAACATGTGCTTAATTGTTATATCTTTGTGGGGAGAGTGGATGTGGAATATATAGGGGATGCTTGTATCTTAAATCTCCTAGATGAGACACTAAGTATTTCATACTCTGTGATATCATCTAATTAAATTAAAGTTGATATGTGTTTCTTTAGTCTTGAAGTATCTTTTGTTAGAATTCATTACGATCCGATTATGTTCGTACCATTGCCAATTTTTATTGAAAAAAAGGGGAAGAATTAATTAGTAGTTTCGCACTATATACATATGGTTTAATCATTATGTAAGTTGGAGTGAATCAGCATATATAGGCTTCACCTATTATGCAAAAGATGTAAGTATTGACTAAGGGGGAGAAACATATCACCGTAGTATTACTTCGAAGATACAATTGAACTTTGGAGAAGATAATAATTCTATGTTTCTGTATAACGACGATTAGGAATATCTGTTTTCAAAGTTGTTATCGTTATAGATCTTCAACAACAACGATGCTGAGTTGAACACGTTCAGAATCATTGGCAACTTCAAGTAACAAAAAATTCAAGGTGTTGGAGAAACAAGAAAATCAAGCATGATGGATTCTGGAGTTTTGAAGCTTTATTTTTTAATCCATATAAATTGATAGTTTTGTCACTGAAATTGACAAAGGGGGAGATTTTTAGATCATTGCTCGGTTGAACTCACAAGTGTTGTTTTCCCAAGCTTGTTGTCAAATTTAGTTGATCAACATTATATCTTGATTTCTGGTCTACATTTAGTCAAGTATTGGATTATGATATAAGTGTGTAGTTGAGTACCAGACATCACTACGTTCTACTGTTTGAAGATGAAGATCAACCGAAGCTTTTTGAGAACTTCATCAACAATAGGTAAGTGAAGACTGGACCACTTATTACTCAAGTTTTCACCTTTTTATCTATGGGACTATGTCGCATGACTAAAGTGGACATTACATGCACAACGAAAATTTCGAGTCAAGTTTATCTTGTTAATTATCTTGAAATATGTATGACTAAGCTTAAGAACATTTGTTCATACTTGATGAATTTGGTTAAGAACAATTTATTGTTTATGACCTAAATCGCGATTCAAGTTAATTATTTGAAAATAGCCTGGAACAGTGATATGTGTCATTGATGTTATTCGGGAATGTTTCAAATTAATTATTAAAGAGATATAGAATTACTGTAAATCTGGATACAAGATAGCACACGTACCAGCTTATATACCGGCTCAACTGTTATAGGTCAAAAGCCGTAGTACATGTACCCAGTGACACGTCTTTGGCGTAGCTATAGTTCGGCAACGACTTTTGGTACACATACCCAGTATGCAAACCCAAAAAGTGATGTTGACTCGTGAACTTAGGATGGTACGCATACCTATTATAAGTGGCGGAGCCATGCCTGGACCAGGGAGGACAATTTTTCCCCATAGTATTTTGGAAACTATATAAAACGGTTGACGATTTCGACTGATATTTAAGATTTGTTCCCCATGGTTTTTGAGATTTGTCGCCCCTGGTTTAGCTGAAAATAAAATGAAGCATGAGGTTATAACATTCAAATTATGTAATAGAAAGGGGATACAATTGGAAACACACAAATTGGACCATCTATTTCTTTAATTATTATTCTTCGTTCCATCGTTCTTTTATCACTTTCACTAAAAAAAAGAAAAGTACAAAGGGTGAAACAAAGCCAGTGGGGGACAAGATGAAAGTTTAGGATCCCGATTAATTGTTTAAAGCTTTGAGAACAAGGTCAGTTGTAATTTACAAATAATAGTTTCATATGAATACAGTTATTTACTTAATTCAATAATTAAATTATCTTAAATTTGATTTAGTTGAGAGACTATTATCATCTATGAAAATATTGAAGACTCGATTGTGTAAATGGATGGGAGATGAATGGTTGAATGATTTTTTACTTACATATGTGGAAAAGGTAATTCTCGATCTCATTGCTGATGAAATGAGTATGCAACGGTTTCGTAAAAGGTCATCTTCTGAAAACATCTGTGGTTGCCTAGTAGGTAACAATATATATATATGTAAATGTAACCAAAATATATATATATATATTAGAAATGTAACAAAAAAATTCTACATAAAAATGTATCAGAAAGATCATATATTTTGCCAGACCTCGTGTAGAAATTATTTTCTTTTATAAATTTTTGCCAGAAAAAAAGAATTTTTTTTTGTTCCCCACGTGATAAATCTCTGGCTCCCCACTGCCTAGTATGCACACCAAAAAATATTTGTTGACTCCTGAACCTTTTTATCTTAAGGGGATACAAACCAGTACACGTACCATCAAAACAAAAAAAAAAACTCACGAACTGGAAGACAGTAGATGTACCAAATTGTTTATGGAAAGGGAGTTTGTTATGTTTCTGAATAGCATGTCAAGAAAGACCCACGTTATCATGGTAGCCGGATCTTACTCTGTCTACAAGTTGAAATGCTTAATCTGTAGTGAAATTCAGATTGTTCCAGAGCAACATAAAATTTATTTTGCTGGGAAACCACTATAGGATAATTATGCGCTTTCCTTTTACAACATATGTGGCGGGTTAACTGTCATACTTAACTTACGGCTGCTTGGTGGTAAGAAATAGTGATAAGTGATTAATTCTTACATATTTACTACTCAAATTTACATTTATTTAGTTCTTTATTTTTACATGTTTTAATGGTTTTTGTTTAATGTAGAAAATAAAGCTTGATGGACCAAAATGCGGAATGTCGTTGGAGGAAATGAAGTGATTTAATGGGCTAGGCCCAAAAGGAAACATGAAGAATTATTGGGACAATTATTTGGATATAGGAGTGTGTTAGTGGCGTATGTAGAAGTGTGGAGACCATGTGCAAGATATTAATTATGATAAAGGATATTTGAAGATATCTTTTAATGAATAAATACTTCTTTATGAATGTGGAGTAATGGAATATATGAATATTTGGAAAAAAAATATTATTCTTTATGGTTGAAAATAATAATTAAGATATTGAGTATTTGACACATGTCGCGTTTTGATTGGAAGATTTTTTTTATGTCAACACGTGGCATATTTTCATTGGATGATGATATGGTAGTGGGAGTGAAAATGGAAAGCGGTTTCCTTTTAAAACTATATAAATAGTGGTGGAAGCATATGGAAAAAAAGGGTAGACGGCCAAGAGCCGAGAGCCAAAAGTTAAAGTAGTTTAGAGATTTTCTTTTACTTCTCTTAAATTTCTCTTTTCACTTTTTTTAATATTAGAAAGCTAACCCTCTTCACTGGGGTTGAAGATGAAACCTATTCTGTTATATAAGAAACTCAGGTACTCACTTTAATAAAGTATTCTTTTGGGTATAATTGATAAACAAGTTCTCTTCTAAAAAGCTTTGTTCTTTAAACCGTTTTGAATAATCTTCGATTATTGATGTTTTATAAGCGAAGGAAGTTATACTTTTTTGGTCAACAACGAAAGTTGTAATTATTTTAACTGCAATATATTTCAAGACATGAGATTGGTTTCAATATTATCTTGAGTTATAATGTGGATACTTATTGAAGATTGCAAGCCACTTTTTACACGACTTAATTGGTGAAATCCAAGACCCTAGGTTTTTCTCCCATTAATCAACTTAACACTTTTTGTTTAGTATTTATTTTATTAGTCTTAAAACCAAATCTTTAAAAAATTCCGAGAATCGAATCCATTCTTGCCATTGTTAAAACTACATCAATTAGCATTTGGCTTTTCATTGTCGTTACTTGTTAACTTTAGAGGTTACAAAGAATATTTGTTCTGCAGGTAAGCACCCACGTTTAGGACTTCTCTGTAGTATCTGTGGACATGGATTCTCAACTCCAAAGAAATTACAGGCTCATGGGTATGAGCATCCTGCTGCCGACGCCGATTATGTTGTTGCTGCAAGAGAAGTGCTTCTCGAATCCATGCTTGTTCGATTGGTTCACAGGTTGAAAAACACGATGGATATGCAGTATTCACCGTTATATCAGCAGGTAATAATAAGTTTATTTGTTTTTCTTTTTTTTTTTAGATTTTTGAGAAGTGAATAACGTATTAAGATAATTTTGTTATTTGGCAGATTATAAATAACTTTTCGGAGCCTTACTATGGAAGATCGGGAAATGATTGCAGACAAATGCTACAAAAGAGTCCTAAGGGTATCACCACCTTACCTCGGTACAAGTTTTTCCTTTTTAATTTCAGAAACTGGAATTAATTTTTCTTTATATGCCTGTTGTAGGAAAGCTGTTTGACTATGCCATCAATGCTCACAATTTTTTTTCATTGCTTGAAGATTCACTTTGCTGCACTACCTCCAGATAATCCACCAAGCATCTATACTAACTAATGTTAAAAAGGATTGTTGCAAAACGCGCGAGAAGGCTTAAAAGAAAAAGAAAAAAAAAAGAAGAAGGTATCATCTGGCTTAAAATTTGGATATTTGCATTGTTAGATAACCTTTACCTTCCGTGAATGCTAATTTTTCTTATGCCTATACTTTTGTCAGTGAATTTTTCTTGCCTGATTCTAGAATCTGGGATGCTCCGCTTATTCATAGTTTATTCCCTCCTAATATTGTTACCATGATTTAAGATATGCATAATCCAATGTCTGGTGAGGATACCCTTATTTGGGTTCCTGACAAAAAAGGTTGTTTCACTGTGAAAAGTGCTCATAACACCATTGTTAATGCTCACATCCATAATCACTTACATGCATCTCCTGTAACCACTCATGTATGGAAATCTCTATGGAAAACCAAGTTACCTCATAGAACTAAACTCTTTATATGGAAATGCCTAAGAAATATTGTTCCCACTAGGGATAAACTTTCAAGTTACAAATATGATATTGAAGTTCATTGTAGTTTATGCAATGCTACTGTTGAGTATGCAGAACATCTCTTTGTGGAATGCCATTATGCTAGTTCTGTATGGTTGGGTATTGGTGTGAATGTTAGTAATGTTCTTATGAATTTTAATGATGTTTTTCACCGGGTTATCAACTGGGTTTCTATAGGAATTGCAAGAGAAAGTGTCTCACCATCTCAAAGGGAGTATAACCTTTATACTTTTTTTAATAAGAAATTACACCCTGTTTAAAAGTCGACATCATGTAACAGTAATATTATCAAGCACACGATAATGAACGTTAACGGTGAAAATGTATACACATTAAAAAAATTCGAGTTCAAAAAAAGATCAAGAGGAAAATGTAGCTTGATCAAGATTTTTTCAAATAAACAACAAACCCAAGTCCAAAAAACATCTTGCGATTGACTTCAAATTTACTACTTCATGACTATTCAAGAGACTCGCATGGTCCTACCAACACTCTAATGTTTATGGTGAACATCCCGATTGTGGGCGTTCATCTCCTCTTCAATTAAAAAACCCCTTTTATATTCAATATGATGAACAATAGTTATACACTTTGGGTCTTCACAGACCCAGGGATTCAAACCAGGATTGAATTCCTCATCATTTGAATCAAGGACTACGACATCATGGATTTTTTTCTTCGGCATTTTTCGCAGCGTCGGTGGAGAGATAACCTTTATACTCTAATGACTACAATCTAGATGATATGGAAGGATATCATTTTCAATACTAAAAGGTTTTCCTTAATAATTTATTGTAGTCATCTTTGTTGTTTATGAAAATATCTTTCTAAATTTTTTTGAATTCCTTAATGAGAGTATATATATGATTTGATTAACCATTATACATAGAATATCAGTCCCATTATGTATTTTAATAAACTCTACAAAAACCACCCCGCGTTCGTTCGCTCTAATCTCATATAATTGCAAATAATTTCATCAAAATTTTATGTAAAATGGGAAAAATAGAAATGTATAAGGATAAACTTAATAAAATAATGAAGACATTTAGAAATCTTCATTTGACGAACAACAATGTAACATTTCTAAAGTTTAAATTTTTCAGGGAAAGTATATATCAAATATGTTTAGGCATATGTTTTCAAGAAGATAACACGATAAAACTAAAATAAGTATCCATTATCTTAAAATGTAATTATAATATCGATTAACACTGAGTTGATTATGGAAAAAATATTATATATTAAAAACATAATTAGTATACAGATGGTTTTCAGAAGAAGAATTTAAGGTGAGATAGTTAAGTTATCAGATACGAAACAATCCTCAGGTATAGTCAAACAAGACAATTAGTTAATAATTTTGAGGGAAATAAAAACCTTTAGCATTAATCGATGTTCTTTAAAGTCGAACGATGTACTCTTTGGCACTTTCGACATGGGGGTTACTAGGGAGAGTTGACCTCAGTGCACGATAATGAATCTGAAATACCATGTATATTTGTACCAGTAGATACAAGAATAAATTATCGTAAAGGCTAAAGTAAGATGCTACAATCCTCGAATAGTGTATCCTCCGCATTAGTGAGAATATCATAAGAGTTGAGTAAACTTCTATCATGCTAAAATTAGATGATTTTTTATTAATGAAAATATTGAATATCTTCATTCACAAAAAACAGACTCAATCTTTAACAAATTTCTCTTGGAATCTTTCGAAAATGTAAACAACTTTTTTCTCGACCATATCATCGAACATCCATATTATAATCTTACTGCATCTTTGAGGTCATCTTCAAGTGAAAGACATAACTTCTGGTTTAACTCCATAGGTTGTATTAAATCAACTTCGACGGGAAAGGGTAGAGACAAAATCGAATGAAACTGATTGTTTTCTAAATCAGGACTCATAATTCTCTTTAAACCATATGAAACCAAATATAATACACTATCACCATAAATGCCCTAGGAAAGCTACCAGGAAAAAAAAATTCCATATGTGTTTCCTAAAGACATAAAGTAAACATATCTATGGCTCCAGTACTAGATCATAACTTTGATTTATCCTCCAAAAAACTCGAACAACCTTAATGCTTACTATTACTAGTACAACCGTTGCCATGGTGGGTGGGCCGACCGAAGAATTTGGCGAAACGACACCACTACGTGATTGCATGAATTTAGATTTGTAAAGGAAAAAAAATTACACATGTTCACATTCACTATCATTTTTAGAATTTGCCTGCAACTCTCCCAGGAAAACAGTTTGCAAGAATTACAAACTTTAGTATTTGTTTCATATTATTGATTGATTTCACCATGTGTAACACTAACTATAGTATTTGTTCACACGCATGGAATTTGATGAGCCCATGGTTTTCATCTCACGGTATGTAAAAGTTGAAAAGCAAATACTTAAAAGATAATCTAATCTAACAGCTACTTAAAGAGAAACTCTCAAGTTCACACTAAACGTTAAACCGATATAATCTTAAAAATAGGCGTGAGATTTAACCCACCCAAGAATAATTAGAACTCCACCATAAGTGGAACTTTTAAACAAACTAAGCAAAAGGGATAAACAACTCAAAGAAAATGTGCATTGGCGCACTTACTAACATCCAAAAGCTGGCATTCTAAATGCATTAATTTTACAAAAGCCAACATTAAGCAAACAATAACAAATTACAAAAAGGTTATCCTAGAGTCATACCTACAAAAAATGATAAAAAAAAACTCAAAGAGTCCAAACAAAGCATTATAGGTAGAAGAAGGCAACCATGACAAGTTGGACGACTAAAAAGACAAACAACAAACGAAGAAAATTGAGTGTAAACTCTTCCACCAAATTACAAAAATAGTTACCCTAGAATCATTTGTTATAACTTTTCCACCAAATTCAAGTGTAAACCAATGCATGCCCATCAATTCTATCCTTCGACATTTGTGTGATGTTGATAAATTGTACTGGAATTTTCAATTGATCTACTACACTGGCAACTACGTTCATAACCCGACGATTTAAATCACGTCCCCAGTTTTTGTTGAATGCCATTGTTTCGTAGTATCATCAAAATCCTTTCATTTCATGACGATCTATGCTTATGCAATGTCCAATAACTCATCATCAGCATATTACATATCATTATATAGATGGATCTAAGTTCATCCCAAAACGATTATATTTTACATTTTTTTCTTCTTTTTGAACACAATGTATTTTATTTCTAGCTTTGCAGTTTCCACACTTTTCAGGTTGAGGAATGAAGCATACCCCATATGTGTTGGGGACATTGTAGTAAAGAAGACCCTGGTCTTGTTGGAAGCAATGCTAAAGTCAACCCAATTAGCCCATGTCTTTAAGGCAATTCTGTAAGCCACTCATGCCTTCAAATCTTCGTACCTGTCTTCACCATTTGAAAATGAACCTCATCTGTAATCAATAACATGAATCAACTTTCAGTATTGTGCATGCTTGGATACTGAATCTACTTTCAGTATTCTCTTACTTGGATCCGCAATGATATCGATATCGAAATTAGATTCAATTACAAATGGTGCCAGTGAAATCATTGCCCGTACCTTGGAGTGAAGTCATTTATCAGTTCACACACACAAAAAAAAAATCACTTACCTAGAGCCAATGAAATCATAGCCCGTTCCTTGGGTTTAAAAACAGTGTGAGAACGACCATGTCGACACATGGTTTTTATTCTGGAGATATGACAGATTGAACCAGACAAACGAAAGATTGCCATTGATTTCTTTGTAGTGAGTCTTCTACAAACATGAGCCACTTCCCTCTCACATTATCAAGAACAACTTCTGGACCAAACCTGCAAATGAATTCATTCTTTGTTTGTGCATTTTAGATTCACAACCAAACCCATAATATTTCTCTTTGTTTCTATCTCCAGCCAACTCAATCTGAACCCAGTAATCTATCATCTCCATCTTCACAGCTTTTTCATCTTTTAAACCTTGTTCTGCATACACAATTAACAACTACATGGTATTCTTTTGTGCAATTTCTGTCGACAACCATCACCACCTAAATTTTAGCTGCAACACCATCTTCTCTTCTGTTGGTTTCACAGTATCATAACAAACCAATTCCATTTCAGACTCTCCTTAGATTGATGGTCGTAACATCAATTCCTCATAACTTCATCTCACCTCTTCCAACCGGACTCTCACAGACTTCAATTGCCCCAACATGGTAACAACATCGAACCCATCTCTCTGATTTCCATCATCACAGATTTGAGTTCTTCAACCCTTCTCTCTGTTAACAGAGAACCACATCTTCTTCTCCGTAACATCAAGACTCAGAAAAACCCTCAAATTCTCATACCCTGGATTTAATTCTTCAATTAATTTCGAATTCCGCTGCAAAACCCTAACTCTTCACTTCAAACAGTAGCGACCATTTCCATTCTTCCTGTTGTTAATCGATGGTAGCATTCACATCTTGTACTTCGAATCCTTCTTAATTTCTATCTTCAATCATCTTCCATTAATCTTCTCTGTCTCGATCTCCTCTCTCGGTTTCATGGCTGAAGAAGAAAGAAGAACGAAGAAGGAAAAAAAAAGAAGAGGTGGTCGGGATTCGATCCTGCAACCTTTAGGTCACTTTACCACGGGTTTTACTAAACTGCCCCTCAATATTTAAAACAATTCCAATCTCTGTGTCCTTTTTTTCTGAGCGATAAAATGACGCGAATATCATTAGTTTAGAGTTGTATTTACACTAATTTTAGTAAGCAATGAAAATACGAGGGGCCTCTTTTGACTTTTCATTGTTGATTGAATAAGGTTTGGGACACTAAATCTTTTTGTGTCAATTGATCACTTAGGATTTACAAAAAAGTGACCATATAAAGGTCCTCCCTCGCTTCGCTCGGTCGGCCCAATAAAATGCAACACCAAAGTTCATACAACCGCCATTTATATCTTCTTGTCTTCTGAATTGTGGAAGTAAATTATACTCCTTAAGAATGAAATTATAAATATAAATAGGATCATAAATGTAAGTAGGATGATTAATCTTCATTTAAATCTTCGGGACAAAAAGGTAAAGTAATGCATAGTTACCAGTTTCTTGATTAGACTAAGGAAGGTTTGAAATTAAACAACCCTAGATGATTCACTTTCTTCTTCTCGATAATATTATCAAAATGATTCACTTTCTTCTTCGTGAAGAACAGTTTTGTAACTAGTCCATATTTCTAGCGCAAAATAAAGTAGCTAAAAATCTGTTACTATATCCTGAAGAGATCTAAGACTAAAACAAAGATTTACAACTGCAAATGGTGAGAAAATAACATGGATGTAAATATGAACACAATAGTTTTTGCATGGTTCGACCATTAACGAGACATACATCCATGATTTTGGTTTTCACTATGATTAATTTGTTTAGATGAGACCTCATTGAAGAGAATTGAAGTTCTTAAGTGATCTAGAGGCTACTTAGCGATTCATCGAATTATTTCTTGTCGGCCGGCCCCAAATAATAATACTAATCTAACTTTGAACCTAATACGTGTATCTTATGAATAATTTGAACTATACTCAAATTATGCATTCTGAATAAGAATTTGCTGCATCAATTTGGCCCAATTAGTTTAAATCTAACTTAGTACTGAGCCAAACTATAATCCCAAACACTCGTTTCCCCTATATATCCAATTTCCCAAGAACTGCCATCAAGGAAGTTTGACCGCTGGCTCTTTGCTTATTTACTCTAATCCCAAACCTTTGTTCCATGCATTATTATTATTTTATAAAGGAAAATTTTTAAATCATGTCATTTTCCCATCAATTTAGTAAGTAAAATTCGTTTTCTTACCGTATAGTATGCACACAATTTTATGTCCCGAATCCATATCTCAAAAACAAATTATATGCGTATGTACGTCGTTACAATTTATAAACGAATCATGAATTGAATTTTGACCGGATTTGACCGTTATGAATCCGAATAATACTCGTACGTTTGTAACAATTGTGGTTAGGGATGAAACGCGAAATCCTCAGGTTATTATGAAATGCCACATTGTTGTTGTCGGCTCTTGGCATTAATGTGCACAATTCCTTCTCTGATATTAATGTATCCGGGATGGGGTTTATGATGCCATGCCAGAAGTGATAAGCTTATATACCATATGAACTTTCATACTTATCAAAAGATTCTCCTTTTTTTTTATGAATATCAGAACAAAATTTATTAGACCCCAAAGCATATCATTTCTGACTCCGTCCCTACACCCCTAGGTTACATGCATAATAAATAAATAGGCAAGCATACATGTAGATAAAGAGGGAGGATCCCCCACACTTCTATATTCATACTATCTCACACTTTGGGAACTAATTTTCGTACAAAAACCAAACGGTAGCGTATTTGGCGCTAATATTTTGGGGATATGTTTGTCTTACAATCTACACACCCATAAAAAATGAGTAAATTCAGAAACATATAGCTCCACCATTTACCATTTTAAAAATCAACCGTCGAATATCAACGATTTTTCAACGGTTAAAATTAAGATCGGTAGATGGTGAGGTTTATAATTTCAGAATAAGCTCATTTTTTGTGGATTTGTAGAGCTTTGTTAGACGAGCATATTCCCAAAATATTAGCTTCAACAACTCTACCATTTATGTTTTATCGAGAAAAATATTCCCAAAGTGTGAGATAATGTGAATATAGAAGTGGGAAGGGATCTGTAGAGCCCCCTAAGCTAGCAGCTGACTAATCCAAGAGATTCACTAAATAAAGAGACACTAAAAATCTAAAATATTTACTTAAACATTCAATTAAGAAATCTGCTACAAAACTTAACCCAAAAACTAGCCCCGCTCTGAATTATATATATACAAGAACTTATCTCAAATGCATGATACATATACAATAGTCATTTAGATTACAAATAGATATACAACAAAATAAACATAGCAGAAGTTAACCAACTACGGGCTCGACTCCTCGAAGCTTTCGCTGCGCAACTCTGATCTGTCTCTGAAACTGAAAGTGGGAATGGGTGAGCACATCATCCCTAAAAGGGGTGCCCAGTAGGAATAACATTTAACTGTCATGTAATCATTGGAAATGATTTGAAAACAATTCATGTTTTCCCTAACACTAAACACAAGCAGTTCACAAAGGTAAACAATCATGTATATGGAACTAACTCCTTCCAAACAATGTATAATATGGTGACTCGTCCCGCACCTAGATAATAATATAGTGAACTCGTCCCGCACCTAGATAATAAAAGCTCGGTATAAATGAAGGAGCAATACCCTATATACCACAGATGGAAATTCTCATTTCCAGACAATCAAATGGAAATTCTTATTTCCCAAACAATTCATGAAGACAAACAGAGCATTGTAATTCCTTTCCAATTAATGAAAAGATTAAAAGAGAAAACATAACTTTTGGAATTTAAAACTAAACCATGCAAGGAAGGCAAAACCAGACAATGCATGAATTTGTAAAACATAAACTTTGGTAAAAGAAAACAACAATAATCACAAAAGAGTTAAATATAAATTCCCACCTCTTTTGATGACAAGCCACGCCTACCTCGAGATCCACGATCCACTGGTTCATTCTTTGAATCGATCGTTGTTAATATAGACTAACTGTTAATTACACAAGAAGTCTAAGAAACTAGCTAAAATAGCTCACACAAGAATCATACAAGTCTAACTAATGGTTCTAAGCCCATTTACGACTTTACACCTTTTTATTCTCTATCTTTAGCATAGCTAAGGTTTACTAATTCAATTAGGTTGATTCTATAGTCTATTAGCCAAGTCTTACGAATATCTACAACTTTGTAGAAGAAGCCAAAGGCTAACTCAGACCATAAAGGTCTGAATCATCAATTATAGGAAAACTAGTCCTAAGCCCAAGTCCACTAACCAGCCCAATAAACTAAGGTCCATTCTATCTGAGTCAACTAACGGTCAAACCCGATGGTCAAGGGTCAACTAACAGTCAACGTCCAAGGTCGTCAAGATCCGTGGTCAATGGTCAGACTTGGTCAAAGGATTCAACTTAGTCAAGTCTCACTGAGTCAGGTTTGGTCAGGTCTAGTCACTGAGTTAACTCACTCAGATACACTAAGTCAGATAACAATTGAGTCAGCTAAGCTAAACTGACTCGGATGACTAATAGGCCAAAAGCCTAATCTAAACTTCTATTACAGATTTCATTTCAATAACAATATATTCATTCTTTCTAAATGAACTTCAAAATCAATTACAAATACAAGTTACAACTATAAATTACCTGCAATTGCAGTTGCTGCAAGCTTTTCAGTGAGGCTACCAACTGTGATTTATAATCACCACTCCTACATATACTTTACCTTCCCAACTCAACACACAACAATACTAAACACTACCACACTCAGCATTACAACTCATTCCTCTTATCATATCAACTGCACTGCCACCATTACCACGGCACCACCAAGACTCATAGTACATCATAACTTATTTACCAGATTAACACCACCACCATTTCAGTTTATTACTACCAACTGTGGTTCAATTCCAAGCTACACCCACCAACTGGCTCACTCCCAAACAACTTCAACCATCACATCCAACAACAATAGCACCAGACTCCATTTGAGAGTTATATTCAAACTTCAGAATCACCATTACTACCAATTCTCATAATTAGTATCAAGCCACCCGCACCAGTGAACACCAACACCGAAGCGGTTCCATTTTATACAAATAACACCGTTAACACCAACATGTTCTCTTCATCCCAAGCCAATACAACTACACCGCATATTAATCTAGTATTAAGATAACCAAGTACCACCAATAATTTGTACACTGTAATGAGTTCATTTCTCAACTCCCAGCTCAACTCACCATTCAAACGAACTTCAATCAATACAAAGCTCAACAATAACATCCACTTCATGTTCCTTGTAGTTCAACATAAGTCTAAACTACTTACTACAGCTCCATAACACACTCACCATAATTAGCCGACTTTAGGAGGCCTTCTATAGGGTGACTCTATTGGATTTTGTCCGTCACACTTTCATGGTCCTCAAAATTGGATCTAAAAAAAGAAGACATTTTTTCGAAATTAACCTATTCTCTATCGTTTTCCTTCGGATTTTTTTCAGCAGAGAGATCTTAATTACTGTATCTGTCATAAATTGAAAGAAATCGTAAAATATCATCCATAGTTAGAGAATTCCCATATTGAAATTTCAATCAAAAAAAGTTTTCTAATTTTTTTAATTTTTTCGATTTTGATCAATTGTTAATTGTTTCTCTTAAAATTTCTTCTATAAAATGATTAATAATAGTTAAATTGTATTTGGGTTGAGAGATATTTTGAAAATTTCGATTAATAATTGAAGATTTAGAGTCTGAAATTTTACCCAGAAAAACGGGTCACAATCGGGTTAAACGCGGGTGAAGAAGAAAGAGTCCATGGATCTGTTGCAACATATATAAGTGTTGCTATCGTGATAGCGCAGACTGTTGCGAAATATTTTAGGAACAGTTTTGTCGGCTAAAAAGAGTTCTTCATTTATCACTTCATTTATCATTAAGCAGTACATTGATATCTTTGCAACACATATAAGCGTTACTATATGGTGAAAGCGTGGCCATTGCTAAACAGTTCAGGAACCTTTTTTCTCAAGCTATAATAAGTGTGATCTTCACTATCTACAAATAATTAGCGCGACATATACATAAAATTCTAGATTTCATTTCCGACAAAATAAAATGTATCAGTTAAAACTGATTTGGAATAAAATTATTTCGGAACTTCATTCGGCCACTCATCTGCAAAGAATAATCTAGTCATTATGTTCTTAGCTTCACAATCATTTCATAATTTCAACAATTGAATTGAATGACTTAACTAAACTACAGAGAATATCAATTACCTCATATAAACTTTGCTCAAGCACCAACCAGTTCAAGACTCATAACAATTCCACCACCTTCTTATAAACACCATTATACGCTAGCCTTCAACTCAAAATATTCATCTCTACCATTTAATCTCAGTTCTCTTTAGAACCCTAACCCATTGATTTTCCAGCAAAACCACTTCACCTCTTCAATTAAACCACAACCCAGTTATTCTTCATCCACCAACAACTCAGTTCATTTATCAATTCCGTATGAATATACAATTCAATCTATAAACCCTAATTTCTGTTTTTGGGGAAGAACACATGAACCCTAATTCACCGATTCTTCATCAACAACAGCTACAACCGATAAATTAACACAAACTCATCTCTAACTCAATACGTATCTTTCAAATCAAACCCCTCTTCTAAAACTACAACTAATTCAATCATGGCAGAACCTTAGTTCTTCAATTCAATCATCAGAACAACTCTACAGTTTCAATTAACAACGACCCTCTTAATCTTCATCTATCAACAACCGATTAACCTATTAATTTATCGTTGAACTCAAAATTAATCTCAAAACCCTAACTTCAACTACAAAAGCGTCAACCCCATCTTCTTCCGAGCTCAAACAACTTCAACTCCAACTCCCTCTTCTTCGATTCAACATACTAACGAAGTTTCCATGATTTACTCACACAGAACAAGCTAGAATCGATGAACTCGATAACTTCAGAAAGAACAAGAGAAGAAAAAGAATAATGAAGAAAGAAATACGTGTTAATCTACACGGTTGAGATAAGCCGACCCCAATTGCTAAAGGCACCCGAAAGCTTGATACGGGCAGCCAAGACGGCTAAACTGCAAGATGACTATTTTGCCCTTCAACAAATCTGATGATTTCTTCTTCGTTCGATATCCGAATGACACGTTCGAGTAGTCCGTTCTGCATAACTTCTCGAGTTCTATCTAACGGTACTGGTTTCGTATCTAGATCGTTGTTAGATTAATCTCTAATAATTAACGTTCAATTTACACTAATCGAGTAATTAGCGGCTAAGACGTCTCTTGACTAGTCTAATTGACGAGCTTGAGGGTTTTTACAGGATCCTCCCTAATAGATAAAAGATTATTCTCGCACCTTGATTAGTCTATCTTTAACATGATTTATATAGGCTAATACCAAGATTAGGAGGGGATACCATTTGAGTGATCCAACGGCCATGATTGCTCAATATTTCTTTGTCTAAAATCTGAGTGATGTAAACGAAGTGGAAGTAAGGCTAAGTCCTATGGGCTAGATTGAACTGCTAGATTGGCCAAAAGTGTTGCAAATCATGAAAAAAGTGTGGGAAAAAGTTAACACTCAATTTGGCTACTTCTCTCTCCTAGTTGATTCTTTCATGATGCACTATCGAGATTGAAACGTTTGAATAGTGCGCGGCTCAAAAAGTAAAATTACATTTGAAACGGTTCGGCGTTGGAGGAATATTCTAAGGGATCCGCCAAAAACGCCGAACCAAACGGCGTATCCGTTGAGAAGGAAATATGTTATTTGTAAGTCAACTTTCATTTGTTATCACACAATGCTTCGATGGTGACAAGTCACTATTAAACTTTTTGAATACATTGATGTACTGTCGTCTGTGCCCACACCGACCCATCTATATCTAAGAGCTAGCTAGCTAGCATTTCACTTTAGTTGGTAAATTATCGAGCACACTCACCCGTCTCGTGCTATAAGTTGTACTTCCAAGTCCAGGCAAAGTTGATGGGATGGGATTGAGTGATAGACACGACTAGTGAAGTTGATTTAATTGGTAAATTATTGAGCGCCGTTTGGTTCGAGCGTTGGACGCCGACGGATCGTTTACCGCTAGATTCGCCATCCCATAAGACTTAGGAGGTTGCTCTGTCGACGTGGATGACCAATCTAAGCAGCCTAAATATCTAAATTTACAAGTCTAAGCCTAAAAGTTACAAATGAGATTGGGAATTAAACAGGGAATCATCTCAGTCTCCCCACACACCCCCCCACACACACTTTCACTGATTGGCTTCTCTATTCCAGAAATCAGTGTTCCTTCAAAACCCTAGGTTTTTCTTCTTTGTATTACAACATTTTATGTATTGATCTCTCCAGATTTCCTGAAAAAGAAGGTGAAGATCAGCTTAATCAGGGGGGAAATCAAAAACACAAATGGCTTATAGACATAAAAGTGGTTTCCTATGGAAGAATTCTGGTGGTGGAAGAGCAGCAACAATATCAACCATTCCAGAAGAGATATACTATGAAATCCTCTTAAAATTACCAGTGAAATCACTCTTAGCTTGTAAGTGTGTTTGCAAGAATTGGTATGCCCTAATCTCAGCCTCTAATTTTGTTAAACTGCACCATGAACTTACTATCCAGAAAATAACCCTATACTCATGCTTAAAGTTAATGGAATCACTCATTTTTACTCCATAAGTTATGATTCATTACCATCATCATCAGTGTGTGAAATTAAAGATTATGCTATTGAAATGGATTACCCATTTAAGTCACATCATTGTGTTGGATTCTCGGGTTCATGTAATGGTATAATCTGCATATGGTTGGTTGATTTTCGTGATGATTGGGATTTATTCTGTCTTTGGAACCCGGCCACAAAAGAATATAAAGAATTGCCCAAATCACCAGTTGAAATTAGTATAGACAATATTTGCGTACATGGTTTTGGTTATGATCACAAGACTGATAATTACAAGTTGGTAGTAGGTATAGAAGCTAATGAAAGCAAGGATAGTACTCTAATACAAGTCTATACTTTAGCATCGAACTCATGGAAAATCAGTCAAACTGTATCTTATGGTTTTGTTCATTTTCAAACATCTGGGGTGCTTGTTCATGGAAACCTTCATTGGTTTGCGCTAGGTCAAAACAACTGTTTATTACTCTCTTTGGATATTGCTCATGAGAGTTTCAAAGAAATGAAACTACCAAGACATATCCTGGAGATGGAGATGAATAAGGATTTGTGTATAGGTGTGTTGCAAGGGTGCCTTTGCTTACTTGTTAGCTCAGATGTTAATGGTGTTAAGGCTCATTCTGAAGTATGGGAGATGCTTGATTATGGGATTCAGGAATCTTGGACTAAGCGTTATGTCATGGCCCATGAGAGTATTACCAATGACCGAAATAATTTCAGGCTTGTGCGGTCTCTGAAGAACGACGAGATTCTGCTCTTGACTGACAATATTCTAGTTTTGTATGAACCAAAGCATGGAAAGGCTAGAGAACTAAAAATCAACAATGTTCCATTCAAGAACGCTGAGACTTATTTTGAAAGCTTAGTTTCTCTAAATTCTGGTACTTATGTTGGGGGAGAACTTGAGACGATGGATGAAGAATCAATAGATTGGCAAAAAATAAGTGATTATGTTTTTTATTTCGTGGTATTGGTATTTTTACTCGCACATATCTATGTACTTTTTTTTAACTGAATTATGAAAGGGTATTGAAGTTTGAGACTATAAAGTCACAATGCTGCATTTGGGTTCTCATATTCTAAGTCTTAAAACCTTAATATATACCATGTTACTGGAATGAAATTTATGCGTTGCATCCAATCTAGAGCAGTATTTCTTCCTGTATAGACTGTTTTGCAATTTAAGTTCTAGTTGATTTTTAAAGCAGTTAATCGTTTAAATATCCTTTTAAGCGCTGAAACTTAGACTCGTGTTTCTTTTCTTCATTTCCCTCGTCATTTTATATCATCTTATAGTAGTTTTACTTAGCTGCAAGGCGAATCCACAATTTTATGAGCAATATGTACTTGCTTCCCTCCGTAACCTTACTATAATTGGTTTGTGCTCAGCGGGGGCTCTGGAAACTGGAAAGGTAACTCATCTTTCTCTCTTCTTCTCTGTCTATTAAGTTTTTGAACATGTATCCTTCTTATGACACATCTGTTAGTAAACATTTCTGATGTTGGATTCTTTGTACTAAGCTGTATGATTCACATAAAACTCAAATTCTTAAATGTGTGGTTTAGGATGAGATTTGCTTATTGTCTAGATTGAAATTTGTTTTTATCGATGTTTATCTATCCATAATTGAACTTTCCATTACAGAATGCTTTATAGAATGATTAGTTGTGAAATCGATTCTCCAATCTATTAGTATTTCAAACTAGCCAAGGTCTGAAGTAAACAATCCTGATGTTGGATTCTTTGTACTAAGCGGTATGATTCACATAAAACTCGAATTCTTAGATGTATGGTTTAGGATGAGATTTGATTATTGTCTAGATTGATACTTGTTTATCGATGTTTATATATCCACAATTAAACTTTCCAATACAGAATGCTTTATAGAATGAGTAGTTGTAAAATCGATTCTTCATTCTTTCTTCTTATCCTTAATGGTTCACATTCATAATAGTGTGGTTACTTGGCAATTTGGCATTAGCATTACTTGAACAGAGAATTATGAGTCTTTAGTTAACTTAAACACCTGTACTTGTATGGAACTAATGAAGAATGACACAAAATCAGTTGAAACATTGGTGGCCCAGCAAGTTCAGGTCTTCCTTTAAGTAGTTATGTGGGATATTTTTCCTTACTATGCTGTCCTTTTGGGCACCATCTGTTTTTGGATCAGAGCTGAAATATCTGTTCCGTTGTGGAACCATCTGCTGTTTAGCTTATGAAAAGATTTTTGGGTTTAAACTAATCTTGTTAAATTTTTGTTGAATCTGAAGGAACCTAAATCATATGCAGTATTATTGTAAACCTGAAGGAACCTAAATCTTATGCAGTGTTATTTTACTCTTTACAAGAACCAGTAGAATATATCTCAAGATGAATTCAGTTGATATTTTTTGATTCTAAAGCTTCTTAGTAGATACTTGAAAAATGTGCTATTATTATATTTCTGTATCCTCATTGGTCGAGAATTGCTAGTAGTTGCACACATGAATTGGGTTTGCACAACTAAGTTAGGACAAAACAGAGAAATTGCCGGGAGTTGCAATATTTCAGCATGTTGGTCATTGTGTTAACTTTGGCAGAAATGATCAAACAAGGGACTCTCAGCATGAGTATCAATATGCAGGTCTTTAAATGTCCGGAGTATATATGTCTGACGGCTGTGCATATCATTACATCGGCACTTGGCAGCCCAAACTGGTAACATTTTCGTTCATTTAGACAGAGAAATAATTACAGCTGACTGTAGAAAAAGTTGTATCTGATAGTAGCCCTTGCGGTGTATATCACTAATCTTTCGGTTATACTGCGAGAGAAACCAATCTTCTACTGGAAGTGCACATCAATGGTCTCTATGGGTGTTTAGAACATGAGTTAACTCATTAGCGACAAACCAAAAGAAAAGATGAAGTTGCAGGTCTACTCTTAGAGTTTCTGTTGACACATTAGATATTCCTACCATTAGACAAAAGAGAACAGTAGAACACAAGCAACCATAGAAACTACACAGGAAACAGACTGCTCAAGTCTGCACAAAATTTAGTAGTAACCTGAGAAATGAGAATATTTGGTGTCACACCCAAAAGCATCATTCCAAAGAGCTGTTTCCATCTTTGATTCCAAAGGGTCAATGTAAAAGCCCCTCCACTACCAGTTTAAACTTAAATTTGATGCTTCATGGATAGATGCTTCTACAGAAACAGGATACGGCCTAATTCTGGGATCTGATGCAGGTCAAGTTTTCACAGCTAGAGCTGGGACCTTCGCTGCAGCCAGCCCTGAAGAAGTAGAAGCATTGACACTACTGGAAGCAGCTTCCTGGGCAAAGGGGCATGGACTTTCAAGACTTTTGGATAGAAGAGGACTGTCAGACAATCATTGATTATGCTAATGGAAAGACTAATGCAGTACGTTGGAGAAACCAAGCAATAATCTTTGAAGCATTAAAGATTTTACAGAAACAGTAATAGTAACAGAGTAGCAGATGTACTAGCAAAGACAAGGAAGCAAGGATTACATAAACAACAATGGAATCAAATGCCAAACTTTCTTCTGGCCTCTATATTTTTAGATAGGCGCAACTTATTCTCAACTGCAATTTCCCTTTTTGTTACTGGTCAAGTTCTGTTGGGGGAATTTTAGCCTTAAAGTTTGTCAATAGTGTCTGAGCTCTCAACCTCAAGTGTGATGGTCCTGTCAGTGAGAGAGTTTTCAGAAAATTCTGCATCTGTAGATCAAGTATAAGAACAAACTCATCAGATGCCAATAACCAGAATAAAGCGGTTCAAACCAAAAACAAATAAATCCAGGAACGGTTTGGTTATATGCATAATGTCATGATGCGAAACCTCTCCTAAATCTTGTGGCTACCAAATGCATTAGAATCGTAATGTTAGTCAAAACAATTCAAGATAATGTTAATAGTCCCACACTGGCGAGTACAATACAAAGGCGTGAGTGTCAAAATGAGAGTTATAAATAAGGATGGAAAATGCCTTGACAAAGTATGATCCTTCAGGCGGATAAAGGGATATGATGAGTGGTCAAACCTCATTTTTTATGTGAGAATTGGGTGTCCAGCCTAAGCCTGGTTACGACAGTACGGGCACTCCCATTTGTTACCAATCTGATCCCACCAACCTTTTAAAACTTGAATCACTCTGAGCATTTTTGAAAGAAATTGAAAGAAATCCTAGCAATTTGTGGAAATCAGGAAAATTGTAAGAAAACTATAATTCTGTATCAGTCAAACAAATTCCATTAAAAAAAACAATAAATTCTAACTTACATGTATTCCATTAGATTCCCTGTGAATCAACAACAGCTGGAATGCTGGATACTAATCTTCCATTGAAGCTCTCTTTTCTTTCTCTTTCCAATCAACAAAACGGTTCCATCTTCTACATCACTTTATGCAGAAACAAAATTCCCCCTCCATTCAAACATTTCCTTTCTTTCAAATCTGAGTGAGACAAATTTTAAGAAATCCATTTCAGAATTGTTATTTTCACTTATCCCCTGCCTGGGAGGAGGAGAGTTGAAACAAACGGATGGAAGTGTGTTTCCATTTAGCTTACAAAGTTTTAGTCCCACATCGTTTAAACTAGATATCAGCCTTTGATTTATATACCACAAGTCAGATTTATTCAGCACTGAGTCCAGCGTACCGTACATGTACTATTATTCGCGCACGTTCGTAACTCCGAACCCAAAACCCCTACTATAGGGCATTCCCGGATTATTTACGAATCGTACGTCGCTTAATTCGCCGGAAATTCTTTAGATTTTACTTTTTGAAGCCCCACTTTTTTGGCTTTACTGCCTCCCGAGCATACACAACCCAATATTGTTGTAATTTTTATGAAACAAAAATGACTAAAGAGATTTGAAGGTGCATCTAAACCACTATACCACGTCCTCTTGGATGACTAATATTGTATATATTATTAATATCATCATATTAAGTTTATTTTTTCTTTAAATAACTCTCAAATATGCATAAAAATTAGTCTATGTCCTTATAAATAATATTTGTTTATTATAATAGATACTGAATTTTCAGAGCCAAAGTCACATTTATAAATCGAATTATACACATACGTATGCCGTTCCGAATTACTGACGAATCCCGAATTTTAAACCGAATTTTGGACCGAATTTTGTTCTGATGCCATGAACGTTTCACCCATAAAATGTTGTTGCAATATAGCCACGTCATCTTGGTTTTACTGTTAGGTAAGTGGGCAAACAAAAGACACTTTTCTAGCCCATTGTAAACTTATCTTCTGGCCATGAGCTGATGTAGGATGTAACCGAGCAGGTGGCTCTTGTGGACTTCTGTCACAAATGCTATGTAACCTCCAACTTTAGCCGTTATTCTCAAAATTATCGGAATTCATCTGTACTTTCTACAAAAGCACTAAAATATTGCTGTTAGCCAAAATATCGAGTCCTAGCTAATAAATATGGGTATAAAATGTAGCACTTTCGTGCTTATCACCTACCCCCAGAATCTCTCGATGATTGATTCAAAAGTATTCGATATCCATTCTATTCAGGATAACCCTAATTCATATGATTATAAGATAAACCCTAAATTCTCAAAAGTCATTTACCCTAAAAACTTAGAGAATAAGAGATATCAAATGGCGGAAAATCACACAAATAATGAGATTGTTCAGCAAACTAGCAGTGCAGTTTCTGAGTTGGCAATGAGATTTAGAAAGGCAACTTTGGAATTATAGTCTGGTGATGATTTACCGATTCTTAATCATGTGGAAACTGAAGCAAATGGAAGTACCAGTGATGGAGAATGGGATTTTTGCTTGATTGGGAAGATAATAATTGAGGGAAAGATGTCATATGGGGTAGTGGAAAATAATATTCAATTTACTTGGCCTTTCATCCCTGCAGAGGAGGTAAGGATTGTTGAAATTGATAATAATGTAATGATTTTCAAGTTCATGAATCAAGACTTAGTGGACAAAATCATTGAAGAAGGACCATGGAACATTGATGGGAAGTTATGCATTCTGTATGACTATTATCAAGGTTTGATTCATCAAAACCTTGACTGGAGCAAACAGGTATATTGGATTGGGCTTAAACATCTGCAACCAGAGCATATGAATCCCAAAGCTGTGGAAGAGATGGGGAAACTGTTGGGAGAAGTCTTGGCTATTCAACCAGCTAATGCCATCCCTGTGGATGAGTTCCAGTAAAGATTTGTGTCAAAATTGAACTCACAACTCCCTTAAGAAGGGGCGTCTTAGCAATCACTGCTGCTGGATCCACAAAATGGGTTAGGTTTTTCTATGAAAAGCAACCAAATAAAATTTGTAGAGAATGTTATATCATCAACCACTGTAAGGATGCTTGTAAAGATGCAGCTGTGTACCTGAAAGCAGCTCATGAAAAGCCTCTCCCCTTTGGAGGTGTTGGAAAACTTAAAAAGAGTATCACTCTTAGATCAGCAACAAGTAATACTCCCAAGCTAATTAGTAGGAAGAGCCTCAAGCCTGCACCATTTGTTCCTCCTATAGATGAGAAAATTGTGAAGATGCAAACGTAGTCAAGCAGAGGATGAGCAACCGGACTAGGTAAGAGACAAAGATTTTTGAAGGAAGGAGAAACCCATGACAAAGAATGATGTTGAAGCAGAGAAACTAACAACAGCTAGAATCTCACCAAAGGGCAAGCAATCTGGAGGCACTACTGGGGAGAATGAGGTAAAGTTTGATCACAAAAATTCTATTTCTACATATATAACTGCATTACAAACTGTTTTTACAATTTTTGCTTTATTTCACATTATTGGTTTGCTTTCTCTAAGATGAAGATTTTGTCCTGGAATGTGTGTGGATTTGGGAATAAAGACACTAGACAACATCTAAGAGACTTGGTTAGATCCCATGATCCTGACATCATTTTCTTAATAGAAACCAAAAACAAATCCAGAAAAATGCAACAATATATTAATCCTCTTTGTTTCCCAAATTTCTCTCTTATTGAACCTAATGGGTTTTCTGGTGGATTATGTCTCTTATGGAAAGATGGTATTGAACTAACTATTACTAAAGCCAAGTTTAATACTTTTCAATGTAAAATTAGACTTGATGCCGTAATGTGTTATTCTCTTGTCAGCTTTGTCTATGGTGCTCTAGATGATTTTGCTAGAGAACTCAATGGGATTTTATGCGTAATATTGCTATTCAATTGAATTTACCTTGGCTTGTTGTTGGAGATTTGAATTTCATCTTGTCTCAAGATGAAAAACAAGGAGGTAATCCTGTCACTCAATCTCAATTAGATACTTTCATTGATATTGTGGATAGTAATAATTTGCACACCATAAATTTCATTGGTAATCCATACACTTGGGCTAATAGAAGACAAGGACAAGAGCTTATTCTAGAGAGACTTGATAGAGCTGTAGAGGATTTAGACTGGTTAAATAACTATCCAACTGTCATTACGTATCACTTAGTTCCTTTGGCTAGTGATCACTGTCCCATCCTTTTATCCACTGCTAGAATGGATTCTAAGACTCAAAAACCTTTTAGGGTGAATAAAATGTGGTTTAGAGATCCATCTTGTAAAGATTTAATTGCTCATAATTGGAATGCTAATATACAGGGTTATGCTGCTTTTAGGTTTACAAAAACCCTGTTTTATACTAAGCAAATTCTTAGGGACTGGAACTATAACCATTCTGGAGTTATAAGTACTGAAATCAACAAGATTAAAGCTCAAATTGATATTCTGAAGAATCTGAACTCTCAAAATACCAATCCTTTGGATTCTGAATTTGTTAGACTGCAGAATAGCTTGAATTACTGGTATGATGTGGAAGCTGACTATTGGAAACAAAGAGGTAAGGATGATGAAATTATGCTAGGAGATAGAAATACTGCCTATTTTCACCATAAGGCTAATTTTATGAGAAAAAGAACCCAAATAGACTCTTTGCAAAATGAAATGGGTATTTGGCTTACTGAGAGAAATGACATTGCAAACAATTTAAAATCCCATTTCCTTAACATGAGTAGAACTTCCAGACCTCCATCCCCTAATGGTTATCATAGCTTTATTACTCCTTGCATTAATCATGATGATAACAAAGATCTGATAGCTATTCCTACTTTAGATGAAATAAAAAAAAATTGTTTTTGGTATGAAACCATGGACTTCCCCTGGTCCAGATGGTTTCCCTCCTGGTTTTTATCAAACCATGTGAGACACTGTAGGAGAAGACCTAGTTAAAATAGTTCAATCTTTCTTTCATTCTAAGCATCTTTTAAAGCAAATGAATCATAATTGTATCTCCCTCATACCAAAAAACAATTGTCCCAAGCATGCAGTTGATTTTAGACCTATATCTTTGTGTAACACTTCTTATAAAGTGATATCTAAAGTGTTAGCTTCTAGAATAAAAAAAGTACTTGAGAAAACTATAACCCCCTATCAAACAGCTTTTGTGGCTGGAAGATGTATCACTGATAATATAGTTATAGATCATGAATTTGTTGATTCCATGAAGAAAATTAAAGCTAAAAAAGGTTGGATGGCTATCAAACTAGATATGTCAAAAGCTTTTGACCGAATAGAATGGCCTTTCTTAATTAGTACTTTGCAAAACCTTGGTTTCTGTAATGAGTTTTGTCAAATGATTGAGCAATGTGTAGGTACTGTCTCTACTTCTATCTTGCTGAATGGATCTCCAGGTGATGTTTTCTCTCCTCAAAGAGGACTCAGACAATAAGGAGATCCCATGTCTCCTTATCTGTTTATACTTTGTATGGAATCTTTCTCTAGGTCTTTATTACAAGCTGAACATAATAATATGATTCATGGTATCAAAATTAATGAGTATTGTCCTGCAATTTCTCACTTGTTTTTTGCAGATGATTCTTTGATCTTTGCAAAAGCAAATAGTAAAGAAGCTAGAAACCTTATGAACATCATTGATCAGTTTAGCACCTTCTCTTGTCAGTCCATCAATTACCAAAAATCAGGTATTGCTTTTAGCAAGGGTGTGCCTAATCAGGTAAAAAATGAAATTTCTAATATCCTTAATATTAAGAAATTAGCACTAAATGATAAATACTTAGGTGTTCCTCATCACATTAGAGAAACAAAACCAGTCCTTTAGGCCTCTTTCTAGACAGTATGGAGATAGATTATCTTCTTTGGCAAACTAAATTCCTGAATTATCCAGGTAGAACTGTATTGGTCCAATCTGTACTTAGTAGTCTCTCTTCTTACCACATGTCTGTGTTTCCAATTCCTATAACCATTACAGATAAGATGGATTCTATCCAAATGAGATTTTGGTGGAATAAGAAACAAGGAAAAAAGGGTTGTTATTTCAAAAAATGGAAACGAGTAGCCCAACCTAGAGAATTAGGTGGTTTGAACATTAAACAATCTGAAATTATGAATTTAGCTTTACTTACTAAACTGGCTTGGAGATTGTTTCACTCTCAAGATGCTTTATGGTTTAAAATTATGAAAGGGAAATATTTTCCTCTAACTAATCCTCTAAATGATTCTCTATATGTGCATGGTTCTTGGATTTGGAATGGTATTTGTAGGGGTATAGAAATTATTAAGAAATATGCGGTTTGGGAGGTTGGCGATGGCTCTGATATTCTAATTTGGAAACATAGATGGATACCATCTATTTCTAGCAAAGTTACTAGTCATTTAAGTTCCACTAATATGAGAACTGTTTCCCAACTTATTGATGATGACACTAAATCTTGGAACTTACAAATTCTAAATGCTCTTTTTGATAATCATACTGTGAATGCCATCACTAATATCAGGATTCCATTTAGTGGAAAAGACTGCCTTAGATGGCAACCGAATCCTAATGGTAGTTTTTCTGTGAAAACAGCCTATAGAGCCATTCTCAATAGTCGAAACCAAGAGGAAGGAATTAGTAACACTGTCCCTATCTCATGGAAACATTTCTAGGAAATCTAAACTCCCTAAAAATATCCTCCATTTCCTGTGGAGATGCTTACAGGACTGCCTCCCCATAGGAGTAAATCTGTCTGAGACATCGTAACAATGTGAACTCCAGTGCTTCTTTCGTAGCCAACACACTCAAAGCATGAAACATTTGTTCATTGAGTGTACTTTCTCTAGGATGGTGTGGAATTCTACTAACCCTGCTCTCATGAATACTATCAATAATGTGGTTTCATTTCAGGATTGGCTAATCTCTCTATTCCAGGTAAGTAATCCATCTAATAATGATACTATACTTCAATGGCCTCGCTTTCATTATGTGGCACATCCGAAATGTAGGTGCAAGAAGGTTTTGAGGCCTATCAAGAAACCCGAGTCAAGTAGTTTACTTGATCAAGTCAGAATATAATGAATGGAATAGTTTTCTTAGTGCTAATACTACTCTAGTCATTTCAAACGTAAGACCGATTATGTTAACATGGGAAAAACCGCAGATCATCCCTATATAAAAATCAATTGGGATCTTTGCATTTGATGAAGTAAGTAAGAATGTAGGCATTGGACTAATCAAGAGGGTCTTTTGCAGTGTCACGAGATGGAGCTAGATCTTGCAGGCTAAAGCATTAGACCCGTAAGCAGTGAAGCAAAAGCTCTACTTGAAGCTGCATTGTGGGCTAGATCAAAAGGCTACCGAATGTGCATTTAGAGGGCGATCGCTTAAATGCTGTTAATGCTTTAAATGGTAGTTTAAACGTAATAAAGTGGACCAGAAGAAACTTAATTACTGATTGTGGTAGTATTTTGAATTCTTTTCTTAGTTGGAAATGCACACATGTGCCGAGAAATGTAAACCATGTTGCACATAAACTTGCAAAACATGGTATAGAGTCTCAATCTGTAGAGGAATGATCTTCCCCTCTCCCTGCTTGGGTACAACAATATACCCAAAGGGATGAATCTATGTAATCCTCTTCTCATTTCAATAAAATTTTCATCTTTCGTATTAAAAAAAAATAATCATGTAATAATACACTGTTATACAAATTGCAGTTGATTAGTATTTTCCCGTTAAAACAAAAAAAAATTACTGTTTTATAAAACTCTACAAACTAGAAGTCAACCACTAATCGCACTTGAATTAGTTTAGGTTATGCTGAACTACTTGTGTATGCACGTCGAGTGCAATCATTTTCTATGATAAATGAAACCTTGTTGGAATATTTAGTACTCCTCCGTTCTTTTTAATAAAGTGGTTTTTTTTTTTGAGAAAATTAAGAAATTAAGTGAGCCAATCATTGAAAGTGGTCCTCGCGATACTTGTCAATAAAAGTGAAGTGAAATGAAATCCCTACGACACTAGCCGCCAAAGCCAAGTAAAGTGAAATGGTCCCATTGACACTTGTCATCAAAAGAAGTTAAGAAAAAAATGGTCTAAGGAAAAATAAAGTAACATTTGACTTTCCCGATTAGGAAACCAATTTTCATTTTTCAGTAACATTTATTTATAGAAACCAACCAAATTTTATTATTTAAGAACGGAGGGAGCAGAGAAAACATCTAAGTTGAGAATTATAAATTAGCTATATACAGTTCACCTGAGGAAATTAATTATCACTATGAGCCAATGAAAATATTGGATTCTTTAATTTCTTTTTGAAATAGTTTTTCTCTCGATTAATCAACGCAAATGGGACATTAATAAAAGAAAAGAACCAAAAACCGTGCCGCACGTCTCTCGTTCAACGCGTTTTTAAGATTCACAGGACAATCATTTTGCATAATTTCCATCTTCTATGAAAACTTAATTCCTAAACCTCAACACCATAATTTGCTCTTTTCTTGGTTTAACTGAGTTGCTCATCCACTTTTTCCTTCTTAATTTTCATTCTTCATTAATATCATGGCAGCCGAAAAGTTACTTACTAGGGGGTAACCGAGTTATTGAAAACTTTGACTTCTGTTGTTTCCGGACAGATTAATGAGGCTTGGGGTGCCCGTGGTGATCTGAAAAACTTAAAGGTACTTTGGAGACGATCGCGGCTGTGGCAACTGATGCCGAGGAGCAGCAAGTAAAATCTAAGCTCGTGCAGCTTTGGTTAGAAAGGCTCAATGATGTTGTGTATGACGCTGATGATGTTCTGGACGAGTTTTCTTATGAAGCCATGCGTCAAATGGAACAGCTTCGCAAGCGAGATAAGGTACGGCAATTACTTTCATCATCCAACCCAGTTATCTTTAACTCCAAGATGGGTAAGAAAATAAAAGATATTAACACAAGGCTAGATGATATTTGTGATGAGATGAAAAGGTATTCGTTCATTCCTGCGTCTGAAGTTAACACTTATGATCACAATAATAGTGTGCAACAAAACCGACTAATTTCATCCTTTGTAAATGAGTCAAGCGTCATAGGAAGAGATAATGATAAGTCTACCATAATAAACATGTTAACTGCGGTCCCGGAATCATCTTCAAAATGTTCTGTTGTCTCCATAGTGGGTATGGGTGGATTGGGAAAAACCACACTTGCTCGGATGGTCTACGAAGATGACTCAATAAGGAGTTCCTTCCATAAAATCGCTTGGGTCTGTGTGTCTGATGATTTTAACTTCAAAAAAATCTTGATGAACATAATTGAGTCATTTACCAATAAGAAGTGTGATGATTTTTCAAATGGTAACGTCTTGGTTGATAAAGTTCGAGAACAGTTGAGCAACCAAAAATATTTACTAGTACTCGATGATCTGTGGAGTGAGGATGTACAAGAATGGAATACACTTCAGTGTTTGTTATGCATGGGTGCTCAAGGCAGTAAAGTCATAGTCACTACACGTAGCAATAAAGTCGCGTCCATTGTTGGAGGTGCTGTCTCACCATACATGTTAGAATCCTTATCTGATAGTGTTTGTTGGTCTATCATCAAGGCCAAAGCATTTTCTCAAGGTGGAGTATTAGAGACTCCAAGCATAACACGTATAGGTGAAAATATTGCAAAAAGATGTGGTGGTTTACCACTAGCTGCTAATGTTCTCGGTAATGTTTTGCGCTTGTGTAAAACCGAAACTGAATGGCAGACAATCCTAGATCATGATAGTTTGAAGAAGCCAGAAAGAAACCAAATAATATCTATATTAAAACTGAGCTATGATAGATTACCGTCCCATTTGAAACTTTGTTTTTCTTATTGCTCTTTATTCCCTAAAGATTGGGTCATTCATAGGAAAGATTTAGTTCGGCTGTGGATGGCTGAAGGGTTCCTTCATCTATCTCATGGTGCAAGTCAGATATCACTAGAAGATGTTGGTGATGATTATTTTCATAGTTTACTGGCCAATTCGTTCTTTCAAGATGTGAAGTTAGATGAGTTAGGCGACGTCGAAACATGTAAGATGCATGATTTAGTACACGATCTTGCCAAGAGTGTCAATGGTGTTCATGATATCAAGATTGAGAATGGTGAAACGGAATGTATTTCTAAATGTTGGCGTTTGCTGTTAAACTGTATGTTTTTTGAACTTTTACTAGAAAAACCAAAAAGTCTGAGGTCCGTTTCTTCTCTTAGAAATTATTATTCAAGAGAAATTTTACTAGAAAAACCAAAAAGTCTGAGGTCCATTTTTACTCTTACATATTATGATTCAAGAAAATTTTTACTTCATTGCAAGAATCTGCGGGTAGTTTATTTCCTCAAGGATTTCAGTCGAGTCTTTCACTCTCCGGCATTTTGCTTGTATTTTTCGGTATTTAAGCACAAGCATTTGAGGTACCTTGATCTGTCTCATTGTAATTTTGCTGAAGGACATGAGGTGTCCGTCAATCAACTTTACAATTTGCAGACATTAGTGCTTTTGGATTGCAATAATGTTAACGCGATTCTTGGAGGCATTGGGTCTCTGAAAATATTAAGGCACCTAGATCTCTCGTATTCGGATGTTAAAGAGTTTGATGATTCTTTTGTTCAGCTTACTAATCTGCAGACATTAGATCTAAGTATGTGCCATAAATTAGTAGCCTTACCTGAAAAAATTGGGTCTTTGAATCTAAGAGAGTTGAAACTCGGATACTGCCGTGAAGTTTTACCTAGAGAAGTCGAAAAATTGACACGATTAAGGTGCCTGGATTTGTCATATGCTGAAGTCCATCCTGATTCATGCATCAACAACCTCTGCAATTTGGAGTTGCTCGATTTTGGATACAAATATAAGCTTCCCAAAGAAATTAAAAATTTGCCAAAATTGAGAATTTTAAAACATCGAAGAGAGAAAACAGATGAAATGCCCAGAGGTATAGAAACTCTAACTGCCCTTGAAGTGTTGGATTCTTATGTGGTGAGGAATACCTCTTGTAGTGGTGGTGGTAGTGGGATCGAGGAATTAGCAAACTTAAATTATCTACAGAAGTTAAAGATTCACAATCTGGAATTTGTGAGAGGTGGTATTGATGCGGAGAGAGCAAAGTTGAAAGATAAGACAAAACTCCGTCATTTGTCTTTAAATTGGGGGTCCGATGATTATGGCGATGAAATGGCGTTTGATGAGATGTTGGAAGATCTCGAACTTAACCCTAATTTGAGAGAGTTGGAAATATGGCATTTTCCCGGTTTAAAGCTTTCGAAATGGATGGGATCATCCAACTGCCTTCCCAATTTAGTGCGAATAGATTTTTGGAGTTGCTGGAATTGTGAGAAGCTACCAGCGCTGGGTATGCTTCCATGTCTTAAATATATAAGTATTTATAGAATGGACTCGGTGAAGTGTTTGGGTGAAGAATTTTATTGCCAGCGAGAAGAAGAAGAAGAAGAAAGAATCATCACCAGCAGTACTACTGGTAGTGATAATGCTGCAAATGCTACTACAATAGTAGAAATGACCGAAAATATGATTGATTCCCAATAATTTGACCGAAAATGAAACAAATACAAATAGTTGATTAAAAATGTGTGTATTTCCATAATGGCTGGATACCCTTTATACGGTGGGTGTCTGACACGAAAGTGTTTGTTAGGAAACCACTAATTAGTAATTAGAAATCAATACCTAATGTATTATAATACACCACCTTTCTACCGATTTAGGTCCATAATTTGAAAAACATTTCTCTTTC